>CM049382.1:6250332-6260332 GCA_026937815.1 Etheostoma perlongum | reverse complement strand
AAAGGCATCCTTTCCTATCCCGGGCTGCAACACACAATCATACAGGTTGATAAAGTACTTATTGGACTTATCATTGCTCCTTCAATAATGAAGTTGTCCTCAATTTAGGTCATTCTGTCCTGTACATCACATCTGCGGTTTTTCCTGTATCCACCGTGTATGATTGTGTGTGCGTCAGTTGCGGGGTAACGGAGCAGTAGCCCCGCCTGCTGCAGCGAGCCGACAGGATTGAAACAACAGCAACTTTATAGTGAAAAAACGTTACAGAGTACATTGATGTTAAAATGTTTACAGGATGGCAGGACGTCTTTCGCTGTACTTTTTGTGGGTGAGATGTTTGAGTCACAAACGTCTCGTCTTCATATCAGAAACACGTAAATTAATTTGACCCGTTCTTACTCCCTCTTGGTCAGTGGTTGCACGTGGGACTACTGTGATTGTCGCAAGTATTGAAAATGTGATTGGGGGCCCCGGCTGTCAATCAATGTCTTCCAGTGATGAGGGCCCATTATTGGTCCGGGCCAGTAAGCAACTACGTACCCTGCTTACCGATAGTTACACGTCTGAATCACTCAATTCTCATTGGCTGCTAAATCCACGGAGCTGGGTTATTCACCATTTCTTTGTCATAAGAAAGTTGTTAGGAAAACTGCTTTAATGGCCTTAAAGCTCCCTGTGAACGCTATATAGTGTACTTTAAATGGTAGCCTGAAAACATTTCAACTGTAGGCTTTTTCATCAAACAAATTCTGTATGGCCCACGGTGACCCTGTCTTGATGCCTTAAGTAAAAAAAATAAAAACAATTAATAAGGAAGATGAAGAGAAAGTACATAAGTAAAACAAAAAGAATGAGGAAAAGAAGGGACAAGAAAAGAGGTAGTTCAAAAAGCTAGAAAAGAAAATGCTTCTTTAAAAAAAAAATAAATAAATAAACAAGGAGGCCAGAGAAGGGTCAACCTTGAATAAATAGGATTGAAATGAGTGGTCAGAAAGAGATTAAAAAGATAGGATACACGAATTTTAGGGGGAGAAAAGCGTTGGAGAGGAGGAATAGTGACAGAGAAATTCGTTTTTATCTCTGTAGTGTCGTAGAATATTATACCTTGCATGCTTAAATTCATGTTCATATCATAATCACTGCTTTCATGCTTATCATATATTCATATCTTGCTTGACGTATATTCATACATGCTTTTATATTTTATAATCTTATATGCACATTTAACCAACTATGTTTTCCTTAAAGCACCGCCATGAAGTCTACTCTGTTGTAAATCCTTTAGATAGTCTTAGTTTCGAGGTCAGGCACTCTGCCCTCCTTTTTTCTGTGTAGATAGACTCAACAACTGTAAATCTTTTGTGTGTGTGCTTTAATAAAAAGCCTATGCTTTTTGTAACTAGGTGTCTGTTCGCGGAAGCAACTCTGGCAGGCAGATTGCAGTCACGGATCTAGCCCTTTGCAAAAGCTTTTAACTCTACATTTTGCCGTCTGCGTCTCGTTTCTTTGCTTGACCATGTTTATTTAGTAAGATAAAGTGTTATGAACCTGACATTTTCTGGTGCCGAAACCCGGGAGTCAACAGCTGAGGAGTCCAGGACCGCGCCCGATCAAGGCCAGATGATCTGTTAACAGCCGTCCACCTCTTCGTGGGACGGGCCCTAGTTTGTCCGTGCCGCCCTGCATTTCCCGGTGACGACTCCCATGGTCAAGCGGCGGACAGAGACGGTGAGTGTGGCAGTTCTGAGTTTCTCATGTAAAAAAGAGGTGCACGGAGTTTTTTGCTAGTTAGGGTTTGTACTGAGGATGTGACAAATCTGAAAGTAGTGATTATAGTAGCCCGCTGTCTGGGACTATATTGGGTCTGTTACTCTGTTTACCTGTGTGTACATATACAAACGCTTGACGTAACGGCTGTGTGTCTTACGGTCTGGGACTTTATTGAGTGATTTGTTGTGGATGCTGGGAGCAGGTGCGGACTCGAAGCCGGGTTGTTGTGGTTAATACTTTCCGTCTGGGACATAGCTAGTTTAAACAGGGGAGCTATCAGTTGGTTCTGACTAGTTCCGGGACGTCCGGCGACAGGTTTCCTCCAGCGGGGGAGACCAGGGGTGTCTAGAATGCCATCCTGATTGGTTTCGGGACGGCAAGGGTGATCACCGGCTTTTTGTTTCCCGACACGCCGTGGGTGTGTTTACTGTGGTGTCGTCAGTCGGAAGCGTGTGTGTTCACAGCGAGGCAGTGTTGTTTGTTTGTGTATTGTAGCAGTGCACTGTTTGCTATGTGTTTTTGTGTTCTATGTTGTGTTTCACTATTACGCTATGTGTGTTGACTCATAGTGGGTAGCGGATTTGTGTTTGTTTCCGACACACCGTGTGTGTGTTTACACAGCGGTGTCCGTCGGAGCGCTGGGTGTTTTTCCGTGAAAGCGAGTTTGTGTTTGTTTCCTGACGCTGGTCAGAAGCGCTGGGTGTTTTTTCCGTAGCGAGTTTGTGTTTGTTTGCTGGTCAGAAGCGCTGGGTGTTTTTTCCCGTAGCGGGTTAGTGTTTGTTTCCTGACGCTCCGTGTGTGTTTACAGCGGCAGGTGGTCAAGAAGCGCTGGGTGTTTTCCCACCAGGGTTAGTGTATTGGTTGTAACAATTTGTTTGTTTGGTTGCTGGTTTGGTTGTGAGACAATAAGAGTGTTGCTGCACAGCGGTTTATTGTGATAACTTGTGGTTCTTTTGTGAGACTTTGCTTAGGACAGGGACACAGGTTGGTGAAATTGCGCAGAGTTGTATTGTGGGTTGTGATTTGAGAAATAGAGCAGGACAGATGGGTAAAAACCAAAGTACCGCTGTACCTAGCTAAAGATGTAAAATTCCTGGAAAAAACCTTCCCAGGAAGTGTGGAATTTGTGAAAGATTGGACAAAGAAATACGGCTTTGATTGTAAATTTAGAATGACGTCTGTTACTAGTTTATTACAGCGATTGCAGGTGGAGGAGAGAGTTGCTATTTGGGAGAAATAGAGACGGAGGATACAGGAGAGTTGTGTGCTGCAGGAATGTGGAGAGAGCAGGCAGGCAAGAGAGAGACAGAGACAGATAAGGGAAACTACAGAGACAATGTTTCCCTTGTTCTCTGTTTGCGCCTTTTTATTTGGAATATAACGAAAACCAAGCATAAATCAAATCTGAAAATGGGGATTCACTCAAAATTGAACATTGGATTGGATTGATTAAAAAATTGGATGGGAACAGTCAGAACAGGAAACAACGGAGCCTGGGGCGCCCTTAAAATAAAGGTGAGCAGAACCTGTTGGGAATCGAATCTGCACATTGGTGAAATCTAAATTAAGGCAATGATGTTTTCATGGTCTGACTGATAAAAATTGGAGTGATCCAGTGGGGTTAATTATGCTACGTGTTGTTGAAGAGTAAAGTGTAGCCAAACAGCAGGTTTGGTGAGAAGTAGTGTGTATTTTGTCTGAGAGGCAGACTACACACATGGAAGAGGCAATGTGTTAAAATTTCTGAACGCAGAACCTCTTAAAACATGACTAGTGTTAAAATTTCTTAACAAATTCTATGAGGAGTAATGCATGTATACATGTTTACAATCACAATTGTATTTGTCTGACAAATTACATACATTGATTACTAAATTGGGACCAGATCCCTATAGATTACAGATGATGGACTTATTGGTAAAAAGAAAAAGAAAAAAAAAAAAACAATGAGTCAGAGAGCTAGTGAGAAAAATTAGGAGAAAAGTAAGGAAGAATATTAAACAGTTGGTTGATACCAATTCCAAAATTGTTAGATTTAAAAGGAAAAAGTAATGGAAGAATATAAAACAGTTGATTGATACCAATTCAAAATTGTTAGATTTAAGAAAAATAAGAAAAAGGGCACGTGCATGTAATGTGTATGTATATATATATATATGGAGATATATGTATGCATATATATACATATTTAATTGCTCAAGAAGAATGAGCCAGAGTACATGGATTGCCACTGTTATGGGAAGACTAAGTTTATTTATTTATTTATTTTTTTTTTTTTTTTTTTTTTTTTAATTTTCAATGGGAATTGGAATTCAATTATTTTATTTCCAGTATGTATTTTTTTTTTTTTTTTTTTAACAAGTCAAAAGGTTGAGGTGCTTATTACGTTAACAGCCGCTAGATTTGTGAAAACATTGTTGAAATAGTTTAAAATGCCGGACTGCAGTGGGAACATGTGGAGAGGTCCGTGTCAGTCTGTGCTTATGATTCATATCTCGAGCTAGCTAGCCTTGGTCAACAAGATTTCAAGAGTTATAGGAGGCAGTTTGCTAGGCATGTAATATAATATTGACTGACACACAACAGGTTATAGCATGCATCATAGTTTGGCATTGTTAACAGTAATTTTACGATTTTACTGTCAAATTTCTGAAAAAGACAACTATTGTGTTAGTGCCAAAATAAGACCAGATTGCTCCAGTCAAGTGCCACACGTTTCACTAGCAAACACATATGATATGAGATGGAAAGATTTGGGAGAAGTGGCACTCAAAGTTCAAAGAGCAGATGATTAAGGGCCAGTTGATGACCCAGGGTTGGCATACAGCCCCTCCAGTGAAACGTACAGATATCAACAGGGGTGGGAGGTGCTTACCACACCCAACCTACGCAAAACTGACCAATGATTTACATCCATGTGTTTGAGTGAGAGAGATGTACAGGACCCAGCAGGGGTCCTTTAATGCTGATAAAAGCTACCCAAAAACAAAAACAAGGCCAGACTGGCAGCCCAGGGTGAGACAATGTCCATTCAAACCAGAGGCAGAGAGAGACATTGCACCTGTAATTAGAGAGTTACTAGAAGCAGGACTAATCAGAGAGTGTCCTGCCTAGCCATGCGATACACCAATTTTTCCAGTAAAAAAGGTGATAAGGTTCATTGGCGCTTGATTCGAGATATAAGACAGGTAACTGAGGCCTGTAATAAGACAATTACATAGACAAGATTTTCTTTTAGTTAATTGTTCATATATTAAGTGGATCTACATTGTAGGTGCCTCTGAAACATGAGCTTCCTAAAGATAGATCCTTGAATAGGGCCTCCGGCGTCTAGAGACAGCTAGTGTTGTTATGGCTTTGCAATTTATCACTATGAGCAAATAGGCAACAAAAAGCTGGCGCCTTGAGAGATATGCAACGGTCAGCTTGCCCAAACTGTAGGTTAATGCCTGAACCAATCTACAGACGAGATAAATTTCTAGCTTCTAAGATTGAATGACAGCTACAGTCATTTTTTGTTTTTTTGATATGTATGTGTTTTGATATTTTTTTTTTTTTCAGGGACAGCTCTGGCTCCTAGAAGCCTGAAAAACAGAAAACAGAAGGACGAAGTGTGTTGTTTAAGATTTGAGTGTTTTCCAAACATGGCCTGGTTTCTGTTGGGGCAAACGGGAGATAAGGAGCAGTCATGTGTTATGCGCAGAACTGTGGGGTCACTCTGTGACTCTGTTCGTTGTGAAGTTAGAAGTTAGAAGTTGGAGATGTGTAGCTCGTCGTTCTTGTTTTTGTTTGTCATTTTTGTTTGTTTTGTTCCAACAAGGTCTCTACCAACGAATTCCTGAGTTTGGCTTAACAGAAACAAGCAGTACAGTCCAGAGCCCCCACACTAGACATTAGAGACACACTAAAAAACTCAGGAGCTACAAGACCTTATCTGACAGACATACACTGAGATAGCAGCCTAGTCAACCAGAGCATACAGAAAGTCGGAGAAAGACAGTTGAATATGCAGACTTGCAGAAAGTGAAGTTACTTCAGGCTATTCAATTACCACACAGATTAGCTACTTGCAAGTGTGCAGCACGTGCTAAGCGAAAAAAGATCCAGTCAGTTTAGGTAATGCAAAAGCAGATGAGAAAGCTAAGAGAGCAGCTGTAAGATCAGAGTTTTAGCGGTTCAAGAGGAACCACAGAATCCGATGCCTACAGAAGTTCTGAAAAACATGCAAGACAACTCTCCCAAAACCAAGAAAGATGTTTGGCTATCAGGTGGTGCCACTTGTATGATGGCCTATATCAGAGAGATGACAAGCCCTGCTTGTCTAAAAATTTGTATCATATGGTAGCTGTGTTTGGGCCATGGCGAAGGGGCCATGTCCCAACAGCGGGGGAAGAGATACAGTACAGAAGGTGTTTCACACCTTCAAGGGATTAAATTCTTACTTAAAAAATTAATCCCAGGGAAATGTAAGACCAAAGAGAGGGAAATGCCCACAAGGGTCACATCCGAGATCCTATACATGGATTTCATAGAGCTAAAGCAGATGCCATTACTGTAGCCAAAACACTCGCTAAAACGGTAATACCCCAGTATGGCATCCTAAGAATAATTTGGAGTGATTATGGCCCACATTTTGTAAATGAGACAGTAACAGTAACATTGCTTTGTGGGAAGGGGTCCCCTGGGCAGAGAAAAGTGATGATCCAGGGGCCTTCTTAGCAGAGTGGATGTGCAAAGTGTTTAGAGATAGGACTGTTCAAAGTGCATGTAATCTGCCTATCTCTCCCTCTCTGTCTCCCCAGGTGGGGAGACCCCAGCCAGATGACCAAGTGCTGATAAAAGTGATAAAGAGGAAGTGCTGGTCATCACCAAAGTGGGAGGGGCCGTACACTGTGCTCATCACCACGCCCACAGCTGTAAAGATTGCTGAACGATCCACGTGGGTTCACCAAAGTCACTGTAAAAAGATCAATCCATTCCCACACCCGAATAGGCTGGAGGGCGGGCGGTATCAAAACCTTTGCCTGCTGAAGAAAGAAGAAACCAACTGAGACTTTATACTCCAGCTATGGGTGAACTAAAGGGATGGGTTTGTTCTGTCCTACTGGTCCTCTGCGTGTCGCTGACAGCGAGTAAGGGACCACAATGAAAGGTTTCTGACGGAAACCGTATGCTCATCGACAAGCCATGAAAGACTATGATGTGGTTTATAATTCGGCCCTTTGATTTGAACCTTTGGTATTGCTATGCTAAATATGTAACTAAATCTGAGAACCACAAAAACTGTTATGTATGCACACGTATGCCAATTTCCGCCCACAACCCCATAGGTGGTCCCGAAACCCGTCGACGCCAGCACCATCTTCCCACACGCGCTACCCTCCGCCTTAACACCCACTCTGTTGAACGAGACCCTGAATTGGCAAATGGTCCCGCCATTGACTGTATGCAAATTGGACATCACCAAGTCTGTAGGTAATACGACCTGTGTGCCCTATTTCCAGGCCCCTGATGCATTGAGAACATATGGCCAGCTAGGAGTCAATTGGCTGTGTGGCTCCTACATGTCCCTAGATTACCGGTGGGTTGGGAGGGTCGTTGCGCTCTAGAACCGGCAGATCATTCACACATGGTAACGCAGCCCGCCACCACCCACGTGCGAGACGTAGTGCTTTGGAACGCCATGACAGCGTAGGGGGGATCGGATGTCCCCAAAGGTCACGAGCTGTGGTCAGATGGCCAGAAAGTTTTGCATGCACTTTTCCCGTGGGTAGGGGTGGGTAAAGTTGAGCTGAGAATGGAAACAATCAGTTACCGAGTAGGGCTGTTCATGAATTCAACCGTAACAGCCCTGTCAAAAATATGCGAAGAATTGACCGCTTTTAAGATTGATCGCCCTACAAACTAGGCTGGTGTTAGACCAGTTGACGGCATCACAAGGTGGTGTGTGTGCGCTTATTGGTACTACGTGTTGCACATTTATCCCAGATAATGACAAAGATACTAGTGTCATTCAGAAAGCCATTCTTAATTTGACTGCTCTTAGAGATGCTGCTAGAGAGTCAACAGCTGAGGCAGATAATGTAGTTAGCGGAGATTTCCTCTCCTGTTTAACTTCAGGACCTTGGTATGGATTATTGCTTTGAATTGTTACTTTCCTTGTAGCAGTACTTGTAATATTTTTCATACACTGATACAACTGACCAACTATGCACATGTCCAGTTTCATCAGCTCTCTGCTAAATCTGATAAGTAATGTTAAATGTGTCCCAAGCCCACACAATGATGTATTAAAGCACACATAAACTTTTGAACTCATTTTGGCCAACAGGGTGATCGCTCCCTAAGGGAGGGTCGAGAAGGAATTTTTCCTTTCTAACAGACGGAAAGGGTTTTTTGCCTTCTCCCTAATGAGAGTAAAAACTGTCCTATCCTGTGAGTACATGTAAAGACGTAATTATTGACAACCGCAACCCGGAGAGATAATTGCTGATGTTTGTTAAATGTACAACAGGAGGGAAATGACAGAGAAATTCGTTTTTATCTCTGTAGTGTCGTAGAATATTATACCTTGCATGCTTAAATTCATGTTCATATCATAATCACTGCTTTCATGCTTATCATATATTCATATCTTGCTTGACGTATATTCATACATGCTTTTATATTTTATAATCTTATATGCACATTTAACCAACTATGTTTTCCTTAAAGCACCGCCATGAAGTCTACTCTGTTGTAAATCCTTTAGATAGTCTTAGTTTCGAGGTCAGGCACTCTGCCCTCCTTTTTCTGTGTAGATAGACTCAACAACTGTAAATCTTTGTGTGTGTGCTTTAATAAAAAGCCTATGCTTTTGTAACTAGGTGTCTGTTCCGCGGAAGCAACTCTGGCAGGCAGATTGCAGTCACGGATCTAGCCCTTTTGCAAAAGCTTTAACTCTACATTTTGCCGTCTGCGTCTCGTTTCTTTGCTTGACCATGTTTATTTAGTAAGATAAAGTGTTATGAACCTGACAAATAGGAGATGAGAGAAAAAGACAAGGGAGTGGTGGAGCAAAGAGGGGGAGAGAGGCAGCCAAGGGGAGATTTGTTAGAGAATTATACATCAGCTCATGTGAGACTGATTCTTTGAGAGAAAAGACTGACGGCTGAAATGAAAAACACACTGTATGGCCAGCTTTCCAGATCTTTTTCAACCTTGCTCCTGTCTTTCTGTTTCCTTCCCTCTTTCCCTGGCTCCTCGGTGGTCTTTTGCTCCCCTTTCGTAACTCAACACAACATCCAAGCAGCCGTCTTTTTACATCATGGTGTAATCTCCAAAGTAATCAATCATCTGCTAAAAACGAGATGCATAGGTTGGGAAGCTGTGATCAAATTCTCCTCCATTACATTATTCTGTCTCCCTTTAATGCAGCTGAGCCACACCAACTAGAGCTGGATATCTTTCACTCAGTGTAATTAGAGCTGCGCCAGGCAATTTCTCACATCGGAGAGTCCAAATGGCACCTAGAGGGAGCTGTTAAAAGTTTTGAAAAACTCTTACACCCAGAAGTTATGGAATGTGATCTCAGTTAACTGCATCCTCTGACCTAAGAGTTATCTTCTTGGAGTCTGGCGGATGTAAAGGAGGTGAAGGGGGTCAAATACATTTGCAAGTCTAGAACGTTTTGTGTTTACATTCTCTTCCAGTGGGTGGAAATGTCAGCAAACTTTGATTTGCATAAATAGGGCCACATCTACAGTATCTCTCCATCATCCCCCATCTATACCAGGGAACTCTTCATTTGCAGCTATGCTTTGTGATTTAGGCTAAACTATATTCATCATGCACTTAGTGCTGGTCAAAATTGAATAAATCTTTTCTTTTGAGTTTGGTCAGTCAATACAAGCACTTGTTAGCAAGTCCTGCACTCTAGTGGTCTAAAAGGTGCACTTTGTCTAATACCAGGATCAGACACACACACACACATATATATATATACACATATATATACATACATATATACATATACACATATACATACAGTGGGTACGGAAAGTATTCAGACCCCTTTAAATTTTTCACTCTTTGTTTCATTGCAGCCTTTTTCCAAAAATCAAAAAAGTTCATTTTATTTCTCAGTAATGTACACTCAGCAACCCATCTTGACAGAAAAAAACAGAAATTTAGAAATTTTTGCATATTTATTAAAAAACAAAAACTGAAATATCACATGGTCATAAGTATT
>CM049382.1:5832832-6245332 GCA_026937815.1 Etheostoma perlongum | reverse complement strand
TGATTAAGTCTTTCCAAAAACTGTAAACTTTGATGTTGTACCAAAGTACCATTGCAAAGCCTGAAAGATTGACTTTGTGGCCCCATAAGAACTTCATTTGAACTTTAAGTGTAAGTAAACATTGTATCGGCACTGCAGCCCCAAAATGTTCTCCCAACCACAGAAAGTCATGCCGAATACTCGAGCATCCACTGTTTTCATCTTCTCTGTTTATCGCTCTGACAGCACAGATTAAGGGATGGGACAAACATTTGTTTGGTTAGGCCATGAAACACAGTGGTAATGTCGAGCTCACACGGATGATTTTTTCAAAGGGCACAGGAAGAAATTATGCTCCAAAAATCCAAAACAGAAACTGAAAGGTCACATTCACCATTTAAGTGATATTTCATTGTTGTTTGTTAAAGTGCTCCCTTGCATTAAAATTGCAGTTGTCCGTCATCACTATACATTAACAGAGAGGTTCCACTGATGGTGAACTTTCCATTTCTTTACTCCAACATAAACTTATTGACAGTTATAAATAATATTTTGCCTCTCCCTTGGTGAAGTGAGTTAAGTGAACCACAAAAGCTCCAGGTTTCATGCCACAATCAATTGGAACTGTCCTCGCAAATACGGAAATGTATACTACACATATGCTTATGTGATAAGTGCATGTAGGTTGGTCTTGAGGCCCAGCCCTGAAGAGAGTCCCTGTGTGAAAACCTAGTTCCAACATACTGTGCTGCTACATTAAAACTTGTGTTTAATCAAATAACCCCACATTTAAAATACATTACTGTAAATATTCCAGAATGGGAATACTTTACACAATTAGCAGTTAGGGCGAGTGCCATAAGGGATAATGTAGAGCGAGGCGGTTGTTGAACAGGTTGATCAGGACCCCGACCCGACCCCTGCTTATTACATGGCTACTTACAAAACAAATCAATAATTTGACACAAAATATTGATTTATACAGGAGTTTATCAATTTAAATACGATTGGATTGCTTCTGCTAAAGAAAATAGACTGTTCCTTCTCTACGGTTGGAATCCTGCATCCATAGCAACGTAAACTCTGTATCTAAAACATTTCTGGCAAAAGCCACTAGTTTTTTCCCACTTACGGGCTTTAGTAGTAGCCATATATTTTATAAGTTGGGCTGTTATGGGGTGCTGCTAAGCTATCGCTTAGCTTTAGGTGGACAAATTACCCAGCTGCTGTTTTAATCACTGCAGGACTTATCACATTAGCTGAAGCGTTGTAGTGAGCTTGCGGGCTATTGGCTGCTCTAACTCACATTAAACGGAACATTTCCGTTGACGGTGAAGTAAGACAAGGTAAATGGTATGTCCTCATTCATCGTCTTTACCATTTGCACAGCTGCTGCAGTTGACACACCAGTAACTTATTAGTGTTGTCCCTACGGCAGTTACTGCGTAGCGATCATAGACCGTATATAAAGATGTAGAGATAGACGCTCACCACATCTGCTGTCATTGCTTGAATTGGAGGACAGAAGTTGATCCACATACTGTGATATCTTCTAAGGAAGAACTTAATGTCCACAACATCCCAACTCCTTTGAATGTTTAATACAAATGGACAGGCATGACATCGGTACAAGTTACGAAGCTACTTTCACATGTCTCAAGCTAGCAACAACTTCTTCTGTCTTTTTCTACGCCTAGAGACAACATCCTGTCAGCAACATACTTGGATTTAGAACTCAATGTAATAGCGCCTCCTTCTGGAACATCCCTTATTAGCAGCTAACGGATACCACACATACAGTAGCTCAACTTTTTTGCCACAGCTGATAAGTTACCAGGACTTATTTCACTCTAGCTGCGCCACAGTGAACAGAACTGCGTCCATGGCCACGCTCTGCTACGCATGGCAACGATGTGTACTTAGCAACAGTCGCAGAATGCCTTAGAATTCAACCAAGCCATGTATTAAAGGGAGTTGACAGTGGCCAAGCAACTTATTTGTGCCCTACGGTCCCAAAGAAGGTCAACCCAGCCATTCAGTGTCATAACACTGCTGGATCTGGAATTGTGGGAATGTGCTTCTGCACTGTGAGGCAGTACACACTTCACATCAAAATTCCAGGCTCTCTTATTTAAAATACCTCCAAAGAAAAAATATTACAATAACTCAAATGGAGGAATATCCAGCAATATACATTGGAATTTGTTTTGGTGGAACATGTGTGCTTTCAAAGGTTGTTTTACAACAGAAAACTCAGATTGGACAGATAGTCTAGCTAGCTGTCTGGATTCACCCTGCAGAGATCTGAGGAGCAGTTAACCAGAGTTCTCATAAATGGGCTGGTGTTTAAAACACAACACAAAGAAAGTGGAAGGTAACGGACATACGGCTGGAAAAAAAAATGGCAATGGAGCAATCCCAGAAGTGGATATAGACTAATGAAAATATAATTTAACCTTAAAACTAAGCTGCCATAAAGATGCTTACAATACATTTTGAATGTTTTACAGTAACTCTTAGACTATGATCTCACTGAGACATTCCGTGGGCCTTATGTTGCTAAAAAGCCTCCACTCTTCTGGAAGCATTTCCACAAGACTTTAGAAGCAGGCTGTAGAGCAGGCATTCCACATACTTTTCACATAGAGGGGCACCCCTTTTAATCTGTTATCAGTAGGGGACACTGAGCTTACACACAGCAGGACGCCACGTCTGATTGCATTTAGGTTGATTCGGTGTTATTCCACCTTGCATACTATAAAGCACAGTACACTTTGAGATTTTTGACTGAAAGAATTCTTTAAAAAAACTGAATTGTTAAGTGAAAGAATGAGCAGGTAACATGTTCGGCAAACTAAATACAGTAGCCACATAACCATAATTACTAACGTTAAGCCTGTTTTGTCCCTCCAGAATTAACATATTCAGAAACATTCCAGAAACGAGCATCTCCTCAGCTGTCATTAGCAAAAGACAGCTGATCACTGGCACTATCAAGCACATTTTTGCATCACCAATCTCTGAAATATATGTGGTACTGCTTGCAATATGAGAGTGGATATATAAAGCAACACTAACAAAGAAAATGCCCACCTGCTTTCCTCTCCTGTCTGAATCAGCTGCATTGATTAATGATTCTCACTGTTCTGACTAATACAGTTTATTCTCTCATTAAGCTACAACAAACTTTGGTACTCACAGAGAACTGTAACAGTCTCCATTATGGATCGGGTCATTACTGCTAAAATAAACTGCCCCTGTTTTGCCAGCTTCCTTTCATATAGATCCAGCCAAATAAGCTGTGCACTCTATTATGGATGATAGAACTACACACACTACTGCTGCTCCTGCAGTTGCTTATATGATTTCCTCCTTTTAGTGAAAACATGATGGGGAAAACATACCTTAAAAAAAGCAAATCACTGAATCCATATGGATTAAACTGAGAAAAATAGAAAACCCTTTGAAAACACTTTTTTTAAATGCTTGAAAAAAAGGCAAATAAGTTTGATTACAGTTTATGCTGTCAATTACTGTAAGTAACATAGATGTTAATTAATACCATACATTGATATGGTTACTTTTTCATTACCATTATGACCAATGGCAAGACTTTTTTGCAACACTGAAAGCATTTACAGTGGTACATTATATAACATTGCATAGATAAATACAATACACACATGCCTAGTTCATGAAATCAGTCCAGTAATGAGAATTCAGTCTGATCAACAAGCTAAATACTCTAAATAAAAACTTCAGTTCTCCATTATTATTATTACTACTGGTGTACTCCATCTTGTGGAGGCCTTAAAAACTACAACTGAATTAGGCCTATAACAAGTGGAGTGAGCCTGGGCATGTCAGTAAAGCTAATTAAAATACACCTGTTTTGAACTGGTATTGTTAAGTATTGTATAAGTTAATTTTGTAGAACAGGTTTACCAAATTGCGGGGCACACTCTTATGATAAAACATGACATTCTGAAAATTACACTTCCAACTTTTTCTATGACGACAGCAACATAAGGAGAGATTTTTAGCTTTCTTCCAAGTGGTAGACAAGATAAAAAGAAATTAGGCTCATGTTGCCACATGGTGCTGACAAATTGGCGTGTTTATGGTTTGAGCCAGCATAAATAATGAACACTGGCCAACAGCTGCCCATACAAAGTGAGGCCAACTGACTCATTACCCATCTCAAAGTGGTACACATCCAAAATATTAACAGTCCCACTTGCTTGTTCAGTGTCTGTTAGAAACACACGGAGTGACCTGGAGAAACTGAACAACGCACAAACAACATCTCTCAAGCGGATGAAGCATGACTAACAAGTCTAGAATACATATATTTATGAAATAGTTTTTTATGAAATCTGGCATCTCTGGTTGCCTGGCAACATAGGCCTATTTTCCAACAGTTGGTCATTGTTTATCATCAATGGCCAAACTCTTGATGTGGGTAGTTCTGGGCCGACGTACCTGTCTCAACTTTGGAGTGGTCGGTCCTCTCTGTCACCTTCTCCTGGCTAATAAGGTAATCAACAATCCGCACGCCGATTGGTGGCTCGGTGTGGTTCCACTCCATGATGACCAATGAGCTGCTGGGCTCGTAGGTGTAAGACAGTTTCAGCCTGGCAACAGAGTGACAGAGATGCAAAACCAGGCTACCGAGTGAAAGAAACTGTCAGCAAACTGTCCAAATACTGTAATTGACAGCAAACGTTATCCCTCGTGTTCTGCAAAACTGCAACCCAATAAGAACACAAATACTTCTTTCAACAGAAAAATATAGGCATTTATCCGCTGATGTCTGACTTGGCTTATGCTGGAGCGGTTATCTGCAGCTATGTAGCATTGAGACCCATGTGTACAGGTTTTCATGCCAACCAATTAATGCAGCAGCTCATTTTATTGATGAGCACTCCCAAACTGGGCAGCAGAAATAAATCCATGCCGGCTATAATCACTAACCTAAGACAATGGGCCTCTGGGCCCAAACACGTAACAAGCCCCCTCCCCCTCCATTCAGTAATCCATCCATGGCTGTAATATTTTGTGGCAATACAATTCTGTGTAGAAAAGCATTCTGATGGCACATGACTTGACACCATTGCAGCATGAGATAGAGTTATTCCAATAAAATGATGGACGGTATGTTTTTGAAGAAAGGTAATATTATAAGTTACTAACATAGGCTGGGGAAGTGGGGCGCAGGTGGGCAGTCCGTCTGTGCCAAAAGCACTGGAATCACAACGACACCAGTCATCGATAACATCTCCTTTCCCTGAACACCATAGCATGCTCATCATTGCCTCATGAAGAGCCTACAGAGAGAGAGAGAAAGAGAGCAATAGAGAGGAGAGAAAAACAAATGTGAAACCAAAATTTAAAGCACTTGTTATATTGGAATTAAAATATAATTATTTTCTAGGAAATTCTATTCCCGCATTAAAAAAACTAAAACCCTTTCTATCAAATCATTTCCCAAGTTTTAAGTTTTTTGGGAACATTGCGTATGATCAGAGCCTTAACCCCAGGCCATTTTCCTAGAGCACCATTTCTCATGTTTTTCAATACATATATTTTAATTTCCAGAAAATCTTATAGATCAGTTTGGCGGGAGAATTAAAGAGAGTAACTTTTGGATCAAACTAGAACTTCTCTTCAAGCCCCCTTTTCAAATGTGTTCAAAAGACCCCCTAAAGCCCTTGACTTGTCATGTGTCCATCTGGACACTTCCCCTTTACCCACTGTTAGCTATGGCTTTTACAACCATTGCAGCAGGACCTCATCCACACACAATGACACTCATGATATTAAAGGTGGCCCTGGGGTGTCTTCTTGTAAACAGACAAGTTATGTTCACATTTAATAATACCCACCAAAACACATTGTGTGTCCCTGAGCTAAGGAATGTGTTGAATGTGTTTCCTTCCTCATAAAACATTTACACAGCCGTTTTTTTAAAGTATTATAAATCCAGCATTGTTTACTAGCTTCTAGTTTTTTTTCTCCAGTTTTTTTTTTACCCAAAGTTACTTTGGTGTTATTTATTTAGATATACATGACATCTAGCACTCCAGCAGGAAAACTAAAGCTGCATTGCCTGACATCCAGAAATGATCAAATACACACTTTTTGCAGCCAAATATGGATCGTCATGTTTGTTCTCGTGAAGCTTGTCCTACCTAGCAACAGAAATTAAGTGGGGTGGGACTTTGGAAAAGTATATTGTCCTACTAGCTACATAACTATATATGCATATTCCCTTTCAGGGAGTTAAGCATTTAATTACACCTAAGTTGTTAGTATGGAATTAATATCTCTGAGTTCTGGTTAAATATTGTTATAGTAATATAGTATTATAGGTTGATACGTACATATTGACATAATTGATTGGTTGGGCCATGGATGTCAAGTTGACCCAAATTAAATTTATATTAAGATTCTATGTCTGGATATTACCTGATGGCAACATCATGCTGTAATTGTACTCTGTTTTGTATTGTTGTTTTTCTAATAGGGAAGCAAAACTAATACTTTTATTCTAAGTACAAATCAGTTCATCAGACACCCCTATTAACTACAGTATATGTAATGGTGACACTTGTAAGGGCAAGCAAAATAATTATGCAAACTGTTGTTGCCTGTGCATTGTGTCTTTTCGAGCATCTGCACAGTCAAACACTAGCTACCTCCAAACAGCCTGTGTTGATGACATTGGTTGTATCTGTGGGCCTGAGCTTTTGGATGAAAGCCTAACACCCCAAAGCATGGACAGCACCGAATCAACCTTTTTTCCTGCCAGAGGAATAGAAGCGGCAACCACAGTACGGATGAAGTCAGATAAGTCACAGTGCAGTACGGCAGATTATAACACAGCATGCTGTCAGCAGAGTAAGGCATGATACTCCAGAAGGAAAAGACTTCTCTATAACCTCTTTTATAATGAGGCCAGCCGTGATGGATCACCCACATGCAAACACATGGTGTGTTTCATTGCAGGACGCCAGTTAATAGAGTGACTTTAGTTTAATGATTACAAACCCATACTGATGCCTGGATGTTTTGTAACTAGCTGCATATTAGGTAGCATAGATAAAATGGTGGAAAACTTTACATTCCATTACATCAGGCAATAAATACTTCCTTTAATATTTCAAAGGAAAGGTATTAACAGTTCAGGAGGATGAGAGAAGATGCAGCAACTTATGAGTGTGTCAAGGAAAATGTGTGTTGGCATTTTAAACTCCAGTGGAGGACTATGGTTAACTGCTCCTCAGATCTCTGCAGGGTAAATCCAGACAGCGAGCAGACTATCTGTCCAATCTGAGTTTTCTTTTGCACAATTAAAATAACCTTTGAATGTACAAGTTTCACAAAAACAAGTTCCTTCCCGAGTCTATTTTGCAGAGATTATTATTTGTTTAAAGAAATGCCAATAAAGCCGATCACATTTTTCTCCTAACCCGAAATGCTGTGTGGACTAGCCAGCCAAATTGTTTTTTTTAGACATTAGACTGTCACACATAGTTAGGTATGAACACTGTACACACCTGGTAGGTCTCATTGTTGGACACCAGCTCAAAGATGGGCGCGGCCTTGGTGATCTGCAGCAGGACAGGCTCGGACTGCTGCCGCCCTTGCACCACCCTCGGGCTCATGTGGCAGAGGTGACAGGAGCGCGGGCACTGGCCTTGGCTGTTGCAGTCCATACGGACACCGGCAGCCATGCGCTTGGCACCAGTGTCCAGCAGACTGGCAATGTACGCAGGGTAGGTCAGCGTCCTTGGCTCCTTGTCACGCTCCTCTGACTCCTCCGAAGGCGAGTTACCTGATAGACCGGAGAAAATTTTTACTCATCATAAAAAAAAATTTCGGATATAATTTGCACATTACAGAAGACACACAGCAAACGCAATCAAATGTATTATATGCAAAGACCACGACAATGAAGCTATAAAAAAGCATGTGTGAAGATTTATGATTTGTCTCAACATGTCACAACTACAAAGCATCAATGTGTTACTACAAAGCATCAAATCTCCCTTTCCCCCTCCACCACGTAACTATTGCTATTACAGGCTGTTATTGACCTTCATGATTTTTGCACCTGCTCAGTTTATGGGACTTGAATTAACTTCTCAAAATGATTAACAACTGAGAAAGAGACAGTGTAAACCAGTTAGATGAAACCAGGGTCTTCTACTCAGTAATAGGTTGCACATATGTTACTTCATTTTGCACAATGCAGAAATGTATAGTGGAACACTACTTTTTACTCCACAACCCATACTGTATACATCAGGCTTAGATACTAATCATTCATTTTTGTCATATGTTTTATACACAACTGTAAGACAGGTGAACTCCCGCACACTACTAGCACTAACTTTATATGAGAAATGATAATGTTTTGGTTTGTTGAGATAGTTTCACTTTTGAATTATGTAAATATGTGAATCAAATATTCCACATAAACTGTAATTGTGTGTGTCAGACAGAGTGAGATCCACTTGCAAGGGGAGCTAGAGAGCAGCGACAGAGGGAAACATGCTTAATGCAGAACTATTTGTCTTTTTTAAAAGGGGGACTTTTTCAGATTACCATTTTGGGAGACTGCTTGGCTGTGAGAAAACAGGCAATTTAAAAGCTCTAGCACCAATTAGGGAATAGGCTTGTTGTGCGAGCTGCCTCTGATGGAATACAACTCAGGGCTATGAGCCACGAGCTCATGGACCAAAACATGTGCACAAGAATGAAGGCAAAGAGAAGGCAATTTTTTTAAGAGTATAATTCCATTGTTTTAATGTCAACTTTTTGTTAAACAACTCCTTTAAAAGTAACCTTTTGCACTTTCCTTTTCTTTTGTATTCTATGTAAGAGAATGTGCGTCAATATTTCAGTGCTTTGAGCTGTATGCTTTGTAAGAAAAGGAGTCTTCTAAATAAAGGTTATTCTAATAATGTAAGATGGTATAGACATACAAATCCTCACACTTAATTCCTCAAAACAAACATTCGTCATACACCCATATTCACACCCCCGCCCATCCTTAAGACCAAACACTTTAGAACTGAATTTCTTCAGAATATCTCCATGGATTGTCATAATGATTGTATCTGGAAGTGTACATACATTTTGTGTGTGTGTGTGTGTGTGTGTGTGTGTGCAGATGTGTGTGGGTGAATCTAAGTGCTACAAAGCAATATTCTGTGTTTAGCTTTTGGGTGCGCGTGTGAGTAATTAATCCCTTGTTGATTATACCTTATCTCTCACACATCACTCAAATATGCAAACACTTTATTTTGCATGATGCCTATTGAGTTTCACAAGATTTCCAAGTAATGGCATGATTAACTAGTCTTAACTGACTGTTAAGACTAACAGTCAGTTTAATTTAGCTTAGTAAAAGGTCATGAAGTTAGTAAAGGATAAGGAGATAAATAAGAGTCAGGAGGACCATTAAAATAAAAAGTAAATGAACTCGAAGCCACTATGTGCAGATTTTATTTGTAGTTATACTATTTTTACCCGTTGTCCGAAGTTTTTGTCTTTGCAGAATACATTAAATGAAAGCCCATTCATCTTAAGGTCCCTGGGTCAGATCTGCGTGATTTAATATTGGATAAAAACAGGGCCATCGAACCTCACAAAAAGAAAGTGAGATCCTGAGCCAAGCACACATTGGCGCTGCCCATAAAGCACCAAAAGATACAAAGGAAATAAATGGTAAATGGACTGCATTCATACAGCGCTTTTCTAGTCCACTGACCACTCAATGTGCTTCACAACACATGCCAAAATTCACCCATTCACACACACTCATACACTGACGGCAGAGGCTGCCATGCAAGGTGTCAACCTGCTCATCAGGACATTGACACCGACTGTGAAGAAGCTGGAGATCGAACCAGGAAAAAAATAAATAAAAATAAAGACATGTAATGTAACCTTCACTCAAAACACAGTAACAAAACACCACCAACTTGTTTCATATCCGAATGCTGCAGAGACAGAGAGGCCTTGGTACACCTGGGCCCCTTTATATAAATTAGCAATCAGACCACAACCAGAACAGGTGAAAGAAAAAAATCAAACAAATGTCACATGGGAGCAGTGGGAGAACATGACAGCCCGCGAATATCTAATATGCTAAACAATGAGTAATGACACCCTGGGAAATTTAACAGTCAGGTGTAATGAATGAAAGACTCCTTTGATAACACAGGCAGCTGCCTCCACACCCATTAATGGACTGGAAACAAAATAAAAACCTTCATTTGTGTGTGTGAATATGTATTGTGTGAATATGTATTATCCATGTGCCCATGTTTAGGTAAACCCCACCAAATCTTATAATATTGTTAATATGTAATGTCCTTGCTAGGTGTGGGCCTCTGCATGCATTTGTTTATGTCCTTGACAATGTTAGCATGCAGCTTCGAAGCGCTGTGATTGGGACAAATCGACACATAAGCCTTTACCAATCAGAGGAATGTGTAGGTAAATGAGGTCGGTTGGAGGGGTGAGTCACATCAGGGGAAAATGAAATCAAATTCTGGACATTCACAGCTCTTGACCCTGGGCGGCATTGGTGTGTGCGTGTGCAAGCATAAAATGTCTGAGTAGCATGCGTAAGTGGGTAAGTAGAAGTATATTAATGAAAAATAGAAAATACCTAGGAAGGAAGAAAAACTATCTAAATCTAATTTGTGTGATTGCGTAAGTGCACGGACGCGTGTGCACATTTGCAATTTGCATTCAAAGACTGATTCATCTGTATGTTGCCAAGGATGTCAATGTCCTTGCACTCCTGACCGGCCAAACTTTAATCTATCCCAGTCAAACTGGCTCACATCCCACTAATCAGCTCTCATTGTTCTATCTTCACTTGCCATCTCCTGGCAGATGGAAATAAAATGTGGCAGTTATGTTAGGACAGATGGGTTACTTTTAGGGCAAAGAAGAATGACAATAATTAGTTCAGTTTAGTGTTGGTTTAGTTCAGTGTCAGCTGGGACCATGGGGGGGGGAATTAAAATGAATAAGCAGGTCAGCCTGAAGACACCTGATAATCAAACATACACAAAATATAATCAACTAAACCATCAGTTATCTACTTTAAATCTGACATGTAGGGACTATACAAAGTCTATATATTATGTATGTACTCAAAGAAATACTATTATTACTTTTAGCAATTTTTAGCAATGTACTGCAGTAGACAGGAGCAACACCTTAACGTATTTCAGCCACCTTTAAAAAATAAAATCTATATCAGTTTAAGTATATGCTATTTTTTTTAATATTTTAGAGCTTTATCTTGCTGTCAGACAGCTCTGTTTAAGTTTACGCAATGGAACAGAAGCTGTGCTATGCTCTCCTCAAAGCCACCAAACTCCATTGACAAAAACATAATTTTACCTCGCAGAACACGGGATTTGCTGGTCAACGCTGCCTTTATCAATCAGTTTGTTTGTGGTATTGTGTGACTTTGGTGTTTCAAAAGGTTAGGAACTAACAAAACCAACAAACAAGGCTTTTTAAAGATTTTATTTAGCTTAAGAATTATGAAAAATTACTGGGTTCTATACCAATACAAACATGGCCACCATTTGTAACTTCAAAAGAAAACTGGCACTGTCTGTATTTCATAAACGCAGGAAAACACTCCAAAACAGGATATTACTATTTTAATGTGACATAACAGTATCCATTAATAACACACATACGTGTCTACTTCTGTTTTTTATATTTCTCATAAATGGACACTTCTGTTGTTCTGCACATAACGACTGTTGTTCCCTTTAACATAGGTGCAAAATGGCCCTCCAGAACATTCTGTGAAAAACCTCTGAGAGTCACAGATAAACATCAAGAGTCATGTTGGACTCATCCAACCAGCTCCTCTGGTGGATAGCTGGTGGGTTATCAAACTCCTGGTGTCGGTAGCTGCTTAACGAGTGTTTATTTCTTGATATGCTGCTTTACTATTTCATGAATTTCTATTCATGTGATAAATCTTGTCCAAATTGATGATTAGCATGTGTCCATCACCTGATAAGTGGCCGAAACAAACTGACTTCATTATCTACTCTTTCACATAAAGTATCTTAAGATAAAAGAAAATAGCAACTTCAATATGTGAATCACGTTAACTGGCGGAAGTAAGCACCTGGTAAGTAAGCAGCTTTTAAAATCCACATATATCTTGTTGTACATAATGTGGTGTTCAGGGACACAGTGCTTGATGGTGCAGGAAAATATGGTTTCCTGTGTATGTATGTCTCCTTTATAAGTACAAGTCTTCCCAAGGTGAAGTATGGGTCTCTAATACTCATGCTGTTTTTTTATTTCACACAAAAGCAAACAAGAGAGGAGCATCTTCTTCTTTGAACCTCGCTTAACGTCTCTCTCCCTTTGCCATCCTCAGCTTTTCTTTGTCTCTGTTTACAGCATCTCCCTTTTCTCTTTCACTCTGTCTTTTACCAAGTAAAAAGCACAATCACACCTATTTTCACAATGCACATACATGTGTGGTACAGAAGGTGTGAGGCCGGAGAGCTGTAATATAATATTCCTTATCTGCATCTTCCTACTAAAGACAAGAACACTCTCTCTTCTCTCACATTTCCTGACACTTCCTTTGCTTTTGCTTTCTCCTTTAACTCTTTTACTCAATTTGTCATTCCCCCCTTTTTTCTTCTGTCAATCTTTATCTCTATTTAGGTCTACAACGAGAATTTACACACTTATCTAAGCATCTAAACTGCTGTCAACTTCAACCCACGCACTAAAGCACACACCTGCTTTGAGTATAGCAGTATATCGCTTTGAAGAGAATAAATCCCAAAGAAAATACACACACATTTACGCACGCACACATACACAAAGCTCATTAAATGTAATCTGTGTTTGACAGAGTCAGGCGTTTCACAAAGGGAAGTGCTGACAAGACAAAATATTCAAAAAGAACCTCCATATCCTCCTCCTCTGCTTAATTCTTCCACAAATACAATTTTGGATCCAATCTTTACTGGACTGCACAAAATTCGATCTAACTTTATTTCTGACGATGAGGGGTTGATTACCCCTGTAAGCCTGTGTGTGTGTGTGTGTTTAAGAGAGAGCGCGTGTGATACTTTTATGCTTGTGTAAACATATTTCAGTTATGGAAGTGCTGAAAGTGATTTCCTGTGCCACATGAAAGTTCATTAAAATACACCCCCCGCATCTGAGTATCCCCACCACGACTTGACAACTACCTTCGCAAAGGTGCACCATATTTGTCTGGCAAGCCAATCACGGCCGACTGGGCTTTTCAGACAAACGGTCTGAGAAAAATAATTACTAATTTGAATATTAAAGCATGGAAACATTATTTACATTACATTATAGTATAGTATAAACCCAAAATGCAAGTATGAACCTCAAAATTAGGGTGATTTGTCTCCTTTAAGTCTGACAATATTGTAGGAGTTCAAAGTAATAATCAAGCAATAACAATAAGGTGGTGCTTAACATTGGTGGTTAACATTTTAAAATGTTTGTCCAAAGAGTGCCTGGACATGGCCTGAAATCCAATCTTTTATACCAGCTGAGACCTAACATGCGTCACTAAACTGTAGACACAGGACAGATGCATGATGAGAAACTCACAGAATGAGCATGTATTAGGGTATATACTAATCTGTGTGTGTGTGTGTGTGTGTGTGTGTGTGTGTGTGTGAAGCTGGGGATTTGGTGCTGCTTTGACCCATGCTGTACCAAGTGGAATGACTCATCACTATAGCACACAACAGATGGAGCTCAGAGCTGTTCAGATTCATATAATACCTCTCCATGTACCCCTGCCTCCCACACTCCCCGGTGAGACGGTGACTCCTGTCCATCCGCTACCGACTGACTCAGGTCGGTCCTCCTGTTTACATAAATATAATTTTGAGTCTAAACATGTTTACGGGTACGAACCAGAGGAGAAAAAAGAGCAACACGTGGAAAAAAAAAATCTATTTAAGCATGTGATGTTCACATTTATTTCCTGTTAATTGCAAGCCAGCGGATCCTGCCTATTATATCAGCTTTCATTAGACTTCTTTGTTAAACGATGACTCATTAAAGTCATCGATATTTGTGATCACAGACTTCAGCCTCTGACACAATCAGCCTCATTTTTAACTGAGGCTTTTAAACTTATAATGCCCGGCTCTGCTCCCGCATGAAGCCATCTCTCCTCCATCCTGTGTAGAATACCATGCACTATGACTCCACTGACTTCAGTAATTACTCCTTTAGCCACTAGATGATGCTAGTGGATCACTGACAGGGCATCAAATTTTGGAAAGAGGAGTTATCGATGTACATGCTCCACTGTTCAGCAGACAAAAGCAGGGCAAATCCTACCTAACCTTTTCAATGTGCTTGGCCGAGATGAACATTATATGGTTATGGAACGTAATCATGAGCTCCTGCTGTTCTGAGAATGTCGGAAGTCAAAGCAGGCAGTAGCTTAGTAAATGGGAAAGCAGTGAGATGGAAAACTGCATTAAAAAGGGGGAGTTTGGGTGGGATCACGCCTATTGTATGCAGAGGAGAAAAATGATAAACAGAATTAGAAGGCAGCAAAGAGGAAACTGCATGAGACACAGATAAACAAATACTCTCTGTATGCTGTGTGTTTGTCTGTGTGATACATTCTAAACTCCAAACCTGTGAAATGGAATACATCAGAGTGCTTAAACAAACCTGTGTGACACGCAAATCTTCTGCGATGTGTTTTTCTCCACGTGTGTGCACATGTGCGTAGATGTTTGAAACGGCACATTCCCAGGCAGCCACATGCAGCCTGTACCTGATAATTCACAGCGGCAGGGTGACGCATCCCGCTAAAGCCAATTGTCCATGAAAAGTGTGCATCTTTCTTTCGGCTGCAAAGCCACGCTGAGATTCAACGTGATTGCTTCTGCGTTGACGGTGTGAGGGCCAAAAGGTGAGGCAAAGGAAAGATGTGCGAGGTGTGTCTGTGTGTGTGTGAGTGAAATAGATGGAAGGGCAGTGAGAATTTGTATGTTTTTGTGCAAGTGCAAAAAACTGATGACTGACAGAGAGAATCTATGTCAGCAGCACAATGACTCACGTCAACAAAACAAACAGCACCCACTAATAAACTCCCAGGAAGCTGAAGTATACATATAAACTGCTGCTAACAGGCTGACCTGCACCTCAACGAGAGAGCCAAACACATTTCCCCATCGCATCATTTTACAAATCGCTAATTTACTGTTGGAACAGCTAATTAATCTGGGGATTTATCACTAACCTCCCATTATAGACTCAGTAGTAGGGAAATAATGCAGCTGAGGAAACAGATTTTAGTCATTCGCTGGATACTTTACTGCTAATCACAAATCTGTTTACTGGTATGCAGGGGCGTAGCACAAAAAATCTTGGGCCCTGTAGAAAGGCATTTTCTATGGGCCCCTCTCCCATCCACAGCTATTCATTCTAGCATCTTTTTGGGCCTGCCTGGGATCAAATGGCTCAGTCCCCCCCATGCTTAGACACCTAAAGGAATGATTCAACTACAGGGCATGCTGCTGTACACCATTCGTTGTTTAGCTGCTGTGTGTTTTCAAGAGTTTTCAAACGGATGCACTGCAGTTGGTAGAGGCTTTACGTGTGAATGGTGCTGACTGATGCTTCCCACACCATCAGGAGGTCCAGTGTGTTTGCTGCAGGCCAGATATGCTAAGTGATCTTCTGAGCTGGTAGTGCAACGCTCAAGGTGAAAAACAATTTCAGTTGACACTGGTTTACGTTGCACACACAAATAAAATCACCCATAAAATCTGATTGAAAAAGCCTCTGAAAACACATTTTCTCCATTAGCCTTTGACTTTGTACAATGGGATCCTACATGAACATGTACTTATCTGTCAAAACTGGAAATAATAACAATAACAATTTTAAAAACAATATCCCCGTTTGTGTTTCTGCCTGGGCACTTGTCACTGATTGGAAGTTAACGTAGCTCAGTTTAACTGGTTTGGAAAAAAGGTGATTTCATGTGATATGAGGTAATAGTTGTGGGGTTGTTTGCCTTAGTTGCCAGGCCACTTTCAATCAAATCAGATTAAACTGTGGAGCGTCCTGTCGGCCTAGTGGTTGGAGGCATACTACTGACTTTGACTGAGTGTACATTGAACTGCAGTGTCCCCGGTTTGTTTCCGCCGGGGGTACTTTGTTGCATGTATTACCCCTTTGCACTGTCTGCATCTACAGGGTCACTGTCTCATGAAGGCAAAATGGCAGAAAAAATAAACACAAACATATCTTATCAAACCGGAGCCACACAGTATTCATGAAGCACATGAGCTGAGT
The DNA here is from genome assembly GCA_026937815.1 of Etheostoma perlongum. Lineage (NCBI taxonomy): Eukaryota > Metazoa > Chordata > Actinopteri > Perciformes > Percidae > Etheostoma > Etheostoma perlongum. The sequence continues at coordinate 6,228,967 of CM049382.1, read as the reverse complement.
GTTTGTTTTTCTGAACTTTTGAACTTTTGTTGCTCATTTTATGAATTATGTAATATTATAGAGAAATACTTATGATTTGAAACCATCTTCAGGGGCTTAAAATCTGAACCTTAAAAGAATGGATCATTTAAAAAGATACATTTATGTTTTTTTATCTTGTCTGCTTTAGTATTTCATAGGGAAACCATCTGGATCCTCATGCTGACAATCGCCATAAAATATCTTCATGTCCCCTCCGCATATTTCACCCTCACAGCTGTATAAACTTGGTTGCTTTAATTACAATTTCCTATATAAGAGCTCTGGATCTGGCATCTGAGTACAGAAAAAATAAAAGCATAAAACGTATTTGTGATTATGGCTTTTCAGAATAACATACCATGCAATTCTGTCATCATAGGAAAAGTGGTGCCCTATTTTCTAAATGATGTTGACTTGTAGCAGATTGTATCGCTGTCTGGCAATGACACGTTTCCAACCACCTGCTTTTATGACTATTTTAATACTATGTACAAAAATAGAAATAAAGATTTTAAGAAAAAAAAAACCAAATTTCTTTTCTTAGCTTCGATGGAAAAGTTGGCATATTAATAAAAGGAAGGTATGATTAAGGCTGATGGAAAGGTTTTTTTTGGGATTTCAATACCTATTTTGGCATGCATGATTCTGTATCGCAGAAGAAAAAAAACTTATTTTACTCAGGCATGGATCACCAGACAAAAAAGATTAATCTCATCCATACTTCATATCCCAGGAAACTTCACAATCTAAAGTTCTCTTAAAGTTCAACATTGTTTTAATACAACGATATATCTGTAGCATACCTCTACATTTTCTTTTACCGTTGCAGTCTTTCAAAGCCCTTCAATGTGCCTTATCCTGCTACATCCAACCAACCAACATAACTAGCCATTCAAAAACACAAAGAGAATAACAATAATACATGCCATTTAGCTTGTGCTTTTATCCAAAGCAACTTACTATATATGTCAGAATGACACGCCTCTGGAGTAACTAGGGGTTAAATGTCTTCCTCAGGGACACACTGGTTGAGTATTACAGTGGGTTCCAAACCCAGGTCTCCCACACCAAAGGGATGTGTCATATCCACTGCGCCATCACCACCATACTATCTCTACCCCCAGAGAAATTGACTAAAGCAGCGTCAGCCATGAAGGCTGCTGAAGCCCTTGATGGAAGCTTTATGTTAAAGCAGTATGTGGAGCATGGCACGCAGGGAGCAGACGCTGTTTGTCTAAGTGCTGATTAGTGTTGCTGACCACAGCCTGACAGGCCCATTAGTGACATCTCCTTCATGGATGCTGAAGGGCCCAGTAATGCCGTCCATCTGTCAGTGTTTCTCTCTACATGTTTCACTTTCATAACCTTTATTAGGTCTCCTCATTCTTCCTTATTCATGACGTCTATATTTTTAATTTTTCCTCTTTGGGTTTCCTATCCCCTACAAGCGATAACCTGGGCTATCTATTAGACACTTTAATAAGGCACCTGGGGTGTTACAATATCCACTAACATTCATTGGTTTTCACTGTCCGTGCAAGATGAATCATAAAAAACTAACTCATGGAAAATGATGAATTTGGCATTAGTATCAGGCTTGTTGAGCTATTAATGGCATTTCTAGCAGCCTGGAATTGGAGTGGATAATAATTTGTTAAAAATGGTCAGCCAAGCTAATAAATCATTACCTGGAAAAACCTTTTTGTTCATATCCTACTATTTTGTTTTTATACAACATAATGAGGAAACAGTAATTAATTTACAAGCCATTTCAATCTTTAAACCTTTCTATCTGAAAGTATATCCATTTTTGTTGATGCATCAGTGTTGTACGAACGCCATTCTTCACGCGTGTTGCATTAAATTATGAATTATGAACATTAGTCCCATCATGACGTCTCACTGACGCTAGCCCCTCGCAAAACGTCGATAGTAAGCATATTTACATAACGTTGACTGACCTTGTTTCCTTTTGGTTTCTCAAAATATCCACTCCTGATCCGCTTGTAGCAGGGTTAATATTTTCATTGTGACACTCCATTTGGTTAAGTTTAGGGAAAGATTGTGGTCTTGATTACGTATTAAAAAAAGTCAACTTGAAGCCAGAGACAGGACCTGAAATCTGTAGACGAGCACAAAGCCAGAAACTGTGGACCCGTAAGCTAGTGACAGTACTTTCAAAAGGTTGCTGAGAAAGATGTCATTAACAACTTTTTCCCCCAGCAATTTTGGTTTACGTTGCATGCATTTCGGCTTTAGAGCAAATAATTGCACCCAAACAGGTATCTTGAACCTAATAGAGCAAATTGAAACTGTATTGTAAGCCAGAATCCACCATACGGTGGGGATGTAAATGTAACCACTGTCAGGTGTTCAATTTCTACCGCTGGTTTATCTATCTTTGTCTCTAATTCCTTTCTTTCTATTCACCTAAACTGCCGTTGAACCTGGGTTTGTTGAGTGTCTTGGCCAAGAACGATTTATCACTTTATCCCCCTGCATGCTTCATAGTCAAATATTACACCCCCGGCTCTATTCTCTCACAGATCTGTTAAATGCTGCAGGCTATATTGCAGACCGGTGTGAGATCGCCTGCTACTAAAGACCAGAGTAATGTAGTATAGCAAAAACGTTTCACAGCTGCTAGTGGTTTCCAGTCTCTTTGGGTTGTATCGCTCTATGGGAGGAGCTCTAAGAGGCTTTAATGAACCTCGAATCCTGGAGAGAGACAACTGAATAGGGTGTAATGATTTTAGAAACTGCAGGTGGCTGAGAAAAAACAAAGCATGACTAGAAAATGCCAGGTTTACATCAGTGAAATAGCGCTGGCTGAGACCTTACAAGCCTGAATATCTGTCACTGACTACAAAACAACTCTTCTTGACTGATGACCTTTTCTTGCTTTTATACACAGGACTTCATACTTTGTCGAATGAATTCTAATTTCGTGTTCTCTTTTCTACTGAATTCATGCATACTGTATTTCATGTTTTAGCCTACAGAGAACATTCCTTTTTATCTTGGAGTGTTATTTTTTCTTTTATTCTGGTTTTTTATTTTGAGATTGTATTTGAGTTGGCCATTCAATTTTAATTTCTCCCTTAAAAACAAGTCAGGCGGAAAAACCCCAATGTAAATTGAAACAATATTTACTTTCTGGTTTTCATGTATTGGTTTTCACATACCATGAAGAGTATACATTTCCTATTATATGAAAATACATTTTCACATTTCAGTATCAGATCACTAATGTCAATTTTAATGGCAGTTGGAAATGGAATTAAGTAATATCAGAAAAATCACCACTTCATAATCGTTTTGATAATATATTAGTGTTCAACACATTCTCACTACCATTGCATAAAATATTGTCAGGGGCCTTTGGAGTAGTTATCAACGCTAAAATTCTCCTGTAGGCTCATATCTAAACTTAACATTTATTATTACTATTTTAACTAAACAAGCTGTGTCGGGGCTATTGTTGTCACTTTTTACGCAGTTAAGTTTAGGAACAAATCGTGGGTGGGATTTTAAAAGGTATGTTTACGTGACATGCGGGACAAGAATGGGACAGTTACCACTTGTTACAGTTACAGACTTTACATTACTACTCTTCGGCCGGCTCGCAAGCCCAAACAAGCGTGTGCGGCGTGCCTGTTGTTTTGTTTCCGGTCTAGCTAGATCCGGATTGGTGTTGTTGTTTTTATATCGTTACTAGTTGTTGCAACAGCATGTGAAAAAAACAAACATTTGCTGGGCCAAAAAAAATGTTAATCTTGCGATAAAAGAATTGACGCCGTTAAAATGAGTTTGCGTTAACACCGTTAACACGTTTAACTGACAACACTAAAAAATACATTAACAGTACAATCTAAAAACCTTATAATACTGAATAGGAACAAGTATAAAGGGAAACATAGCCATGCCACAAGAACTCGATTTAGCAAGCGATTAAAAGCTATTTATATCAAGGAACAAACTTCTTCAAAATTGTCATTACCTCCCACTTATCGTTGGAGAGCACAACACATGAAAGGTCACAGAGCCATTGTGAAAATTGCTGTTGAAATGGTGTTTAAGGCGATGTGACAGGGCCACAATATATTAAACTCAAATAGCTTCTAAATAAATACAACATTCAGATGTATGAAAAACATCTAGTGCCATTATGTCACACATATGTACAGATCTTATTTTATGCAGCAGTGCACCAAAAGTAGAACAAAGAAAAGAAACTAACAGGTAACAAAATCTAAAAATAAAAAAAAAAGCTTTTTGACACTGACTGCAACTGATGATCACTAATAAAGAAATCAGCATATATTTCTTAGTAATAAATCATTTGAGAATAAAAACAACATTTGCATTATTGGAGAGCCCATTTCAAACCTTGCTATCAGCAGGTCTGCATTTCACTTAAGTCTCCAGTCCGCATTCACAAGCACTGTGAACAGTTTTTTTATCAAAGAGATCCAAAATGTTGTATTCTCACTTAACACAACCACACTAGGTACAACAGACAGGTACTCGTTGGCAGACTGGTTTATGAGTTTAAAGGGAGAATGAAACAAGAAGAAAATGTGACAAGCAAATGCTAACTCCTATTTTCCACATGGCGCATCTATTCTGTGCCCTGGAGGCGCTGCGAGCAATCGCAGCCATTCAAGTCAATCCTTGATATTCCACCAGATGCGCCACGGCTGTCTCAGAAGCGTTGCGTTAAGCGGCTCTCCGCTCCGCTAAGGATACGAACTAGGACTATTTTCACACGAGCCGCAGGGCAGTCCGACAGTCGAGCAGGAAGTGAAACAGCGAATCAATTCACCAAAAGACACCCCCAATATTGTTTGTATCTCCTATAACACCACAAACAACTATCTTGGAGGATGAAAAACATAATAGACATCACAGATTTTTTTATAAGGACAAAGCCAGAAAATAGAAGGCATGGAGTTTAATTACAGGAGTGCTTGGAGTGGATGGTAGACACTAGCTTAATAAACACATGAATGTTTTGGAAAGAACTTGCAGAGACAATAAAATCTATGAGGCTAGCAGCAATACGCTCTGCTTCTGAGACACTCAGTGTAGTGTGGCACGTAACAGAGGACGGAACAAAATCGGAAAGCAACCGCAAAGCTGCAGAGACGCGCCCAGTGGAGAATCGGTGGAGTAAGAATGGTGAAGCGGAGCACAACAGAGCAGTTATTTAAAAAGCATTTTCAAAATTGTGAAATTTATGATGGTCACCTAATACAGGTGGTTGACCTTTGCAGATTCTCTTAAAGGGATCATTTCCCCTCTACATGTGTAGGGGAGTAGAGGCTGACTCATCAAGTGACGAGGAAGATTAAACTTAAGAGCCAAAGCAGCTCCTGTGGAAAAGATAATGACATAAAAAGGAGTGAAAGACACTATATGGATAAGCACGTACACATATGGTTCAGAATAACATTTAGTATTTAGTGTAAATAGATGAAAATATTCTGAATATAGCACACATTTAAACCGATACGGATTTTTCTTGGTGGCTAAAACAGGTTTTGCTGTGTCAACAGCATTACATTGCCCATGCTACACCTTCCCACCAAAGTTTCATGAAAATCAGGCCAGTCTGTCATCCTGCTGACAGACAGACAGACAGACAGACAGACAGACAAAGAGGTGAATCGACAGTATCTATTTGGTGATCTAAGGGCAACATGAGTGATTTTTTTTTTCAAAAATCTGTTTGCAAAAATGTAGCACCAGTTTTATATGCTTAGTAGTTCTAATGTAATGTTCACTCTGTCAACAGCTTTCCATTTGCATGAAAGTGTCAAGAAATGCTTTGAATGCTTGTGGAGGTGATCTGTCAACACTGAATAACTACTCTGCAGCTGCTGAAAGAAACGTCTCTCCCACTCATCAACAATTCACAGAAATAATTTGACTGTCAAAATAAGTACAATTTTTTCTCGTAAGCAACAAAAAAGCCCATGGCAGTGACAACTTATTTATGTTAATGTTAGTTTTTAGAAAGGCAGATTAGTCTGATGCAACTCAGCGGTAGGTTCTGGTTTGATTTCTACCACTTTGGACATGCTTAATACAGGGACTGCTACAGAAATGACTCCATCAGGCTTGTTCATGTGCCTTCTGGAGTTTCCACTTGCATGGGACACACACACGAGAAAAAGATTTACCAATGAAGGGTGAGGACCATAAAGGTCGACTACGCCATGGGGGGGGGGGGTTCTTTTTTCACACCAATAAAGATCAATTTGAGCGTCTGAGGCTGTTGGTAATAAGATATAAGATGGTTGTAGGGAGAATTGTCTGCCAAAAACCTATCGCAGGTGCCATCAATTTTACCCTGCCAACTGGGACTTACAGTAAAGACTCGACAGCTAACCCACACACACACAAAATAATAAAATAGTTATTTACAGCTGGTTCTAGTTCCTTTGGGATCTGCCAGTGTAGAGCTATGTGTTGGGATAGTTTTTATTTAAAACTTTTTCTTTCATTTTTTATCATCTACATTATTCTCTCACTGTTATTCTGCTGTGGGTGGCCATGCAGGTGCATTTGGGGCTAGGCCCTTATCTCTCGAAAATGAGAGAGGCAGCTGGCATTTTCTTTACACGGAGATTACAGAGAGGGCGAAGGGAGGGGAAGTTTTCTTTGCACTACTTTTATCGGACACGGCGCTGACCTTCATGGCGGGGTCTGACACTGCTCCAACTACTAAACTCTCAGCCTCATCCAAACAAGCTAAGAGAGAAATTGAAAAATGGAGGATAAAAGTTCTGTGAAAGGCATCTGAGACGTATGCCCTTTGGCGCAATCTTTAACAAAATCATCCGCATACCAAACCTTGTTAAACACAGACAGAGCCAGCCCAAATGTCAGACAACTGCAAAAACTGAATTTCAGAGGAAATGAGATAATCTTATATTTAGATTTAAAATCAGACTCGTCCCAATGAGCAATTTTATCTTTTTTGGAGCATTGTTTAGCTATACAAGGGAAATGCCTGTTAGAGTACATATCATGCAGTGTTGTCGAGAATTTTTGGGGCATTTTTTCCCCTTTATTTGATAGTGACAGTGGATAGACAGGAAAGGTGGGAGAGAGATGGGGGATGGCACGCAGCAAAGGGCCGCAGGTCGGATTTAAACCCGGGCCGCTGCAAAGGACTCAGCCCAGCACTCACTGGGTGAGCTAGAGATCGCCCCATATCATGCAGTGTTTATTTTAAGCTCAGAAGAAAAAAATCTTCTTTTAAGTTGTAGTTTTTGGCTTGCATCCTAATAAACATCCAAACATTAGACCTAACACCCTATTCTGATGATGAAAGTAATATCAAATATTGTGCATCTGGAGCAATAATTACAGATGTGCTGGCCTCAGACAAAATGATGTCTGTAAGGACTAACTTTAAAGTAAGAATTGCAAATTGCGCATCGCAATTACATACAAAGTCAATGACTCAACGGGAATGGCACGTAACGGACACCCAAAAATTGCATCATCTATGTATCAACTTGAAATATTTCACCTCAAGCAATCAAACAAAGATACTGTTAGTAAAGTACAGCTAAGGCTAAGTGGTTCTGTCTTGTCTGTGTGTTTTGTTGCTTGGAGACAAGGTTAAAGGTGCCCTGTGGAGTTTTCCTAAAAGTTATGTTTACACCAAAATGCATGTGTGTGTCCTTGAGGTCTAAAAAACACCTAGTGTGCATTTTCTTCCACATAAAACATTTACAAAGCCAATTGTTCAAAATCCTGCATTGTTTACGTCCATGTTTACTCTTCTTCTCTGTGCAATAGTGCGTATCTCGGCGCATACTGCAGGCCTGCACGATATTGGAAAAATCTGACATTGCGATTTATTTTCCCCTGCGATATACTGTATATTGCGATATGAAAAAAGAAAAAGAAATTATTAAAAGATGACATGACTAGCTCTATTTGGAAATAATAAATAATTCTCAACTACTGCTGTGATTTTGTAGGGGAGTGCATTTACATAAAAGAAAAAAACATTCTTAGTTGAACTTTAATGCTTTACAAACACCAAAGCAAGTAAGTGCTGTGACAAACGTTACTCTTCTGAAGTGATTTTGGAGAGGAAATTAGGTAGAAATATGCTGGTCGACATATAATAATCAATCCAGGCTAACGTGAATGACAGTGACTGCATGTTGCTTCCTTTAAATTTCAGGTTGTGGTCAACTAGCAGGGCCAGCTCGTTAGTTTGATAAATTGATCAGACCTGCATGTCACCTGCACTAGCAACACACTCGGTGTATACAAGAACAATTAAATCAGTGTAAATGACGTTAGATCAGACACAGACTTCTGTAGTATCAGTTTCAGTTTTACGTTTCCAATGTTGCGGCTCTGAACCGTAACGTTAGTTGGGACAGACAGACCCCTTGTTTCTTTGGGCTAACTATATTAGCTTTAGCCTGGCTGGTAGCAGCTTTCTGCTTGTTTCTTTGGGCTAACTATATTAGCTTTAGCCTGGCTGGTAGCAGCTTTCTGCTTGTTTCTTTGGGCTAACTATATTAGCTTTAGCCTGGCTGGTAGCAGCTTTCTGCTCGTTTCTTTGGGCTAACTATATTAGCTTTAGCCTGGCTGGTAGCAGCTTTCTGCGGGGGGAAATGGCCGGGAGACGTTGTGATTATGGTGCACTAATCAGGTGATTTAGTTAGTCACGAATCTTCATCTACCAATAAAAATGGTGTCATTTGTCCTGCCACTCAGGTGCAAAAAATCTAACAGATGTCAATCAATCAGTCTACACAAACCCACGCAGTCCCAGATAGAGGTCCAGTCAGCCAGATTAACTGAAAACACTTGTGTGGGTGTTCAAAGGTTTTCAAGCTGCAGTTTATTTTTGCGTCGTTGGGCTAAAAGTCCATTATAATCTCTCAGCATGTTGCAATTCAAGTGGTCTGAAAGAAAACTAGACTCCTGTGCCTCCTCTTGGCTCGGTTTTTAGGCTTCAATAAATCCAGCCGTCACTGGAGGCTTTGGCCAGTCACAGGTCATTTCAGAGAGAGAGAGAGAGAGAGAGAGAGAGAGAGAGAGAGAGAGAGAGAGAGAGATGGCTGTTCTGCACATGCATTACCCGTTTTCAAATGTATATATAACTACACTAAACACTAATGGCCTTTGTGACCTTACTTAGGACTTCTATTAGCTGGACATCCTATTATTTCAAGTAAAAATCACTTGCTGTTGATGTTGACTTAATGCTTTTACTCAGAGGCATTGTTGCAGCTTAGCTTGAAATGGGTGGCATTTAATGAGTTGGCAGTGTGTAAAATGAACCAAGACGGGGAAAAAAAAGAAAAGTGGTAGAATGGTAAAATATAGAATTATCAAGTGCGTCATCTGCAGGCTTACACAGTGAAAAATCTGTGTAAAGTTCACAGCATTTAGAGAAGAGAATTACTTTTATCCAGGCTGTGTTTCAATCACTTTTCATTACAGAGGATTGCTGAAGGCTGTTGACAAGCTGTAGGGTTGAACATTATATCTCTCGCTGTGTAGGTAGAATCAAACAAGAAGAAAACACACCTCCCCAGGGAGCCCGCTTCTGCAGCAATTATCCTCCAACAGCTATGTCACCATGCATATTGTACAAATTTTAAATAATGGACTCACTTGCTGTCACTGTTAAATGGATTATGTATTGGAGAGTGCCCTGAGTAAGCTCCACTGAGGTTTTTATTGCATATTTCCATCACATATTTTATTGATTATGTGTATATGCATCTGCAGTATTTGTATATGTGTAAATACTAAACTAAACTGTTAATGTTTGCATAGCTGGTGTACAGTAAGGCAAATCAGTTGTTATAGTTTAATATAAACCTATAAATTCTAGGTTTGAACATATGCACCTATGTGTAATGCTACTTGATCTCAGTTTGTACAGTTTTATTGCCTGTCCTGTTCTTTTTCCATATTTTTCCATCTTGTGAGAGACGTCATATGAGGACGCTGTGGTTAAATTTGTTTAAGTACACTGGAAACTTCAATTCATTGTAGTTTTCCGTACCAGTTTAGCCATTAACCTGACACATTAAAGTAGCACAGTGTGATTTCTTTGGCACTTTGCCTGGCAAGTGAACAAAGCTTAACAAATGACTGAAAAATTGTATTGCTAGGTCCATGTTGCCTTAGAATCGCAGGAAATATTTGTACTTATTTGTAATTGAAATATCTGAAATCTAAAATACAGAACAGTTTATATTTGAGTCTGTGACCTGAAAACCTTTGAAACGCTTTCCAAATGGCATTATATACAGCTACAGACACCTGTTAAATTAAAAGAAAAAAAAATAATCCACATAACAAATGTAGGGCAAGAGTATGAAAAATAATGCTATAGCGTTCACAGTCACTTCCCAACTTAACACCCATGGGAGATTACAGAGTAGACGCCACGCTCCAGCAGATCATCAAAACACCAAACAAGGGAGAATCTTTCTTTCATTTTTCACTTTTATGCATTTTCAGTATATTATAGAACAAGACATGAAAAGATAGTATGGAAGGAGGCTACAGATTATTAATAAGTAGCGAGGAAATGAGTATTGATGAAGTCATTAAAGAAATAGAAAAAAGGATGCAAGGAAAGAACTAAAAGAAATGGAAAAGAGGGTAAAGGAAAACTTCTGAAACCCATTTCCAACATTCAAAAAACATTGGCATTATTTTATATACACTGTGCTAGATTTGTTTCTTTAAATGGCGGAAATTGACTTTGGGACAAACAGAACATCTTCAAACTGAAGGAAGGAAATATGACAAGGGAGGAAGGAGGCATGGTGGAAGAAGAAGAGGCAAGCAGCCTGGTTACCCACATGTGAGATTTTTTTCATCCAATCAAATGGTGTGTCCCTGGTTGGAAAAACGTTGACCAATCACAGCTTTACAGGTGTGATTAAGAATGGGGACAGCATCTCTCAGGACCAAAGGGAAAAATCAAAAATCAAAAAAACATTTCCAGAAAAAGGGCGCAAAGCTTTGAAAATAGTAAAAGGTTCAATTGACATATTTCCTCTGCCATCTTGTTAAACATGAGCTATTCCTAGTAACCAATTTCAGAGCTGGCATATCTGCTGAAAATGATATCGGCAAGACAGATACTACTGATTGGCCTAAATAATGAAATGAGTGAGGTGAGCCTGACTATCAGACTGAGAGGGAAGGAAGACAACATCAAAGTGATGAAAGAAAGAAGGAAGGCAAAAAGGATGATACAGGTATTGATGAGAAATTGATGAGTCAGAGAACATGAGGTCGAAAGGGGCAACAGAGGCTAAGTTGCCGTACCTCAATTTCTCCTTCACGCACACACACCTCTATTCTCTCAGTCTCTCCTCCATTTCTCTTTTTCCTCTGTGTTCAACAAATCTCATTCATTCTCATTCTCTCTCTCCCACTCTACGTCAGCCTCTCCCTACCATTTCTTAGTGATTATAAATAACCTATGGAAGACGTTTCAGAGAGTGCAGCCTTGCTGCAGGAGCTGTCTCAGAAAATTGAATATAATAACCCCCCTCCCCCCCTACCCCCCCGTGTGCTGCAGGTCCAATTGCTGCAGCAGGAAATATCAGTAATTAGGCAGATAGAAGATTCTCGCAGCAATTACTGCCTGATAGCCGAGACATTTGTTAAGCTTGTTAGTGTGGACTGGTAGCTTCATTAGTAGAGGAGTGAGTGGTGGCAACAGCAATAAAGTTGATTTATATCCACAATGCTGGTGACCTTTGTCGCACATCACCCTCCACCGTCTTATTATTTTATTTTCATCTACTCTGCCGTCAAATTAAATTTCATACAGAAACAATAATTAACAATCTTCAGAGAAAATTCATATTTTTTTTTTTGGTTGGAGGATGCAGTACAATTAGTGGTAGGAAATATCCCGTTTCCTTCACATGATGATGGATGTAGAGTCTGTGCCAGCGCATAGTGGTGTGTCATTGTCCAATGAGAATCATGTCAAAAGGCAGCACTTAATCCTTCAGTATCTGAAAAAATGACCAAATCTGGAGACACATGGTGTTCACCAATACGAGAAGGCAAGAAGGCAAACTTAGAAATGGAAGAATCTATTATTAATATTAATTTATTTTTAATATACCTAAAAAATCAAAGTTTTTCTAGAACCAACAAAAGACATGCCTTGTTTTAGATTTACTGCCCTTTTTTTAAACTAACTAAAAATGTTTTTAGTGCAACACAGGCAGTGGCATACAATCTACATCAAATTATACAAAACTGTAGTTATGATGCTTTTAAATGAGAACAACATGGCTAAATGTATCTATTACAGGGCCACGGGCGCCACCGTTTAAATGCAACAATGAGGTCTTTTGTGTGTGTTGTGTGTGTGGGGGGGGGGCGCTTTCTTTATACCCCATTAATAGAGTTGTTGATTTTCAACTGTCTATATGTGTGGTAGTTTCCTGGCCTACAGTAATTAACTTAAACTTTAAAAGCCATGTTTGCTTTCTGGAAAGCAAATTTCAAAGTGTTGCTCAAAAATGCTGAAATCAAAGAAATTGCAGCGGGAGTCAGAGCTATAAAGAGAAAAATTAACAAGCTGACTAGTTATTTTAAAGCTGCAGCAAGCCCCGAGGCCGAGACAAGCTAAAACCCTCCAGCAGCAGAGTACCAGAGCTGGAAAGTGAAAGGACACAGGCAGAAGAACCACCTGCTTCTACAGGCTATCCAGCAGACAGCTAATTTTGAAATGCCAGATCTCCACACTTTGTTTTAGCCCTGGAAACATAGTAGTAGTAGTTGTAGCAGTATTGTAACTAATGTTGGTATAGTAAATTAAGAATATGTACACAATGTAAGATACAGGTCTCCTCTACAGACAGTCCCTCATTAATAGGTTTGTAATGCAGAACCTTGCACCTGAGTGGTGAAAATTCCAAACGTATCAAATTTCTAATTGACACAGTAAACCTGAGCTTTTGGGGCTCAACTGTTATCTCAGAATGCTATATTCCACAAATGTTGGCCTTAAAATTCTCATCTGGCACAAAAAATGAAAACATCTGTTTAATTAAATTAAAGTACACATCACACAGTAGGTTTATCACACCATGTGTATGTTCATCTCTAAATCTCAAAGAGGAGTCTGCAGTGGTCATTTCCTCAACATTATACAAGTAACGAGAGAAATGTGGAATTTATGCACAAGTCAGTATTTGATATGATGTAGAGCAAACTTTGCTCCTTTGAATGTGTTGTATAACTGCAAATATACAGTAGCAAATGAAGTCTAGAGTCAGACTTTACAGTAAACACTACAGTTATAAGTGGCATTTTATGCATTTTTTGTTTAAAGTTAAGAAATTAGTAAGTCAGTTTTGCTCTTTGCGTTGAGTTTTGTACATTGGAACTTGAGAGAATTGAGTCAAAGTAAACTACTGTAATGTGTACAATGTATTAAACTGAATTTCAGGTTCAGTATGTCTGCAAATGTTCTCACTGAGTTGGAGAAAATCAGCATTTGTTATTAACTTTTCCTCAGCTATCAAACTCAAAACGGAGTTATTTGTGTATGAATGCTTTCCAACAGGCTTAGAAACCCTGCACAACCTTGGGTGTAACTGTCATATAATGACTTAAAGTGCTCATATTATGCTCATTTTCAGGTTCCTAATTATATTTAGAGGTTATATCAGAATAGGTTTACATGGTTTAATTTTCAAAAACCTAGCTACAGAGTGAGGCATCACACTTTTGTTCCATCTTTGATGGGAGTCGCACATGCGCAGTATCTAGGTAAGGACTACTAGCCAGTCAGAAGCAGAGTATGGCATGCCACACTAGCAGCTAGGCGAACATTATAACGTGTTTTACAAAGTGACGCACGTTCATCACGGAAGTAAAGGCAGGACCACAAAAGAGCTGTTTGGAGCAGTTTGTTAACAGTGTTTTTTGTTAGAAATGGTAAGTCCCTTTGGGGTGGACTTTGGCTTTTTCACTTTGTAAACCTATAACATGCACACACAAGATGTAGAACACAATAAAAGAAAGGGAAAAAGCCTAAGGACAATGTGTACTACAGGAGATAAATCTTCATAAAAATAAAGCCAGTATTCAATATCGAAGACAGTGCCTTTAATAGCCACTGTTTGCAAGCATTAATTAAGTCTTTGAAAGTGTCAAACAAATGCAATTGCAGAGTGCACAAATGATCCTCAGCTACAGGCTGTTGAAATGAAAGTCCTGCAAAAGTTTCAAAAAATTGAAGTGGTGACATTTTATTTGTATTTTGTTCTGTCAAGCAGTATGCAAATAGTCAGGATTCACTGCTTTGATATAGTTCCTTTTATTTTTACGGTTTTAAAGGTTATAAAATAATAATAAAAGATAAAAGGATCAAAGATGGTACATCAATGTAGATGAACATTTCCTTCTATTGTGGTTATTCTCTGGAGAAAAAAAAAACTTGCAGTGAGGATGAGTTGATGAGTTTTAACCCTGCTAAAATTGCAATGCCTGCACAGGTATGACCATAGCTCTCTAAGAAACTACTAAGTTATTTCCCACTGATTGCAGCACACTATGTTCCCAACAGTGCCAAGAGCTCTACTTGTTTATTACATTTTTATTTTTTATTACATGTTAATTTAAAACTGTAAAAAGATTCAATCTTTCATGAAATCCAATGGCCTGTGACAGCCCACACCACCACCTCAGGACTATTTGAAAGCATAGCTGCAGACTTTCCTTATCCACAGTTACCTTTGATGGCAGCAGAATAACCATATTGGTCTATATTATCATTTTATTCTTAGTGACATTTTTAACATTACAGCTCTATCTTTTGAATTGAATATCTGGTAAAGACTAAACTTGGACAAAAAGTGTCTCTTTGGGTGAGACAATTGGACAGCTCTGTCTCATTTACGGAGCCAGACTGTATGCATGTTGGGAATTTTATTTTTAGTTGAGCAGCTCTCGCTACAGCTTTTGACTCTCGGTCACAGTGATTCCTCCGTGTTCCAGCATTTTGTCAAACAGTATGTACAGCAACAAGGAACAAACACAGTTTCCGAAGCTCAGACGACACCTCTCAAATATTGTGCAAGTAAACAGTGATGCAGTGCTCCGCATACAAATGCACAGACAAAATACACATGTGAACACTTTCACGTTGAGCCTGTCTCTTTGCTTGCTCTCTCTTATACAACTAATTTGTCTGTGTTAATGTACAGATAGCTAATATGCAGAGGTTAGAGTAGATAAATATACTGTACATGGACAAACACATGCAAATCTGGTAGTAATGCATCCATGTGTCACGGGTAACAATCAGAGACACTGTAATTGTATAGTTATATTTCCTTAATGAAAACTTTTTGTATTTCCCTATATGACATTATTTGGTGTGGTTGAAGGATAGTTTTGCTTTCATTTGTTCCACAGTTTAAAGCCCCTGAAAAACCTGTTTTCTTAAACAACAAACTATGAGTTATGGTGGACAAACTTTTATTTATTAAACTTTGAACAGTTTTGGTTATTTCCCAGAAAGGATTTCTGTGTTTGTTTTGTTTCTCAATGCTCTTCTTACTGGTTTGAAGTGGGTGGGGCTCAGTACTCATGTCACATATTCTGTTCACCAAGCAGAATCTAGAATCTTTCTAATGAATTTTAAAATAAATGGGAACAACATTCTCAAAATGAACATCATGCTGTATTGAAGATTTTACACTAGCAATTGAGACCATAAACTTATGATTTTTAAAAAATTGAGTTAATAATTCAAGTGAGAAGTAGGGTAATATTCCCATAGACTTCTAAGAAAACTGACTTATTTTTGCAACCAGTGAAGTCGCCCCCTGCTGGAAATGAGATAGAATGCAGGTTTAAGACACACCCGCATTGGCTTCACGTTTCAGACACAGAAGCTCCATCAATTATTTTTATAGTCTATGGTAATACAGGTAAACTGACATACCAATACCATACCAATCAGAGAGCCGGAATAAGCAACTACACTGTAAAGAACTGTAAATGAGTGAGCAAGTTTGTCTGATGGCACTCCTCATGCAGGGCTTGACATTGACTTTTTTCCTATCCAGCCGCTGTGGCTAGTGGTTTTACAAAAGCTACTAGCCCCTCACTAGCCAATATTTGGTGGAAAAAATATTCTATATTCTAAGTAATAAGCTGTGTTCCTGGGTCGGGTGGTAGCACAGTAGGGTACTCCAGCCACAAGTGCTACAATATAAAGGCATGCCACCCGCCAAAGTGGCTAGTGAGAGTGACTGTTTTACCTACCATTGCCGAAAACTACCCGCATTTGGCGGGTTGGCGGGTGCTAATGTCAAGCCCTGTGCTCATGTAACAATGCTGTTGTGGACTTAATTACTACTTGTTCTGAGTACAAATAAGATGCATCGGCATCCTTCAGTGCGCCAGCGCAGTACTGTTGCCACAGATGCTAGACATCACATCTCCAGTGTACTGAGAAATACAGAGAGCTTTCACCGGCGGTGATATGCTAAAAATTGGCAAGGGCTTGTATGTAATGGACGTTAATTTATTATGTTAAAGTTGAACACTCTAGCTCTAAAGTGACTGGAAAGATCTGTAAAAAAAAAAAAAGTTACAGGTCAGTGATAAAAATGTTGCCAGTTTTTGTAGAATGTACTTGACATGGTGGAACTGAGGCCACAATTTAACAATGTTTCTGCGTGGAGTTTTGAGCGTTTTAATTTTTGAAATGTTGTGGGATGTGAATATTCACAGGATAAATGTTGGACTTTTAAACTGTCAACAAAATTAACACAACAAGTAGACCTATTATCTTTTCTCTGCTCTTTTGGCAGCGTACAGTTCACTTGTGAATATATTCAGCCTGCATGTCTGCAGACTCGTCATTAGCAGCTATCACCAAGAGAGGGTGTAAAGTGTCAAACGACTACTTTTAAAAAAACAACACAAATCCCTAATTACACCTTTTAAAAAAAAACCACAAGTCTGGCACTCCAAAAAAAAAAATCCTTCATCTTGCACACCCAGAAAAAATTAACCTTATAATTAAATGTAAATGTCAAAATGTGTTATTTAAGAATAATTACCATATATAGTGTCTGAAATGATTCATTTTAACTGGATTTTTGACAGATAAAATAAATCTTCATTTACTGAGCTAATAAAAAGAATTCCATTACCCTTCATCCACTAGTTCTCATTTCAAGATACAAAATATTTCAAAGGTGACGTTTGTCAGTGGAACTGGGGTATATTTAAAAAGTATTCAACCAAAATTTTTCACTCTTTGTTTCATTGCAGCCTTTTTTCCAAAATCAAAAAAGTTCATTCATTTTCAGTAATGTACACTCAGCAACCCATCTTGACACAGAAATTTAGAAATTTTTGCATATTTATTAAAAAACAAAACTGAAATATCACATGGTCATAAGTATTCTTTGTTCAGTATTTAGTAGAAGCACCCTTTTGATCTAATACAGCCATGAGTCGCTTTTGGGAAAGATGCAACAAGTTTCTCACATCTGGATTTGGGTATCCTCTGCCATTCCTCCTTGCAATCCTCTCCAGTTCTGTCAGGTTGGATTAAACGTTGGTGGACAGTCATTTTCAGGTCTCTCCAGAGAAAGTCAGGGCTCTGGCTGGGCCATTCAAGAACAGCCACAAGTTGTTGTGAAGTCGTTATTTTAGCGGTGTGCTTAGGGTCATTGTCTTGTTGGAAAAACCTTCGGCCCAGTCTGAGGTCCAAGCACTCTGGAAAAGGTTTTAGTCCAGGATATCCCTGTACTTGGCAAGCATTCACGACAAAAGTCGTCCTGTCCCTTGAAAAAACCCCCCCAGCATGATGCTGCCACCACCATGCTTCACTGTTGAGACTGTATTGGACAGGTGATGAGCAGTGCCTGGTTTTCTCCACACAAAAATTAAGGCCAAAAAGTTCTATCTTGGTCTCATCAGACCAGAGGATTTTATTTATCACCATCTTGGAGTCCTTCAGGTGTTTTTTAGCAAACTCCATGCGGGCTTTCATGTGTCTTGCACTGAGGAGAGGCTTCCTTCGGGCCACTCTGCCATAAAGCCCCGACTGGTGGATTGCTGCAGTGATGGTTGACTTACTACAACTTTCTCCCATCTCCCGACTTATTCTGGAGCTTAGACAGTGAATTCACCAAGGCTCTTCTCCCCGATATTCAGTTTGGCCGGACGGCCAGCTCTTGTCCCAAACGTTTTCCATTTGAGGATTATGGAGGCCACTGTGCTCTTTTAAGTGCAGCAGAAATTTTTTGTAACCTTGAAGATCTGTGCCTTGCCACAATTCTGTCTCTGAGCTCTTCAGGCAGTTCCTTTGACTCATGATTGTCATTTGCTCTGACATGCACTGTGAAAGGTCTTATATAGACAGGTGTGTGGCTTTCCAATCAAGTCCAATCAGTATAATCAAACACAGCTGGACTCCAATGAAGGGTAGAACTTCTCAAGGATGATCAGAAGAAATAGACAGCACCTGAGTTACAAAGGGTCACGGCAAAGGGTCTGAATACTTATGACCATGTGATATTTCAGTTTTTGTTTTTTAATAAATATGCAAAAAAATTTCTAAATTTCTGTTTTTTTCTGTCAAGATGGGTTGCTGAGTGTACATTACTGAGAAATAAAATGAACTTTTTTGATTTTTGGAAAAAGGCTGCAATGAAACAAAGAGTGAAAAATTTAAAGGGGTCTGAATACTTTCCGTACCCACTGTATATCTGGGTAAAGATAGTAAACTCCTTTTCTAATTTTGTAGACTCTATTCAGTGCAGACATTTGTTTGGTTTTACATTTATACTCCCATCAAAGTGAGAGCATGTCATATTGTTTCTGATGTAATTAACACTTTTTTCTAAACACAGTTTTCTTTATTCTAATACACCAACCTCCTTTTATCTGGGTAAAAAGAGGCAGTACTCAAAAAACTGAGGAAAAAAAAATCAGTCTGGGACAGTGCTACACAGGGCTCTCACCTGATGGAACAAGCAAATGGAGCTGGCTGAGCCGTAATGGCTAGCCAACAATGGCAATAGTGCACCCACTGCCTAGCTAATCTCAACCACTATCCACTACATGGGATTGGGCTTCTGTGGGATATTGGTACCTCTGATCAGTGAATCACAAAGGGAGAGAGAGGATGGAGGAAACGGGAGCGCTAAAGGCTACAGTGCAAACAGACCACTAGTTAGCTCGATGCCCATGGGCGCGTCTCTTCTTCTTTACAGAGAAAAGGTTTGTTTGCTGCTATATTAATGTTTTCAATGTCCAGAACAGGCACTTTGAAGAAATACTGATTCTAGAAAATGAATAGTAACAGGCTGAAGTATTTGGGATGTAGTGGACAAATTATGACTTGTTTAAATAAAATAATGTTTAAAGGAGTCAGTTATAAACAGATATAACTTGACAAGATGGGCATTTTGTTAAAGTACACAGGAAAATTTGTGTTATTCCCCCCTTGATTCCACACTTCATGCCCCAACTAACAAGCAGAATTCTCAATGATCCCTCACTGGCTTCCCAATCCCATTCAATGCAATTTCTGTGTTTACTGCTTTCACAATACAAAACTAAAAGCATCAGTACGTAAACCACAAATATCAATATTTAAACAGACAGGTCAAAGTTTTAGAAGTGTATCCACATGGGAGAACCCAGCAGAAACATAATGAGGGCAATGGCTATTGAATATATTGTTTCATAAAGGTTTTAAATGTATGGAATCAAAATAACTACATTGGGCGAAAAGATAACATGTGCTGGAGTGAACTATGTGCACGTGTTATATTAGCATAATTTGTCATGCAGCACTGTGCAAAAAAGGTGTGCAGCAATGAGAGGAACAGGAAGAAGGACAACATTAAATAAACAAGCACTACTTTATATGTGTGAGCAAAGAAGGTGGTAAAGTGTGATATGCTTCCTCCTAATGTTCCTGCTGGTGTATCATATTTCACAGACCTAGATGCTTATATCTTAATATAGAAAAATCCATCTTCTATGGAATTCTTTGGTGTATAAAATTTTGGCCATGCACATCTATCCTGGCAGAAGTCATTTGGTGCACTGTCACCGTGTTTTATTAATTGATGTGTACGCCCTCAGACACATTAATGTGAGTAAACACATACAGACCAGTCACGCCTCCAACTATAGTGATGAACTCCACCTCTAGCTACCTGCTGCATCACAGAAATAGAACACACAGAATGGGTAAACAAGCCCAGAGCACCGTCACAGCCAGATCAACAAGTTAGGGTGGCCCAGGGCTGAAAAGAGCTCCTATTAAAAGCACAGGCTTACAGATTTTCAAGTCCATCTTAAAACAGCACTGAAACAGTTAAGATTATCTTTTTTAATCCCTTCCTAATGTGTGTTTGTGAACATACAGTGGGGTAAAAATTTGTATTAATGTGCATAAAGAAGCCAAGAAAAGATGAGAAAATCTCCAAAAGGAGATCCATTTTTCATTCTACTCGTGAAATGTTCCCTGTGCCACTGGCTGCAATACAACCCCAAACCATGACTGATCCACCTCCATGCTTAACAATTGGACAGAGGTTCTTTTCATTTAAGTCTGTGCCCTTTCTTCTCTGCAGGGCCCAAACTTTTGCAGATGCCATTTTTTGTTTTTTGTTATTTTGAAAGTGTAAATGATGGATGAAGAATGTCTTATCTGTCATTTGATGCCTTTTGGAGATTTTTCCATCTTTTCTTGGCTTTTTTATGCACATTAATAACATTTTTTACCTGGGGTGCCCAAACCTTCAAGCCCCACTGTAGCTAGTAGCTTTTATGCTTCCCCCTAATACCTATAAACAAATATCTGCATATGAATGCAGCATATGCAATGGGGCAAGAGTGTGGTATCTGATGCATTTTGGTTTCCTTTGTTTGAGTAGTATTGACAAATGACAATGCAGGTGAACAGCTTGTGTAGAGAGCAAAAGAGAAGTTTGGACACAAGGAATCTTGGAGCCCGTCAACTAACGTCTGATGACGATTTAGATATTAGTTGTTTTTTTTAAAGTATCTGCATTCATATGCAGTTTATGTATCTGTTTATGGAGATTAGCAGCAATGTCGTCTGGAGCTAAACACCTATAAAAACTACGACTTGGACTGTAAACAATGACTGGCGCATGGAAGAGGATGTCTTGGCTTGGATATTGGCTGGCTACACCAGAACCCCAGAAACATTGTCTGTTTCACTAAGAGGCTATATTGTTGTCAGATAACCAATGGGTTCTGAGATTGAACCCCCCTTCTCTGTGCAAAGTTTTTCTACACTGGACTATTAGCAGGATACAATCTGCTGCCCTTCACAATGATCTTTAATCTCAACTGGCCCCAATGAAGCTATTCAGTGGCCATCAATGGAACTCTGGGGTTGTAAAGGGCACCTTGGCATCTGGAAGAGGTTTATTGAGCAAGCACACTCTGCAATGCCTGACTTGATATTCACCAGCGTACTTGAGGAGAACCTATAACCTAAACCACCGGATAGTAGAAGAAGTGCATGCTGGGTTTTCATGGCACAAATGTAGGGCCTCTTGAGAAAACCAGAGCAGACTTTGTGGTAACTCAGTTGAATTGCCTCTCGAAAGGTTTTCAGCTCTCCCTTCCACATGGCTGGGGGGATGGCTGAATGGTTCCGTAAACATGACATCTCAAATCAAATTATTTCTGTGGCCTCTCCAGTCATGACGTGAGTCCAACTGAGCATCTGAGAGATGAGATAGAAAAGAGATACTCCTAGCAGGGATGCACTAAAAGCCTGGCTGGCTGAATAGTGAAAAGCACCTGAATAAATATGGGCTAACATCCCTGTTAATAATTCCAAGCCCCAACTCACAAAAGCTGCCCTGCTAGCAAAACTGGAACTCAATATTAGGAACTTTGTGTGGAGTCTACATGCCTTCATATTTCATCAAATACTGTCATCTGTACTTCTATTACATATTTCCCAGGACTAGCTTTCCAACATTTGTCAAATTCCATATGTTTTTCCCTTTGCAGTGTATCTATTTTTCAAGGTGTCCACTTTTATATTGCGTGAAATTTCCTTGCTGTTGCTATCAGCTGTAAACCACATTTGGCTGGGATAAGAGCAAGAGGCTCTGGGGTTATCTGGAGCACGCACACAGACATAGTCTCTCTCTCACACACACACACACACACACACACACACACACACACACACACACACACACACACACACACACACACACACACACACACACACACACACGATTGGCCAGGAGTGAGTGACTATAGCTGTTATCTTAGACATATCTCCAGACAGCGGTTATCCAAATCTGTGCACTCTGCTTGGCACAGCACACCACCCCAAGCCTTTTAGACACAGTAGTCTGTTCAGATGGATAGGGTGGAGGGAAGCAGAAAAAGAGAGAGAAAGAGAGAGTCAGTTTAGATGCATTGCCAAAGAGAGGGATGGAATGAAGGTGGGGGGTGAGAAATTGTAAACGAGAGGGGCGAGCAAGAGAGGGAGAGTCAAACCATTTAGATGTGCTGCGATGGAGAGAGAGAACTGGAGTAAATGAAAGGAAATTCCCAATGTGGGTGATGGGGGAGCAGATAGAGAGCAAGCAGAGAGGACCAGAGAGATGATGCCCTGTCTGGATTAAGCTGCTGTATGTCAGGAAATTGGATACTGACCCAATGCTCCCTGACAAGCCATAAAACTGTCTGTCACAACATCCACCTTAACAAGTCATTTAGTCTAGTGCTGAGTCCTAAATTATTGATTTACTAAACGCAAGTAAAAAAAGAGCAATTTGAATTGAATACTGCCATTTTTATCCCTGTTGTTCTAGAGGTTTGGTGTCAACAGGGCCGGGCCTGTACATCTGGGGGCAGTAAGCAAAATAATTTGGGGCCCTGCCTTACAGTGCATAGTGAAGTATTGCCACCCCAAACTATATGCAAATCTTACCCTTACACATTTTATCTGTGCCTCTTTAAACATGATTGCCCGCAATTCTTTCACGGTTTTACATCTTATTAAGTTTACTGACACAGTCAAAGTAAAGCTTACAGACTTGCTACATTTCTACTTTAGTACAATCTGAATGTTTGGTAAAGCATTCAGATTATATATGATTTTCTTGCATATTGTAATTTTACTACTACTGCTACTACTACTACTGCTACTACTACTACTACTACTATTGCTACTTCTGTTTACTCTGTCTCTGTCTGTCTATCTTTGAAAAGAGAACTATATTTCTGTTGCTATTCCTTTGGCCGTCCCATTGTCAATTTCTTTATTTAATTTGAGGGTCTAATGATTGACCTTCGATTCTAATGCAAGATTTAAAACATTCAGCAAATTATGAGCCTCCAAACACAAGCCCTTAGCACCCCTCAGATCTAAATGTTATCTTCACTAATTAGGGCTGAAACTGAAGATGGGGCTATGATCTCTTCAAGGAATTGCCTTTTTTATTATTTTCAAGAGAGCCCCAAACCCTACCATCCTTTCAAAGATTCCACCGAGTGGCATGTCAGTCTGTCCTTAGAAATTGAGTCAAAAATAAATCTATTGTTCAATCAAAAGCACACTTCAGCCACCATCTTTCTGCTTTTCCATCTTACCATCATACCATCAAGTCTCTCTCTCTCTCTGAAGTTCTCTTTTCCACTTCTCCTACTCCACACAATCATTGTGTTTCTCTCACTCTCACTCACACACACACACACACACACACATAATACATCTGGTGGAGTTGGTAAGAAACTTTCCACTTTTGAGCAGATGGATGCTGGCTTAGTAATGACCACACACACACACACACACACACACACACACACACACACACACACACACACACACACACACACACACACACACACACACATCCCTTAGTAGTAATGATGTGGCTGCCATTGTGTTTCAGTATAGACCCTTTGCAAACACATGAGCACGACCGCATGACAACACCATGGCGGACAGCAGAATCACAGGAAGCACAAGCTAAACAGTGTAGAGTCTATAGAAGGAGAAGAGCCATGCTGATGAGCTCTGTAACACCTGCAGCCTCTGTGTGTGTGTGTGTGTATGGGTACATGTAAGTGTTTAAAGGGGGCATGAAGAGGGACAGGAGAAGAAGTAGTAAGAAACAGACAAAGCAGTCCTGTGCATATTTGTACGGTGGAATTCCTTTTCTTAAGGTTTCTTTCTACATATAACCTACATACAGTACATGTATATGCACGTTGACTGACACATTATACAATGCTTTCGGTCACCATACATCTTATCGCAGCACTTCTCCTCCCATTGTCAGAGTAGACAGACAATAGAGATCTGAGTCTCACAAATACACACACACACACACAACCAGAAGGTAGTGTACATGCATGGACTTCTAAAATCCATTTGCGGTTTTCATCTTCTTCCCCTTCCCGTCATCTATCTGTCCTGTCTATTCTGTCACCATCACTCACCCAAACTCCATTCACTGATTTACTCCCCCGTCCCTGCGGGACTGAGCATATGTGTGTGCCTATGAGTATATTTGAGGATGAGAAATGGATTTCTGGGTGCGTTTGTGTGCGTGCAAAGAAGTTAGTGTGAGTGCATTGGTGTTGACATCCTTTTGTATGCATGCACTATTTGTCATACAGTGGGCTGATAATTTTTTGATTACACAATTGTGTGTGTGAGTGTGCGTCTTTCAAGGACTTCAGATGAAAGGCAAACATCGCATGCAACCGGAGCTGCAAATGACAAGGTGCTGATAGGGCGTCATTTCTCTTGCTGTCAGACAGGAAGAAAGTGACAAAATGAAATCTGGAGTTTAAAGCTTGCTTTCTGACCAGAGTCCCATATAGTGTGCACCTGTCGCTCAACCGGAAAGAAGAATGCAGACAAGCACAAACACATCGATCTTTGTATATATGATCTTAGGATGATCTGATATTGGGTAGACTATAGTACGTCAAACTATAACCCCAACCCAAATCTTGACCTCACTGTTATCTTAAACCTAACCTCAGCTCTTAATCTAAGTCCTGATGCCAAAGTCAGTTTAAAAGCTGTCGGTAGAAACAGGCTCAGTAGTGAACAACACACTAGTGTGCTGATGGAATTCTGTGTTTTTAACTGAGCAGGACTAGAGAATAACTGGTTAAAACAGATCAGTGATAATGTCCTCACTTGTTCTCTGTGATGTTTGCTGGAAGTGATGTAGTGTTTTATGTGGAGTGAGCTCTGCGCTGGACTCAGTTTAAAAAAATTATTAAAACGCTACATTTCTTTTAAGGAAATATTGTGACTAACAGGCAGACCAGCTTTAAAAGTGATGTTTTTTTATTTTTAGTGCTGTGCGGTGGATCTAATTCATGCTGATACGAAGAGTAACCGATAAACATTTAAAGAAATTTTGAAATGTTAAATTTCGAAACAAAATGTGACCCATTTACCAGGCCAAAGCATCAACCTAGGGGAAATACTGCTTTAAACATGTACATCTTATCACGCTCATAAAGACAGAAGAAAATAATTGAATTGTGTACAGAATTATGTCTGCAGGGAAATCAGTGTAGTTCCTGGGTCCTAGCTCCTGCTTCTTAAAAAGTTCCTGCTCCTGAAGACCTTTTTTCTTTTCAGCGTAACAGGGTTAAGTCTGCAGTAGTGACATGTTGAAATCAGGCTAGATTTTATGTTCTTGGGGCTTAAAGTCAAAGTGAAATTAAACAAGTAAATGGTTATAACCCTGCAGCAAGGTGTTGATTCAAGTCTGCTACTGTACGAATTGTAGCCCCTGAATGTTTAAGCTAAATGTGTGTTATAGTTTGTGCCCACAGTAATGACATCCCAGTGGTAGTCTGGAACAGGCAGTACCTCTGTGGCTCCGAGATAAGCCTCTGGGTGCATGACAGATCATCAGCCTCAAAGGTTAACCAGGAGGGTGACAAAAGCCTTGTTATTTGGGTCATGCAGGGAGGGCACCAACTTCCAAAGTGCAGTCAGACAGAGAGCTGCAGTCGATTAGAGAATGGCACAGGGTGTGTCCAGAAAGAAGAGGGATACCAGATCCCTAGAACGGGGATTTGATTGTTTGAAATGTCTTTTTTTCTTTTCTTTTTTTTTTTTTACACACACAATAATTATATGATTATTCCATATAATGTGGCATGTGTTTTGGAAATCCAGACGCAAATCCGAAAGATTAAGGGTCTGGCATTGAGTAATGACAGTCGCCCATCTCAAGGGAGGCACCAAGCGTGCATTTGAAAATCTTCCTGCAAGCAATTGGATAACACTACAACTTATCACAGCAATACATGGGGTAACGAATCCAGAGCCCCATATGCTTAGCTACCAGCAGATATAACTGGTAAATTAAACTGTTGCCATCTATTTAGCTCGCCTATTTCACATTATACATCGATGTGATTGGTGCAGCTTGGCTGCAAGGGTATAGTTAATGAGCAGCATTACTCGATGCCAGAGTAACTCGCTGAGCAAATTCAAGTTGTACTCTTGCAAAAACTCTGTATTTCCAGGGTAAACAACAACCAGGACTTCATTTTCCCACCTTGAGCGACTGTGGCAGAGGTGTGGTTATGGAGAGAGATGAAGTGGGGTTTGTTGGAAAGATAGGAACGGAGCCAGCAGAGTGCAGTACCTTCAATGCCAAGGTCTTTGAGATTGGTGAGCAGTATGTTATGGCTCACGGTATCGAAGGCTGCACTCAGTTCAAGGAGGATAAGAATGTTAAGGGAACCGGTGTCAGCGGAGGTGAGGTGGTCTTTGAGGACTTTCAGGAGAACGATTTCTGTGCTGTGGGGCGGGCTAAACCAGATTAGAGGGGTTTGAATTGGTTAATGGCATGAAGATGGGTTTGGAGTTGTAAGGCGATTATACGTTCCAGGGTTTTAGACAAAAAGGGGAGGTTGGATATTGGGCCATAGTTGTTAAGGGAGGAGGGATCCTGACCAGTTTTTTAAGGATTGGGGTGAAAGCAGCAGTTCTGAAGGCAGAGGGAACAGTTCCAAGGGACAGTAAGGAGTTGAAGAGGTTAGTGAGGTAGGGGCATAGGACGGGGAGGTAGGACGTCAAAAGGGGTGCATGGAGGGGGTAAACGGAGCAGGTAGTGGGATTGGAAGAGCTGATGATTTCAGGAGGGGTGACCAGGTCAAACTGGGAGAGAAGGCAGTGTGGAGGAGGGGTCAGGAGGTCAGGAGAGATGGGGAGAAGAGAGGCCGTGGTAAGTGCTGGAGTAGATACTGGGAGGTCAGATACAGGGGATAGAGAATGATGAATGATGTTGATTTTGTCAGCGAAAAAGTGGAGATCCAGAGTAGAGAAAGGTTGTTGGTCCGAGGCTTGAGGAGGTTGTTCATTGTGGAGAAAAGGGTTCTGTGGTTTTGGCAGGGGTCGGTGAGGATGGTGGAGAGGTAGGCAGACTTGGCAGCAACGAGGGCCGTCTTTGTAGGCAGGGAGGTGGAGTTTATAGGCTTCATGATGGACTATAAGAGATGATTTCTTTGTCAGACGTTCAAGTTGGCGGCCAGTTTGTTTCATTTTCCGGAGTGCAGGTGTGTATCAGGGTGAAGAGGTGTTAAAATGATTTCAACATTAACTTGGTGAGTAAGATAATGCATTTACTGAAAGGAATGATGGTCAGAACCACAGGTTGTATTAATAATTACCCAATTACTGTATGTATTCTATCTAGGTTTAGGAAAATGCATGCTGTATGCTGGTAAATTATACTGAGCCATTGTTAGTGCTGTGTACTGTTGGCTGGATGCTATATTTACAGTACAATAACTGTTCCTGCATATACTAAACCACATAGAATTTGAGTTAATATATGCATATGCTATATATCATAAATATGGTTTTGCTTTAATTGTGTGTGGAGGAAGGCAGATGTGAGATTTGAGTGTTTTTTCCTCAGCATTTTTGTGAAAGGGTTTAGCTCTCTCCCTCTGTAACCAGTAAAGGTCACTGCCATCTAACTAAACAACAGTTATCCTCACCAAAAGGTCACCTATTTGCTGAATACATAACTGCATAATTAAAAGGATTTCAATGTATTAAAATTTACTTTGGAATGGATAAAAGAGACCATAGAAGGTTATTACCATAGCAACCCTGTCGTTTATCATACATGCCTTTTTTGTAAATGTCAGATCTAACAGTTATTCCCACTTCCTGGGTATTTCCATCAGTGTGAGCGAGTTGCTCTCCTTCAACCCCACGGCTCACGCTTTTTGTTCCAGACCTTTTGAAGTGTGAAAATTGACTAACGCCTAACGGTGTCAAAATGAATCTCCATGCCATCCACTCATGTACTAAATGCTAAAAATTCCAATTTAACCTTTCATCTGCCTAGGAGAAGTTTAACTGAGCACCATATTCACACTCATTCACAGGTGGGAGGTCACAATTACAGCCTCATTGGACAAAACCTTCGGAAGATAATTGCTTCACCTAAAGGTGCACCAGAATTTCTATAGTCATTTTAACAGCTCAATAATTTCCTATTCATACTTCATTCTCAACCTTCTGTAATAATTTGTGGATTTAACGTGCAAAGAGACTATGATTTCTACCTTTCATGCAGAAAAATAAAAGGACAAAGACATTTTTCTTAAAACAAAAATTGATTTCATACAGACTTGTGGCTTCTACAAGAACAGAAAACTAAACGGGACGCACACATTTTGAAACACGGGATGATTCCGTATTTTAAGGGACGGGTGGCAACCCTACGTCTGACACGTGTGAGTCGTTCAGGAAGTCAGCTCATTCAGTCACTTCTGGCACTGTAGAGCGAGAGAGTAAATGATTTGACTTTCCGTGCATCACTTAAACTTACATATTTTAATTCCAACCACAATATTTTCCTAATCCTAAGTAAGAATTATGCCCTTGTCTTTGATGAGTTGGGGGTGAGAATCTGTTTTCTCTGTGGCCCTAATAATAGGGTTACAGTTTAAAATGACTAAATCCTCTGCAAACAAAATCAAGAAGGACAAAGGTCAGGGCTGAAGTCTTACCATACTCCTGTGAATACAGAACCACAATGTAAGAGCGGAGCAGTAAAGAAAGAGACAAGGGGTTTTCCAATACGGTTCCACTGCCGTTTGGTTGCTGAACCTTAAGCAAGGATTGATCAGATCTTAAAATCCCAATCATGCATGTTAAACTGTTTGGTAAAGAGTGAGAGACATACTATCAGATGAGAGTTGCTCCAAAGACACGTTTGTAAATCAAGTTAAATTACTAAACACTTCTGAACCGAGTGCTATTGATTTCCATGCCAGAGAATTGCACCCACAAGAGAGCCTTCAAGAGCTGGAGTAGACACTCCAAAGTAAGATCAGAAAAAGCAAGTGCTCTTTATGTTTAAAACTTCCATTTTCTCTCAGTCTGGGCAACAATGTGCATAATTCACCATATATTTACCGCAGGGCAAAGACAGAAATGAAGCCTGCCACCTCGCGGCCTTTCATTCCCATCATGATGTCTGTCTTGAGTGCCTAAAGATACTTTAACTGTCAAGTACCATAAATCAGCAAATCAAGGATGTGGCTGTGCGTTTTGCTGTCAAGGTGGGATGAAGAACTACAGAGGGAAACACAGCTGGAATAACAAAGTAGGTAGGAAGGAGGGAGACAGTAAAAAATCACGGGAGTGTAGAATTAAGAGAAGGGAGTATTTGAAAAAAAGGAAGTTTGGATTAAAAGTGTGAAACCGAGGTGATGCATGAATGGGAGGAAAGGTGGAAATAGGAATCATGGGCAGGTGTCCACACCGGAAATGAGGAGGAAGCCACAAGTTATGTGCAGAGGGAGGACAAGAGGGAGGGAAGGATGTGAGTGTCTCCCAAAAGCAGGCTAGTGTGTAAGTGTGGCAGACTTAGTTACCCTGGGGCTTCCTTTACTCCCATGCCTCCCCCGAGAAGCAATTAACAAAAACATTA
This sequence comes from Etheostoma perlongum, assembly GCA_026937815.1. Lineage (NCBI taxonomy): Eukaryota > Metazoa > Chordata > Actinopteri > Perciformes > Percidae > Etheostoma > Etheostoma perlongum. Next base: position 6,198,923 of record CM049382.1, on the reverse strand, counting down.
TGGCGAAACAATTCACCCAAAGGCTGTGGGTGTTGCCCGTGCCATTTAATTGTGCTAATCACTTTTTTCATTACAGTAGAGAGAGAGAGAGAGAGAGAGAGAGAGAGAGAGAGGCGCAGTGTGTTCGGTCTATTCACCACATTGACGGCTGCTGTATAAGAACGCAGCTAACCGCGTAGGGAGGAGGTCTTGGAGGATGGGTGGGTGTTAAAATGCAGGACTTTAAAGCCAGAGAGCGGAGTTTTCTTCCTGGGGGGAAATTTCAGAAATGGTAAAGGAAATGTGTGTTTCTTAGATGCCTAAACTTAACCTTTGTCGCAGCAAAATGCTCATATTTTGTAGACAAAATTTAAAGTCACCCATTTTCACCTAAACACATCTACTAACTGCCGCTGATACGAATGAGCTGTGATGAGGTCCACGGCCCGCGTCCCTAAGCGCTGTAGCGTCTTAAACACCAAGCAACTGTTGCTGTGCGTCATGGAGCCAGTAGCCAACCGGGAACACGCCTATTTGTTCCTTGTTGTTCTCCCGGTACTCAGAATCAGTTAACGCTTTATTGAACAGCCAACACATGAAGGCTTCATATTCTGAACCAGCGTGAACCAAGACAGACAACAAGGCCCTTTAGGAATTACGCCTGAAAGGGCTTCCCCCTCAAAGGCTCTGAAGCTCTGAAGTCCCTTGTGATGTAACACAGGGCCTAAAATTTAAAAAAGTGAATTAAGAATGTATAGGGTTTACAGTGACTGAACAATGAACTTAATTTCCAATGTCACACGCACATTTTAAAACATTCCAATGAGTATCATATTTATACTTTGACTTTATCCACAGCCATTTTAGTTTTTTACATTTTATTACTGGGATTCAAACATCAGTTTATCTTTTTTCACAGTTTAACGGTCAGTCTGTGCTTCTAGTTCAGAGGCTCTGCAGATAACAGGGAAGAGATTTTCCTGCCAGTCACGTACCACCACCGCCTTATCTGTCATTTACTGCCACTGGACTAGGGGCCATGGTGTGTGGCAAGACCATACTACTTCAACACATATTTAACATATTCTCGGCTTATAAGTAAAAATATATATTTATTTTATTTTGCATTACATTTAGTATATATGTGAAGGATAATGTAGAATGAGGCGGTTGTTATAGCAAATACAACACCGACAGTAGCCGAGACATCTAGACGCACCGTAGCAGCAGCAAATGTAATTTGCAGCTAGTGTCAGTCTAGCAACTCTCCGTTGGCTTGCAAGCTGGAAAAAACATTTTGGTCAGGCCAATTACATTGTGTATAAAGTCGGTGGGCGGGCTTAACTTAATGACGGCAGAGTTGCGACGGTTCTGCGTGAATTTCCCATGGATATATTAAGAAATTCGCTGCTACTTGAAATCAGAGAAGATAGCTGCTGCTAGCGAACAGCGGCCTGTCAAGACACAGCCGCTGCAGTTGACACACCTGTAAACACTTTGTTGCAATGTAAGCTAACTAAGATTGTTGTCCCTACGGCTGAAGTTACGGCATAGCAATCATAGACTGTTTATAAAGATGTAGCGATAGGGTGCCCAGATAGCTCAGTTGGTAGAGCAGGCGACTATATATATATATATATATATATATTTATATATATATATATATATATATATTTAAAAAGTTTACTCAACGCAGCAGACGCAGGTTTGACTCTGACCTGCGGCCCTTTAGCTGCATGTCATTCCCTTTCATGTCTTCATCTTTCCTGTCAAAAATAATGGCCAAAAAGTAAACAAAATAAAAAAGATGTAGTGCTAGGTGCTCACCACACCTGCATGGCAACAGTCTCTTATTCTTAGCAACGGTCCGTTATAAAGAATTAGCAGAGCGCAGAATGTCGTCGGATTCAACCAAGATGTGTAATAAGATGAAAATAGCCGCTACTGGAATGTGGTATGTTTGATCACTTTACATTATTTTGTTATGTTCTAGAAAACATCACAGGATGTACAGTTACTGTTGTGATTTATGTATTGTGATGATAAATGTCAAGTTATTGCGTAGTGTGATATTGATTTGTATTACTGATACTTATTTACACTTATACTTATTTTAAAAACAAGGGGTAATACAATCCCACCTAAAATGGTAAGATTAATGACTCCAGGTAGTTTTCAACCAAACTAAACATCTTTTTATCAGCTACCTACAGCTCGACAGAGCGCGGAATTGATTTGGATAAATTGACTTGGTAGGACTCTGCTCGTTTAATAAGGATGCCTGTGCTCAACTGAGAGCGCCGACGCTTTCTTCTCCATTTGGATTTATCTTTGGCCTCTGGCAATGTCTGGTGTCAGAGAAAATGATTTTATATACAATCTGGAAACTGAGTTTTACTACACTTTGATAAAGTCTCACAAAATCCAGAAAAAAAGAGTCACTTGTTACTAAAACTCAACATGGCTCACAGGCAGCACTGGGGAGAGGAACAGGGGTGCACAACACAGTGACACAGAATTCACACTTTGTGGCAATTACAATTGTACAACCTTGCTCATCCCACCAACCCGATACTCTTCTAAAACAAACGTCTGCATTCTAATTAAACACGGCAAATCAATGAAAAATGAAGCTCTATAAATAAAATGGATCTCTCCTAATTTAGGCATTGAGGCATGAGAGACTTTGCAGAAAGACTTTTTTCCCAAACATCCAAACAAATTAGCCTTATATTGAAAGCATGCCTTGAGCATGAGTGCATTTTAAGGTTGAATGACTCCTGGCCAATGACTTCTCTCAAAGAATTCAAAGTATGGGAGTTTTGTGCACATTAACTAATGTCTCTGAAGAAGTTTTAGGAAGGAAATTCTTTGCTTTTTTTCTTTCACAAAATTTATATTGTCAAAATGTGTGTACAGCTGTATTTGCATCAGCATGCAGTAGGGATTCATTTAAATGTTAAAAGGGGAAGATTAAAAAGAAAACTGACATTGGAAACATGCATACACATTGACACACAAGCACCCAAACATTCTCATACCTGCAGATATGAATTTGTTAAATACACCATATGGCCAAAAGTAAAACTGCTGGCTGGTCTGCACAGAGCCCTGTCCTCAACCCCAACTATCAACTTTGGCATGAACTGGAATGGCGACGATGAACTAGACCTTATCAACCCACATTGGAAATTTACTTGACAAATGTCTGTTTGGCTAATTCATTCTTCAGTGTTTTTTTCATTTTCAAGGCATCACATGTAGGTCATTTTTAAATGCTCACTTGTTGCTAGTTTGCCATTGGTTGAAGATTAAAAAAAAGAAAAAGGTGGATCTGTGAATTCTCATAGAATTACAACTGAATTCATATCTTGCTATCAGGTTTCACCTGAGTCCCATTTTTCTGTCACAATAATCAAACAGTATATGGAATGCTAGGCTTATTGTCAGACACATTTGGGAATAAAAAATGTAGTCAATGCCATATAAAGAGTCCTTTTTCATGTTCCACTGAATTTTGTATAAACTTGAAAAACTACAGAGATCCCAGAGAGTAACTATACAATCATATAGAGTGTGTGAGTGTATGGCAGAACCAACTCTTCAGACATATTTCAAAAAAATAAATGGAAACAGAAATAAATAAATGCTCAAAATAAATAAAGTTAAGGGGGAAGATTAAAAAGCAATGGCCAAAATAAAATTGCCTTGCACAGAATCTTCACCTGAGTCCCAAAAAACAATGAAGAAATAAAATGTAGGTAAAATTAAGTTTTTTTTTCATGTCCACAGTGAATGCAACTTGCAAATAGAGTAACTATATATCTCTGCCAATTAGGACCAGGTCTTTCATTTTAAAAAATTTATTCACCTTTGCCCCAAAAAATACAATATAAATGTAGGTAGAAATTATTTATTTTTGAGACATTTATTTACAAAATTGTCCGTTAGTTTTAATTCTTAATAAACTTTATTTATTCCTTATTCCTTTTTTTTAAATGTATTTATTTCTGTGTGACATTCCCAATCATCAGCCTTATCTCAGCCCCAACGTCTTCCATTTGAGAGATGTAATTCATTCTTTTGAGCCATATTTGGTTTATTTTTTTGTCTGTTTTATTCTTCCGTTGCATTTTCTACCCTATTTATTTTCACCCCTGGTATTTATTTCTGACTGTCACTTTTACATTTCTGCCTGTCACTTTTACATTTCTACATGCATTTCTGCCTCATTATGCAAATGAGGAGGGGCTGGTCTTAAGGGGTTAACTTCTGCCCATTGGTTGGTTAGCATTTTACTCCCTCGGTCGAATCTACATGCCACCGGCCACAGACACAACACAGATGGCTAGCTACGGTGAATTTGTCAGTGAGCTCAGGCATTTAGCAACTGTTTTTGAAAACAATGCTAACGTTATAAGTATTGACTTTATAATTTTTCGTTTAGACGCTCTGACAGAACGTGTGTTTCAGTCAGCGGTGTCGTGCCAATGTACTCGTGTATCCCCTGGCCGCAATGGGAGCCGCATGCACACAGAGCGGAGCTTCTGCTGCCCTTCGAATTGTTTAACTGCTGCACTTTGAATTAAACGGAACAAACAGCGACGTGGAAGACTCGGCAGGGTTACCATAGTAACATGGGTCTCAGTTAACTACATAAATACATGTATTTGTCTGTTACATTAAGGCGACGTGTCAAATGTTTATAGCGTGGTTTAATATCGAGTGATAGGCGTATCCTCCCTGTCCCTGTCTACCATATGAGTTACATAGGAGGTACTCAAATATCAGGCCGTTTTTCACCTGATATTTGGGTATCCCCTATGTAACTTTTGATAAACAACAGCAAACCTCTCCAAATTGTGTCAGGTTGTTTATTGTGACCTATTAAACACACAAAATAACACCCATGATGACAGGACAGACCCTTTGCATGTTAGGGATGGGATACATAAAATATCAGGTGAAAAATGATATTGATATTGATGATAGTCCTTCATGCAGTGCCATCACATAGGTTACACACACACACACACACACACCGCCGTGAGAAATACTAATCAACCTGTTCGCCGTTAGAAGCGGCACACAACTTAGGACTTCTCCATCCTGAGACGTCTCCGTTGGATTTATTCTAAACATCCACCTGCTAAATTTCATCGGGTTTTTGTTTTTCGGGTTATCATTCTGTCTCTTCTGATGTGCGACAGGAAGCCAGAGAGAGGAGTGGATTTGGAGACAGACAACTCACTCCCGGGCCGCTTCTAGCAAGGGAAACCCCCCACGCGTTGCGCGCCTGGATCGCCAGTAGAAATTCAAGGCGTCGCGGAGTGCGTGTGCATACGCGTCAGGCACTAAATGTGTGTGTTCGTGCACGGCAAAGCCCCGGGCTCCGTCCTCAACAGTTGCTACCGGAGCGACGGAGAGGAGAGGTGGAGAGCGAGAGAGATAAGACACTGAGGACAGACGGACGCGGAGCCCCACATGCAAAGGGTCTGTCCTGTCATCATGGGTGTTATTTTGTGTTTAATAGGTCACAATAAACAACCTGACACAATTTGGAGAGGTTTGCTGTTGTTTATCAAAAGTTACATAGGGGATACCCAAATATCAGGTGAAAAAACGGCCTGATATTTGAGTACCTCCTATGTAACTCATATGGTAGACAGGGACAGGGAGGATACGCCTATCACTCGATATTAAACCACGCTATAAACATTTGACACGTCGCCTTAATGTAACAGACAAATACACGTATTTATGTAGTTAACTGAGACCCCTGTTACTATGGTAACCCTGCCGAGTCTTCCACGTCGCTGTTTGTTCCGTTTAATTCAAAGTGCAGCAGTTAAACAATTCGGGGCAGCAGAAGCTCCGCTCTGTGTGCATGCGCCTCCCGCGGCCAGGGGATACACGAGTACATTGGCACGACACCGCTGACTGAAACACACGTTCTGTCAGAGCGTCTAAACGAAAAAATTATAAAGTCAATACTTATAACGATAGCATTGTTTTCAAAAACAGTTGCTAAATGCCTCAGCTCACTGACAACTTCACCGTAGCTAGCCATCTGTGTTGTGTCTGTGGCCGGTGGCATGTAGATTGACCGAGGGAGTAAAATGCTAACCAACCAATGGGCAGAAGTTAACCCCTTAAGACCCGCCCCTCCTCATTTGCATAATGAGGCAGAAATGCATGTAGAAATGTAAAAGTGACAGGCAGAAATGTAAAAGTGACAGGCAGAAATAAATACCAGGGGTGAAAATAAATAAGGTAGAAAATGCAACGGAAGAATAAAACAGAAAAAAAAATTAAACACACACAGAAATAAATACATTTAAAAAATAAGTAAGGAATAAATAAAGTTGAAGATTATAACGGACAATAAATAAGGTAATTATTACAAAGGTGAATAAATAAAGAAGCTAATTAAAAGAGATATATACATTTATGTCTCACTGTATAATTTAATTTCTACCTACATTTATTTCTTCATTGTATTTTTTGGGGCAATTAATTGTGTGCTTATTTATTTATTGAGCATTTATTTATTTCTGTATTTATTTTTAAATATGAAAGACATGGTCCTCCATAGTGGTCCAGTTAGCTTTGCATAAAAAGATTGTCATTCGCAAGGCTACTGTTATGCTTCAAGTAAATTTCCAAGACTTTAGTTTGTTACTTTTATTTGAGTAAAGAAGTTAAATCAGTACTTCTAATTTTACCAGAGTATTTCTTAACACAAGTATCTGTACTTAAGTACAGAAAGTACGGAAAGTGAGTACTATTGCCATAACTGGTCATGGGATATTACTTTACAACATTTAGCGATAATATCATTCTGGCTTCAGTTGCTGCTTAATAAATACAGAGTGATCCAATGAACCTTATTGACTGACCATACACGTTGTGCAAAAGTATTAGGCAAGTTCTATTCCTGAGGATTTATTGTATTGTACTGTAACAAATGCATTGCTATCAGTCAATCAGAAATGTTAATAAACCTCAAATCAGAATATTTTACAAAGGAAAAGTGAGTTTTGGCTTTCTCAGGAGAATATCTGTGTGCAGAATTGTTAGGCAACTAAATGGAAAAACTAAAATTTTCCCATCTCACTTGTTTATTTTAATTTCTTAGAGTAAGAATAAAACTCAAGATGTACAAATAAACACTATTGACATTTCAAGAAATATTCAGTGACCAATATAGCCACCCTTCTTTTCAATAACTGTAACAAGCCTTCCATCCATGGAATCTGTTAGTTTCTTGATCTGCTGATGATCAACTTTTTCTGCAGCAGCACCCACAGCCTCCCAAATGCTGTTCAGAGAGGTGTATTGTCTACCCTCACTGTAAATCTCACGTTTAAGAAGGGCCCACAAGTTCTCAATGCGGTTTAGGTCAGGTTAAGAAGGGGGCCATGTCATTATTCTGTCATCTTTAAGGCCTTTGCTGGCTAGCCATGGAGTCAAATACTTGGATGCATGTGATGGAGCATTGTCCTGCATAAAAATCATGGCCTTCTTGAAGGATAGACTTTTTTCTGTACCATTGCTTGAAGAAAAGTAATCTTCTAAAAACTGGCAGTAGTTTTGGGAGTTGATTTTAAGTCCATCTTCAACCCGAAAAGGTCCAACTAGCTCATCCTTAATAATAGCAGCCCATACCAGTACCCCGCCTCCCCCTTGCTGGCGTCTGACTCGAAGTGGAGCTCAGTGAGCTCATTAGAGATCCAGCCACGGGCCCATCCATCTGGTCCATCAAGAGTCACTCATTTCATCAGTCCATAAAACCTTTGAAAAATCTGTCTTCAGATATTTCTTGGCCCAGTCTTGGCGTTTCAACTTATGAGTCTTGTTAAGTGGTGGTCGCGTTTCAGCCTTTCTTACCTGGGCCACGTCTCTGAGCATTGAACACCTTGTTCTTCTGGACACTCCAGGTAGGTTGCATTTCTGGATTATGGCGACACTGGAGGTGGACACTGGGTTCCTGGTAACTTCATGTTTAATTCTTCTCAAGTCTCTAGCATTTAATATGCGTCTTTTTTTCTCCACACATTTCTTGCGACCCTGTTGACTATTTGCAACAAAACGTTTGATTGTTCAGTGATCACGCCTCAATATATTTGCCTTTTCAAGAGTGCGGCATCCCTCTAAAAAGGCATTTTACAATTTTTGACTCTTCAGAGTCTGTTAAATCTCTTTTTTTGCCCATTTTGTCTGAGGTAAAGAAGCTTCCTAATAATTATGCACACCTTAATCAGGGTGTTGATCACTTTAGGCCACACCCTCCCTCATTTAATAAACACACATCACCTGATAATGTTTAAATCAAAGCATTTACGTTTCTATAGCTTGGAATTGGAAAATATGCATAAAAATGACGATAAGGTCAAAAATACTTACTTGCCTAATAATTGTGCACACAGTGTAGATGGAAGCATTTATTTAAAGTGATTTAATTTGTTATGCGGCATTAGAAATTGGACTAATTCACATTGAGATCTGTCTTTATACTCAAACACATTTTAGAAATGAAGTTAGTTTCTCAGAAGCCTCATACTTTGTCACTGAAACAAGGCACAACATTTGATTGTTTTTTTCTATTTTATAACCCCAGAAATGGAAAACTACTCAGCTCCCTCAAGGGCACAGCACTTGGGAAACCCAATTCCATTAAACGCAATTCCATTGTAAAAGTACAACACTTTTTAAACCTTAATTCTAGTTAAATCACAAGTCTCTAAACTGTGACGTCTTTTCATTGAAGCGGTCGCTTCCAAATGAGAGCGGAGACCAGTTTTCCCTCTGTTCGTCTTGTCCATCCATCCTCGTTATTTAAACCCCTCTTGCCTCCTTGGCGACCCACGCCTTTAACACTACTCCACTCCTGAAACCTGCCGGTATTAAGACTGACTCTTCAATCCCAGACGATCGATGCCGTCACTTACCAACCGAGTCACACCGCTGATTACAACGTTCCTCAATTTACAGTGCTGTTGGTGGAAGGAGAGGAGGAGTGGAAGGAGGGAAGGGGTGTGGGTGAAGTGCTAGATGAGCTGGACTCCCTGCTGGGCGGGGGTGGGCATAATAAGGCTCTGCTGCCTTCAGGTGTAGATGGCAGCAGCTGCTACAAATCTTTCTTTTTTTTTGCTTTCATATCATTTTGTTCTTAGATGACTCGGAAAATAACTAAGCCAAAAGGGATTTGCACTCCGCTACAGCTACTCTGCTGTAAACCAGCTGACATTGTGTGAGCTGAGGTTGTGCTGCAATGTGAGATTGATGTTGGTTTGTCTACCGCTGGCTGATAATTACAAATACACAAGTGCATTCATGCCTTTCACACTCAAGAGCCATTTAAGAGTGAAAATAAATGTTTGTGTCATGACATGAAAAACTAAAAAGGTGACTTCATTGGGGAGGTGTGTGTGTGTGGGCCGGGGGGGGAATAACGGGCCCCGTGTGATCCAGTGAGGCCACTCTGTGGGAGTGATACCTCACTGGTATTAATTATCTTTGTCTTGAGTTGATGACAGATTTGGTGCAGCTGTGAGCTGTGAGTGGGGATAAAGCTCCACCTGGTCAGACTACACGCGCTCTTCACTGCAATCCAGAGATCAACCATGGCCTGATCACCTCACCTGCTTTTTATCATTTACGCTGCCTCGTTCCCTCTTTTGTCATGGCCTTGAGCCAGGTTCTGACAAAATGTCCAACAGAGCAAAACACGCTGCGATGTATTCTGTGCACTGCCTGACATGCCTCTGTAAAAACATGAAAAACATGAGTGGGAAGACAATGTAATGAGCTGTAATGAGTACATCTCTCATTTGTACCCAGCCCAGTGTTATGTTCTACACAAATGACAACACACAACGATGGAAAAGAAAAAATTAAATAGCCAAAAGCTGTTGTTCCCTTTTTTCAATCTATCATCCATCCATCCATATACAAAACATGTGTGTTGTCAGCAGGTTGCTGTGTATTCACCTATTTGTGTGTTCATTAGCGTGTTTGTGCATTTCCTCAGGATACAACAGAAGCAGAATCAAAACCTGCTTTAATGTCATTTTCACTGCCTAGCTCATCACATCATGTACATTTAAGTGTGTGTGCGCAAGGGAGTGTGATGTGAACATGCCTGCTAGCTGCCTGGTGACAGATATGACATCTGGTGTTTTCTCAGGTTTGGATTATATGAGAAGAGCAGTGCTTGTATAGGAGGGAAACTAATCGTTAAACACAGGACAACCAACTAGCTACTCAAAATGAATTAAGCCTTGAAGGAAAATGTGAACTTAGATTATTTTAAGCATTTTAACAAATGACCAATCAGTTTTCCCCAAACATGACACAAATCATTTCACTGTTAGATGATTCTTCATACCTTCAGTTAAGGTGTATTTTATTTTAAGGGGATTTTGGAGCTGTAGTGTTAAAAAAAGAGGAGGAGGACAGTCCACAAAGACAATTGCAATTAAAGCCCTGGCATCCGCCAACTGGCCCATATGTTGCTTAACTTCCTACTTCCAAAAAAAAAAAAAAAAAAACTTGTATAAACAAGGCAAACCTGCTTCCTTCCACACCTAGGGGATAAATACCTTTGTAGAAAAATGTCATCATACTAGGAAGTGCACATGGACCGCAGCACTTGGACCGGGATGCTCAAGGCTGGTACCCGTTTTCATTTAAACATCAAAGAAACATAAAAGAAATCGAGAATGACACACACACACACACACACACACACACACACACACACATACACACACACACACACACACACACACACACACACACCCTTACTGAGTTGCTGAATCCCATCATACTTGACTCAATCTGAAAATACTTAGCATACAATAACAAGAAAACCAATGGACATGACAGTGCTCTGTAGTGTGCACTTCCTGTTTGAAATAGTTACAAAGAAGAGATTTAAAATGTCCACTACAAAGTAGCCACTGACTATAATATCAAAAGGAAGTGAAAGAGCTGGTATGGAGTAGCTGCCAGACTTCTATGTATAAGCCTGGACACGGCAGAAGGATGTGTTTAGGACAAAGACACCCAGGTTTGACGGTGAAAAACAGGAACTCTACATTGAATGCTTAAAAGATACCATGATCCTGTACAGCAGGCTGTACTCCTTTTTGTAATTTGCTTTGGACAAAACATCTGCCAAAAAAAAGTAATGGGAAAAAATGTGTTGTATGATGTGTTCTGTTGGTCTGAAAGGAGCTGAAAAATGCTTCTGAGAAAATATTGATTTTCTTGGGCTGGATACTTCAAAACTGGTTACTTATGTAGGCAGACAGAGAACATCTCATGAACAACACTCTCTTGTTTTACCAGGCAATAAAAGTCAGGATATATCGGCGTAAGCTGCACAGATTTTTACCATTTTTGCTTAAATCTCTCTCTCCCATCCACTTTATATTGCAAACTTTGTCAAAAGATTGAATTCTCTGCTAGATGTTGCAGCATTAAAAAACATTTTTGGCCATTAGTTCATTATCATATTACAATGCCATCACTCTGCTGGTGGGTAACACCTCATTTATAAGACATCTGGAATGGCACTCAAAGAGCGCAGACTTCTGCAGAGGCCAAGAGTGCTTTAAGTGACGGGGCGATTTCCCAAGTTAGGAATGCGATCTTCCAACTTCAGTGTGTTCATGAGCTTTAAGTTGCATTGTGGAAACAACATTGACACTACAAAGAAAATATGTTGTATTTTATGGCTCAGCGCATTTACACAACATGTTGATAGACATTAAGTATTTGCGTGACAACAAAGAGCATGAAATGTGTTTGGGAACTAATTGTTTAGATTATTCCGACACCGCATGAATACAGCACAAACGCCCTATTTTGCAATCTTAACAAAAGTGAAATTTACTGTGTGTATCTGCCTGGTGATTCGGACCTGCTCCAACATTTAATGTGGTCTTTCTTGGCCCATGCTACACCCTGTCTCCAAGTTTCATTGTTCAATTGTGCTGACAGACAGACAAACCAACAATCAAACCGAGCAGAAAACAAGGTAATAATATTCAGAACGAAATGTGATTTGATGTGCAATACCACACAATACCATATCTGAAGTGATTCAAAATAAAACTTTTAATGGTAAATAGATAAAGTGTTAGTTTTACAATGATTCTGTTACATATGTTATGAGAGCATTGAGTTCCTTTTAATTTTGCAAAGTAAATGTGCAATATACTATATATATATATATATATATATATATATATATATATACACACACACACACACACACACAGTATGCCTGGATTAACTTCCCCATCATCGTTTACATCTCTCCTATAGACTGGAGCGGTAAGGAAAAGAACAAAGCTCTCAACTTCATATGATTATTTTAAAAAGAGCAGGCAATCTTACTAGAATTTGATGACCATTAAACAATACGTTAAACTATCAGCAGAAACATTACTTGCAACATTACATTCTCTGTAACTCAGAGGGACTTTATTAGACTCACTCTGCTGACTGGCCCTTTACTTTATGTTACCCGAGCTCAGTCTGAACTTGGAAAAATGGCTTTAGTGTTAGTGCACCCAACTCCTGGAACAAATCACAGCACTTTTCTTTTTCATCTCAACTGTGCCTCTTGTACAATTTAGAAATCTGGTTTTAAACCGGGAACCTTCTACTTGTAACTGCTTTACATAATTGTATTTTATTTTGCATCCCTATTATCCTAAATTATTTATTCAATTATTTTCCAATTCAGAATGTATTGTCTTTCTATATTTCTTATGATTGTACTGTTCTGTTTTTGTCTTTGTAATCTGACTGACATTCAAAATGAGGGTCGCCCCTCAATAATCTCTCCAGGAAAAAGGTTGAATGAATGATTTAGGGTTTCTGGTGGGTGACTATGTAGCAATACATCAATAGAACAACTGTAACAATAAACGCTGTTTATTAGCCCAGATTTAAATCTCCCGCTTCCAACATCTCCAAGCATCCCCCGTGGTGAGAAGCATACTGTATTCATGCCCACATCACCATTATCAATATTTAAAATTGACAGAGAACCACTGCACCGCTGCTGAGGAAGTCTGACAGAGTGAGTATCTGTTCAGTGCACACTTATTTATTTATATCAATAGGACAGGATTTTTTTCGTGTGTTGTTATCAGCTTGTATTAGTTTATACACAGCAAGCAATGCAAAAAGTAGGAGGACGGTGCTGCCTGCAATATCAACTGAGACACGTTTATATCTGTGGCATCACCACTGCACAATGAGGCCTATTCTCCTGAGCCACCCAAAAGCTCCAGATATCATTGTCAAGCGAGATACCAAGCCTGTCCCAGAGTATGCTGGTAGATGGTATGACTTCTTAATAAAACAACTTCTGCAGTTTCATCATCTGAGCCGTATTGTGTTCCTTCATCTAATCCATTGTAATGAAGAAATGTTGAAGAAGTGTTTTTTGTTAACCTGATTCAACACAATGCAGAGGTTTGATGTAAATATATATATATAACATACTTTTTTATCCCACCTACAGTATATCTTTTTTGCATTCAATATCATTGGATAGTTAGGGTTACAGTATATCTATGGAAACTAAATGTAAAAATGTAAAGGTCCTGATATGGCAAAGGTACTATGGTAAAATACTTATTAGCTAAATGTACTTAAGGAATTACGTGAAATTAAGAAAAATGCCCGCTCTGAATATTATATTATTGGATCATTACTGATGGATCCAACAAATATCCAGCAACACGAGCGGACAGTGTATCTGCCCAAGCCCTTGCAGTGCGGAACCTGTTTAGGCAATGCAACTACTTGGTTAGGTTTAGGAAAAGATTGGGGGTTGGGTTACTACAATGCTTGGGTTAATACTTGATCGGAATTTCCTGCGGCACAGGAGCAATCCCAGAAATGGAACGTCATGGATATAGACTAATAGGTGGGTTATAAACAAATGAAATTACTTTTTGTAGATAAAAGTATGAACAATGAATGAGAATAGCCTGGTCTGAAAAGTAACTTTTAATTAATGCTGTAAAATTAACTTTGGTGTATGTACTAAAGGTTTTTGCTGTCACAGCTAAACAGATTATTTGATCTCATTGCACGTGGTTGTTTACACATACAGAACTGTGTGATGCATGCCTTGTTTCCATGAAAATAGGCTATTCATCACTCCGGTTGCTCTGCTGTGTTTGATCCCATTACACCATAACTTGCAAGGTATATCTTATTTACCAAATACCGACCAAGGCAAGCAAAGCTATCTCCAAGATATTAAACTATAACAAGCACAAATTTCTTTTCTGGCTTATGGTACCTTTGCTGTTGGTGTTATAAGTGTTAAGTCAGCTGAGGAAAAAAGTTGTTTTTGTCACTCTGAGCTTTTCTAAAAAAGTTAAGCAGCCGTTCACTGAACTTTTGAAAGGGCTCTGCCACAAATTGGCCAGGTGCAGCTTTTATTCTTAATGTGCATTAATACATTTCTCCATCCATCTCCTCACACACACACACACCCCTGCCTCTCCCCTTACAGGTTTTGATAAAGCTGATCACTCACAAAAATGTAAACGCAAGTGTTATCTGACAGCTGTGAGTTGCAAGAAACTTTTGATCAATGTATTCATGAGCACGTTTTGACACATACACACACACACACACAGACAGCACACGCACATAGACCGTTTCTATGTGAGATTCAAAGTTAGCTGTCAAAATCATTAATCATAATGTGCTCATCAGATCTGTTTTTGTTTGTTTGTGTCTCCCTCTGAGAACCATGCGGTTTCTAACAAATTAATCCCCCCAACGAGGTGTGTGTGTTTAAATAAACCAAACGGTCAATGTCTTTCAATGTGTTGCTCAGTGTGATTTCTCCACTCTCTTTTGAAAACATGTCAGTGTTTTGCTAAGGATTGCTAATTAAAAAGCAACAAAAATAGCTCTCTTTGTTACTGCCTTTTTATTTGATCATAGATTCTTTCCAGTTAGCCAAACTATAACCAAGACCCTTACAGCTTTACATAGCACCTGTGTGTAAATAGAACGCAAGAGCATGATGCACACAGCCCTCTCCCTCCTCCACATAGATGTGTGCAGTGGGCTATAAATATGAACTGAAACTAAAATGCATTGTTGTTGAGCACTCAAAATAGTGTTTTCATATTTGTTCAAACGTACACTATATAGTAATTACTCTCCCCCAAAAAATACAAAAATACATTTATACATTTATTTGATGGTGCATTATCTGTGTGGGTGGTTACGGAAAATTTACAGGTCTACCTGTTAATGGTCATTACTAGATATACTCCTGCAATACAAACGGTGTTGGGGAGTAATGGAATACATGTACCGACGTTACATATTCAGAATACAAATGAGTAACTGGTAGAGGTAGAGATGGAGCCGGAACCGGAACCGAGCAAGGGCAGGAATGAGTTTGTCTCTTGGAAATTTTAACAACATTTCACATCAAAGAAAAAACAAGGAGAACGAAATAGAACTGTGCATGTACACATTCAGCCAGTTGGAATCGAAGAACCCACCAGAATAGGCATGTTTAGTAAGCTGTATTTGATGGCTGCATTCCTACACTTATAAAATGCAATTAAATGTGGAAGTATATATATATATATATATATACTCACCGGCCACTTTATTAGGTACACCTGTCCAACTGCTCGTTAACACTTAATTTCTAAGCAGCCAATCACATGGCGGCAACTCAGTGCATTTAGGCATGTAGACATGGTCAAGACAATCTCCTGCAGTTCAAACCGAGCATCAGTATGGGGAAGAAAGGTGATTTGAGTGACTTTGAACGTGGCATGATTGTTGGTGCCAGAAGGGCTGGTCTGAGTATTTCAGAAACTGCTAATCTACTGGGATTTTCACGCACAACCATCTCTAGGGTTTACAGAGAATGGTCCGAAAAAAAAAAAACATCCAGTGAGCGGCAGTTCTGTGGGCGGAAATGCCTTGTTGATGCCAGAGGTCAGAGGAGAATGGCCAGACTGGTTCGAGCTGATAGAAGGGCAACAGTGACTCAAATTACCACCCGTTACAACCAAGGTGGGCAGAAGAGCATCTCTGAACGCACAGTACGTCGAACTTTGAGGCAGATGGGCTACAGCAGCAGAAGACCACACCGGTGCCACTCCTTTCAGCTAAGAACAGGAAACTGAGGCTACAATTTGCACAAGCTCATCGAAATTGGACAATAGAAGATTGGAAAAACGTTGCCTGGTCTGATGAGTCTCGATTTCTGCTGCGACGTTCGGATGGTAGGGTCAGAATTTGGCGTCTACAACATGAAAGCATGGATCCATCCTGCCTTGTATCAACGGTTCAGGCTGGTGGTGGTGGTGTCATGGTGTGGGGAATATTTTCTTGGCACTCTTTGGGCCCCTTGGTACCAATTGACCATCGTTGCAACGCCACAGCCTACCTGAGTATTGTTGCTGACCATGTCCATCCCTTTATGACCACAATGTACCCAACTTCTGATGGCTACTTTCAGCAGGATAATGCGCCATGTCATAAAGCTGGAATCATCTCAGACTGGTTTCTTGAACATGACAATGAGTTGGTTGTACTCAAATGGCCTCCACAGTCACCAGATCTCAATCCAATAGAGCATCTTTGGGATGTGGTGGAACGGGAGATTCGCATCATGGATGTGCAGCCGACAAATCTGCGGCAACTGTGTGATGCCATCATGTCAATATGGACCAAACTCCCTGAGGAATGCTTCCAGCACCTTGTTGAATCTATGCCACGAAGAATTGAGGCAGTTCTGAAGGCAAAAGGGGGTCCAACCCGTTACTAGCATGGGGTACCTAATAAAGTGGCCGGTGAGTGTGTATATATATGTATATATATATATATATATATATATATATATATATATATATATACACACACACACACACACACACACACACATATATACATATATACATACATACACACACATATATACATATATACATACATACACACACACACACATATATACACACACACACACACACACATATATACATACACACACAATTTACATTTTTGGGCATGTACTATTCGGAACACGTTTTGAAAGTATCCTTCCCAACACTGAATACAAACTCCCCCAAAATATTGAATGTTGTAAAGGGCGCCAACAGTTGACAGCCAATGCTATGTCAACATATGTGTTTTCCACAGTATAATGTCCTAGTCAGCAAAGCATTCTTAAAGTAGATCGGCTTCTAGCGATGCTGACTCTCAGCTGATACCATAGGAAATGTATAGGCCTGAGGCTTAGATACAATATAGTATCCAAAATGGTTTTATTCTCTTGTGAAAGATGGAAAAATATGCACAAAAGTCGTAGTATAATAATAGCAGTATTTCCTTAAAGACAAAGTGAGAAGAATGCAAGTTCAACAATTGACTTGTTTGTAATTATCTAGAGCACAGATCTTCAACTGGGGGTCCAGGACCCCTAGGGGGACCTCAGAGTCACTGCAGGGGGGCCTCCAAATTATTGTTAATTTTTGAACATTTTCTTCAAAAATTAAAATGTCTAACATGAATCCAACATACTATTAGCAAATATAAAACTCCACTGATCATACGCTTACTATATTTATGGTAGTCACTATAGCAACTATAAAACGATCCATCTGGAGCTCCCTGGTCCCTCACCTGGTCCCTTACCTGGTTGAGCGTGGGCCCCATGTACCAAGGGTCAGTCTTTACTGCAGTGGGCTGGGTTAGATTTCAACCTGTGGCCCGCTGCATGTTGCCCCCCCTTTTATCCCCCCCAGACTGTCTGCTGCTGTTCTATCAATTAAAAGGCAATGAGCCCCAAAAACCTAAAACAAACCCCCAAAAAACTATCCATCTTTCCAACAATTATGTTAATACACAAAGTTTTCTTAATAACATGAGTTACCATCAACTTTAACCTCTAATAGATTTGTAGAACTTTAAATTTCTGTATAGTAATGTTTTGGCAAAGGATACGTTTTTTTTAATGTTAAAATGTGCTGTAAAAGAACAACTTACTGACATCTAATTGATTTGCTGAAGGCAAATGGATCTGCTCATCCACTACACTGACCTCCACATTCAATTCCCATCCAAATGACTGCCTGTGTAAGTCACATAAGGTCATTGCTCCGTTTCCCCTCCATTTATATTATATATGAAATTTGGGTGCATTACGTCTCATAAAATAAACTCATGAATTTAACATGAGATCAGGCTGAAACAGTCACCAAGTCTACTTTGTTACCCTAAGCATAAGAAAACAGAAGAGGTCCCAGAGACTTGATTTTTTGCTTAAAGTGCATGCAAATACTGTATGTCTGATGTCAAAACATTCACCAACATTTAAAAGTTCCATGTTTTTCTGATAATGTCAACATCTTTAGGATTTGCATCATCATAATGCATACTCTTTTTTTCTCTTTGTAACAAATCCCATAAAGAGACCAAAACCAACAGTGAATTAATCCTAACATGTATTATCTGTGTAGCCAAAGCCTAGGAATATCTTCTTCCTGTGTCATAGAGCGCCTTTGTTGTCCAAAAACTATTAAAACACATTAATGAGCCACACTGTTGCACTGTAGTTTATTTTGAGTCAATCCTACACGGCTGCTTTATATACTCACTAATTTTAAATAATAAAAAAAATAATTTTCATAAATGCTCCAAATGAATAAAGTCAGTCAGAAAAACAAACATAAGTGCTTTCTGACCTGACACCCCTATCGGTGGGATGACAGTGTAACGCTATGGTTAAGGTTTGGTGAGGATTAGTTGACAACCCTACTCCGTTAGGCTAAGTGGGCATTTGTTGTCATGGTTAAATTAATCTCAGAACCCATTGACTATCGGTCTGACAATGATTTATCATCTGGGAAAATGGCCAATGCCTCTGGGTTTCCGGTGACCCGCGGATATCAGGGACAAGACATCCTCTTCTGTGTGTCGATTATTATTTCCAGTCCAAGTCAAAGCTTTTTGTAGGTGTTTAAAGTCCACACAACATTTTGGCTATTTTCTATCAATGTATATCTGCATGTGAATTCAGACCCTTTGACACAATTTGGAGAAAAAAAATAAAGCTGCATTCACATATATAGATATAGCTATCTGAATAAAAACATTATAACTGCATTAACAACAATGTGGGAAACCGTGGTAAACCAAGAGTGACTGTCACCGTAGAAAACAGCGGTTTCTCGTACCGAGATTGATTGTTAAGGTTGTATTAAGATGTTTTTTTGTTTTTTTTTAAATACAGTAGAAAAACAGTGCTCCAAGATTATAAAACTGACTTTCAAATGTGTGATAATTAGTTCTATTGAGCATAACAACTTTTTAAATTTTTTGTCAGAGAAGGAGTTTTAAAATTGTTAGGGTTCTTTAGGCATTGCCTATGTATCCATGCTAATCAACACTAAATGAGGCGTTCAGGTTCTCAAGAGGAACACATGTAGGGTAAGATTTCCCTTTGAGGACAACTAACATCTGTTCTTATTGTGTGGAGGAGTTCCAGAGGTCATGGAAGTAAACTGGATTTGAACGGTGCAATTCAGAATCCGCCTTTTTGAGACCGAACGTTGAGAATTGAGTTATAATTAGTTGAGAGTGACAGCGTCTTTGAGGTAATTAAGCAGAAAGGGCTGATGAAATTCCCCCAGGTGGGCAGGAAGGGAGAAGAGGCAGGCAGGAAGAGCTTTTGCATCAGGAATTAAAAATGATTATTGGGGGATGATGAGTTAGAAGAGAGACAGAGAGAGAGAGAGTACGACATAAGGCCTGTAGGTTCCTGCCTTACTTATTTGTCATGCCTATTTGCTCCCATGTTAGTGATGCTTATGTGACCTCAGAGCAGCGCCGCCATCGTCAGCACCGCGACTTTATGATGCTATAACAGTTAGCCATGACAATATGCATCCAATTAACAGGCTTTATGCAATTAGTCAGCCTATCCATTCATCTAATGTGATTCGCCTCATTACCGGATGACTTCATAAGGAAGATGATCTGACTGCATACATACACACACTGACAAAGACGAGGAGGAGGGGTGTGTGGAGGAGATGATGAAAGCTCATTTAATCAGAGAGCCAATTCCATATGATGAGGGAACCAATGTTTCCTCCTCTCAATGATAATGACTTGAAAGGACAAAACCATCTAGTCTGATAATGCTGGATGTAAAAAGCCCATTTCGATGTACAGAATATATGATATTGTCACTTCATGTTAAGGACTGCTACAACTAATACAGCAGAGTCTCCAAGCGGTAAAGCCTGGACATGATCATTTATTTCAGCTTTGAGTGGCTTTTAGAAATTGACAAGCTAAGTAAGGCATCCGAAGCCAAGGGATTAGAGATCTGGTATTTTGATTGGAACGGTGAACGACTTACGTAGTAAAGTTACAAGATCTGCGATACCTTGCCTACAATTTCCTCAGAGATGAATGTGTTTAGTATGTAATGCAGAAAAGAGTTTGTATTCTCTGTCAGTATTCTGTTGAAATTAAATGAAAGGCTATTATGTTGTGTAAAATGAGCTTTCTACCGGCTTTAAAAAGTCTGTTGGGTAAACTGTGACTGTATGTAGAACCCACCCTGCCAGACAGAATGCTGGATGATCCTGATAATGGTAAAAGTCAGAATGTTATTTAACCCATGCTAGCAATACGACTCTACAGATGGCAGGTTGGACAGTCAGTCACTTGGTTGCTTGGTCACAAGGTTGGTTGGTGATTACAAAATTATGTAAAAATTAGTGCTGTCAGTGAAACGCGTTATTAACGGCGTTAATGCAAACCCATTTTAACGGCGTCAATTTTCTTATTGTGAGATTATTGTTCTTCTTGGCCTAGCAAACTTTGTAGTGGTCCTTGTAGTTATACTTGGTCCTTTTTGCAGTATTTCTTAATACTGTGCTATGTAATGTGAAATGTGGGACAAAGTAACATTGCTGTTCAGGTCGATCTGACTCTGGTGACTATCTAGAAGAGTTTGCAGATTATGAATTTCAACTTTTTCTCAGCTGATAGAGAGCAGAGGTGCTAGAAATGTGAAGGTGTCAGGAAGTGTGGCTGCACAACAAGACTAAGGGATCAGAACGAGATAAACCAATTTCATTGCAAAATAATAACACATAAGATAACATTGTACTGTGGCTAAACAAATAAGGCAAACACCCCTGGCTACTTACATGTCACATTTTACACAAACCTACAGGTTAAGTTAAGATAAATGGCTCATTTTGAACTCCAGTGGCAGCAATTTCGTCCTTGGAAATACATATATCGTACCTATAATATAATACGTTATTACGGTTGAGATACATAAATGTAAGCTATAAAGCAGAGAATGACAGAGCTCAAACAGATATTGTATACTGGTTTGTGTGCTGCTGTGCTCTGGTTCTAGCCGAAACCTTAGCTAATTAATGCAAGGGTACACCCCAGGGTTACTGCTAAGGAAAAATACAACAAAATATCCCTGGGCAAGGTGGAACGAACGAACAAAAACGAACGAACGAACGAACGGACAAACAAACACACACACACATATCTATTCACCTAGCAGGGTGATAGTAGCAGCGGACAGCCTGTGGATGTGTTAAGAGAGCCCAACCCTCAGCTCTACCCTTCACTCTGTGTCAGACACTCTCCTACTCGTCCTCTCTCTCTGTCTCCAACACTTGTCTTTTCCTCTCTGAGTCTGTCTCTTTGTGCTTTTGGAGCTCTGTCCTGCAGTTTCAGTGTGTCTCTTCTCGCTCTCTCTTTCCACAGCCTTTGGGTGTGTCTATGTGCCAGCCATCGGAAGACATGTTCTAATAAATATTCATTCACCCCCATCACAGCCCCCACCCCCCGGAGCCTACTGTGTCTGTTTGAATGCTAATCAATTTCTCTGAAATTTCCACTGGCCTAATTATGGCTACAGAGCCACTTTTTCCTCCTTCCCATTTGCCTCCTCTGATATTCTTTTACTGTACTCTCCTTTCCTTTCCCCTCCTTCCCTTTCCTTATCTTTCCACTCGTCACCTTTCCTTCTCCCATATCCTTTCCTCTTTTCCTTTTCTCTTCTATCCTTTCATTTGTTATCTTTGCTTCACTTTTCATACCCCCACTTTTTCCTTTTCTCTCCTCTCTCTTTTTTTACCCTAGCCTTACTTTTTGCTGCAGCACCTTTTTCTCCTCTTTCCTTATTGGTTCTTTTTTTTTTTTAAATCATTTCTTATTTTGTTCTGTTCTCCCTCCTCCTTTGCTTCATTTCTCTTTTCTCCAGACTAATTATTTTGGCTATCCCTATTCTTTCCTCATGCCACCTCTCACACACAGACACACAGTTGATGGAAGACATAATCCTCTACCTTTCTCACATTCTCTCATGCCTGGGGCATACAGATGTAATCACCCCGTGGACAGGAGCATGTGTGAGTACAGCAAGTGTGGAGAGGTTACAGCACCTCCGGAAGGAAGAAAAGTGAGAGCATATGAGGAATGCCTTTGGAGGGAATCAATGGTGTGGGATAGTTTTCCTTTCCACTGAGTAGGACCTGCTGAGCGTCTCATCTCCTCCAGGCTCCAACATCTTGGGGTGGAGGGAAGTGAAGCAGTGAGGAATTCAGACAGTAGGAAGAGGATACAAGGAAGGTAAAAGAAAACCTCCAGGGGATAGAGTGGAGGAAGGGAAGTCAGTTGCAGGACGGGTGTTTTCTAGAGATATTAACAGTTGAACATAAAAGTGGACATATGTTTTTGTATTAGGGAAAATGAGCACAGTGATTGGGTGAGCTGACACAAGTGGGATATGCAATTGTAGTCATGAGAGTGCGAGGGAGGGGGGAAGATGGGGATAGACAGGAAAAAGGAAGGATGCAGGTTGGAGAAAAGAGAGGGAATAAAATATTAAAGCCTTGGAGAATCAATGGCAGTGGATTGTGTGCAGAGCAAAAAGAGCACTGTGGGAGCTCTACAGTTAAAACTGGTTCTTCTGGCTCCACATAGGGTTAACGTGATATTCAAAAGGTATGGAGATGGTTAAAGAAGGTTGGAAGGAGGATTGGTGGGATGAGGGACAAAAAAGACAGGAGGGAATTTTATGAAATGAGCAGCATGGGATTAATGGGGGAATTTAATGAGCTCACTCTTCTACACGTTTGCAGTGACGCACTGCACACCGGTTTCTAGGATAATGCTCCCAGATGCTCTTCAGGTGAGAATAGTGATCGTGTAGGATTTTATTTACTCAGAATGTGATTCAAGTATATTGGAAAATGACAAACCAAGTTTAGAATGCTCTGCAACAGCACGGGTTAGCAGGGTGGACCCTTGTGATACACATTTTTACTTTCTCATTTATTCTAGGCTGCACTGTAAAATACTTAAAGTAATGTAAATGTACAGTAAGGTCAGAGGTGGAGAAAAGTGAAGTAAAAAAAGTAAGAAATGGTACAGAAATTGGATGATGGTGATCATAAAAAAGAAAGTTATTGCGGCTTAAGGCGTGATAGCATCAATCTATCATTAGCATTATTGCCTGGATAATCCATAAACTGGACAAATGTCAAAGTATTTCTGAAGGGGTGTAGGGTTAGAATATATTTGGTACAGAAGACCGTAATGTCCTGGAGGATAGACTGCATAAACCTGAATAAAAAAATGTTCATGGACATCCATCCATCAATCAATCAATTATAAGCCGTATACCCACAGTAACTTATTGGAAGGTTGTGGGTTGCTGGATCGATCCAAGCTCGATCACCTGGGGACAACATGCAAACTCTAGGAAGGTCTGCTGATATATTCAGAAACCTCTTGCTGAGAGGCAACAATGCTAACCACGGCCATGCTGCCCCTTTTATTTGTTTAAGTTGTGCTTCCTCTGGACCAGGGTTGAACCTGGATCGGAAACTGCGCGGCTTTGGTGAACTGGCGTTGTTTAGGAAATTCTTACACATTGTGCCTTTAAACACTTTAATAAATAGGAACTATGATTCTTTTCTGTACATTACCTATGTTGGTCAGTCATAGGGGTGTCACACTTGTCCATATCCATATTTTGGATCACCAGTTGAAAATACTGGTTAATGTCGATTCTCTGACATTATACATTACTGTTTAAAACTACAGCCTACTCTAGGCTATGGTTTGTTTGTTTGTTTGTTGGTTATTTAGTTTTTGATTGACAACCACTGTATAATTTAAATGTCACAATACTTTTAAATATGATATGCCAACCTGCTTTGCTTTTTTGGGGGGGTGGTTAATGTGGTATTTATTCTTATGTACAAGCATGTGTGTCTGTGGCACATTTGTATGCAGTATTCAAAGAAAAAGTCGATCAGAGTGATATTTGTACTGACCTTGCAAAGATCCTTAGTCAAATTCATTAGCCTTTATTTCATATTGAGATCATTAAATATTAATGCCCACAAATTTACATAACTACAGTGCCCCCCTGGGGTCAGCTGAGAGTAAAAAAAAACTGTGAGCATGGATTCATAACAATCCGAGCCTTCCTCTAACCTGGCGAAATAAGATTGAGCTTTAGTAGCAGCCGGCGGTGCTTAGATGTATATAAACTACAACACCGACACAAAAATATCTATTAATTTAATGCTTAAATAAGGTAGTGTCTCCAAACTTATGTTTTAACAGTAAGTGCTCTAGTACTATGGAGGACCAGGTCTTTCATATTTAAAAATAAATGCAGAAATAAATAAATGCTCAATAAATAAATAAGCACACAATTAATTGCCCCAAAAAATACAATGAAGAAATAAATGTAGGTAGAAATTAAATTATACAGTGAGACATAAATGTATATATCTCTTTTAATTAGCTTCTTTATTTATTCACCTTTGTAATAATTACCTTATTTATTTATTGTCCGTTATAATCTTCAACTTTATTTATTCCTTACTTATTTTTTAAATGTATTTATTTCTGTGTGTGTTTAATTTTTTTGTCTGTTTTATTCTTCCGTTGCATTTTCTACCTTATTTATTTTCACCCCTGGTATTTATTTCTGCCTGTCACTTTTACATTTCTTCCTGTCACTTTTACATTTCTTCATGCATTTCTGCCTCATTATGCAAATGAGGAGGGGCGGGTCTTAAGGGGTTAACTTCTGTCCATTGGTTGGTTAGCATTTTACTCCCTCGGTCAATCTACATGCCACCGGCCACAGTCAAAACAAAGATGGCTACCTACGGTGAAGTTGTCAGTGAGCTGAGGCATTTAGCAACTGTTTTAAAAGGGTCTGTCCTGTCATCATGGGTGTTATTTTGTGTGTTTAATAGGTCACAATAAACAACCTGACACAATTTGGAGAGGTTTGCTGTTGTTTATCAAAAGTTACATAGGGGATACCCAAAATATCAGGTGAAAAACGGCCTGATATTTGAGTACCTCCTTATGTAACTCATATGGTAGACAGGGACAGGGAAGATACGCCTATCACTCGATATTAAACCACGCTATAAACATTTGACACGTCGCCTTAATGTAACAGACAAATACACGTATTTATGTAGTTAACTGAGACCCCTGTTACTATGGTAACCCTGCCGAGTCTTCCACGTCGCTGTTTGTTCCGTTTAATTCAAAGTGCAGCAGTTAAACAATTCGAAGGGCAGCAGAAGCTCCGCTCTGTGTGCATGCGCGCTCCCGCGGCCAGGGGATACACGAGTACATTGGCACGACACCGCTGACTGAAACACACGTTCTGTCAGAGCGCCTAAACGAAAAAATTATAAAGTCAATACTTATAACGTTAGCATTGTTTTCAAAAACAGTTGCTAAATGCCTCAGCTCACTGACAACTTCACCGTAGGTAGCCATCTTTGTTTTGACTGTGGCCGGTGGCATGTAGATTGGACCGAGGGAGTAAAATGCTAACCAACCAATGGGCAGAAGTTAACCCCTTAAGACCCGCCCCTCCTCATTTGCATAATGAGGCAGAAATGCATGAAGAAATGTAAAAGTGACAGGCAGAAATAAATACCAGGGGTGAAAATAAATAGGGTAGAAAATGCAACGGAAGAATAAAACAGAGAAAAAAATTAAACACACACAGAAATAAATACATTTAAAAAATAAGTAAGGAATAAATAAAGTTGAAGATTATAACGGACAATAAATAAGGTAATTATTACAAAGGTGAATAAATAAAGAAGCTAATTAAAAGAGATATATACATTTATGTCTCACTGTATAATTTAATTTCTACCTACATTTATTTCTTCATTGTATTTTTTGGGGCAATTAATTGTGTGCTTATTTATTTATTGAGCATTTATTTATTTCTGTATTTATTTTTAAATATGAAAGACCTGGTCCTCCATATAGTACAACTAGGAGGAGACAAGTTATAATTAAGGTAAGAATATATACTATATAGAATATGTTTCCTATTTTGCTCACATTTAGTTTCCTCAGCTGACCCCAGAGGGGCTCCGTACATACCCGATGATGCAGTTTGTTTATTTGACATTGAACGTCCTCTGACTTCCTCCGTACCTTTTTGCAGACTGTTGCCTACAACCATTTCATTGGTATTTACACACTAACTCTGCACTCTGTTTATGCATACAAACTGCATTTACAAAGCACAGTTACATATCAAAGCATGTCTGGTAACAACAAAGACAAAAGTGAAGGTTAATATGGGAGTTTGGGCAAGATTGTTGACATATGATCCCAGTCTTGTATGTTTTAACAAAAAGAAAAAGAAAGAAATGTTGGAAATTTTCAAAAGTAATTTCCAACATTCAGACAGAATGGCAGATGTAGTGTGAAACATAGGGAAGTGAGAGTAAAGTAGGAGCATATTTGACAATTTAGGGGAAAAGAAAAAAATGATCAAATACAGGTACTGCATTCAGCATGATCTCGTCTCCATGCACCAAACTACCAGGCAATCTATGCTCATTTATCTGATCAGGACAGTAGGTAGTTGGCAAAGCTTGCCTGCGCTCTGCTCATTAACATTCCCATCTTTTCTCTTCCAGCGCTTTTCTAATGTGTGGCCCTGTTGCTGTGATCTGATTCACAGTCTGGAACAGTGGTGTGAGAAGGCAATTAATCACACTAGTTAAGAGGCGAGATATGGTAGATGAACACAAGGTGTAGGTCTCCTTGTTGCACCGACAGACTATTAGATAATTCAGTTTGATGTACTACCTCGTGTTGGGATGACATTTGCATCTATGAAGCCCTGTTGCTGACTTTATTCCTGAAAGAACGTTCAGTCCCAAACCTTGACATATTTTCATTTACTTGTACCTACAGTTCTCGAAGATGATGAGTTTGCCTTTAAGTTACAATGAAAAAGAAAAATCGAAGACTGAAAAATCAGCTTATCAGTTTATTTTTTTAAGTTATAAACAGTGACAACTTAGCCCAAGCAACACAAACACAGCTAGGTTTTTTAGACAGTTTCCCTATAAAAAAGGAGCAAGGTGCTTCTCTGAGGCCAATACTGGGTGAGGGGGCTGACAGCAACCACAGCTTCAAAGTCCACCACACGCCTACTCCCAATTCAGGAGGGTTTTGTCAAACACAACCTCTTTAAATGAAACTGAATCGTATAAGGTATTGCTAAAGGAATGTCTGAATGGTTCTAAATTAAAACATGTTAACACAGGCTTTTTCTAAGATCACACAAAATATTTGAGCCAGATGAATTAAGCAAAGGAACCTTTCAGCCTGTGTCTTCTAGTTGGTCTTGACGTTGTCTGCCTTCTATACTGCCAAGGCAACCGTAATAAAAAAGTAGGACTCTCTAACCTTTGCTACCATGTAGCCATTCTACACGTACAGTACAATACATCAATGACCGATTTGTTTGAGAGCTTCAAAAATGCCAACGTCTGTGGGTTTACATGTTACCTTGTGTCCAATATACAATACAACAAGGTTGCAATGTTACAGCTGATTAGATCATAGCCAGCCCATATACACATATAACCTATTATTTAGCTTTCACAATGAGATCTTGGGAAAAGTGGAGGGAACAGTCAGGGATGGACCATGAACCATGTAAATAAATAATTTCATGAATAAGAAATATAGTGGAGGGGTTTACTGTATCTAACCACCTGACATGCTACAACTGATCAGTTTCCAAATAACTACTTTTAAAAGGAGTGGGGTGATTTCAGATCGTCCAATGGTTAGGAGAGGTTCACATCCAGATCTAAAGGTCTACTGTATGTATGCCTTCTGACAGATCTAACTACTGCAGAGGCTGGAGGGCTGAAAACGACCACTGGTACTTGGCGGTTGGTGCGAACCACAGTCATAGTAGGTGTTTCTCTCGACATTTTTTTCCCGCTGATTGGTTTGGTTTGTGATTCCAAATCCGAACAGCCATCAATGAAAACGTCAGACTTATTTATTGGTGAAAGAAATTTAGATGCGGGCAGTTATTCCGAGATCTGAAAACAAGATTGTTTGATAGGGTTTCCTAATGTTTCGATATTTTTTTTAGATTTGGAAGATGAAATGCTTCCTTATTTATATTTAACTCTTGCCACATGCTGTAGACTGGGATTCAGATAAAGGAGTTGTCAACACCAATTGGTGTGACTAAGTTATGTTGGCTGCCACAGTCCACGGTCATGCAAGACTGCGACTGGCAGCTCTAGTCCTTCTGCTCTTTTTAGGCATCCACACTCCATGTACACCATCTGGAAGTAATGTAATTTCATCTTGTAGAAATCATTTGGTTACTGTACCGTGAATAACTAGTAAAGATACTTCTGTACTGTGCCATTCCATAGTACGTAAGTAGTTTGTTTTACATTATAATGTCACTATACCATTACATTTGAGGAACTGCGCAACGTTAAAGGGATTTGTGCATTCCAGTGTCACAGCGTGGGCATGGAAGTAGCAAGTTGAGTCATTTGCATATGCACGCACGCACGCCATCTGTCAGCTTAAAGTTTGATTATACAGTCAAAGAACATGTCCTGAAGAAAATTGTTTGTTGGAACATGTTGACGCTAAGACCATTTATTAAAAGGCTTTTTTAAACTTCTGCAAAGCAATGTGCCTTGTTATTTTTTGGTTATGACTTATTGATCTCAAAGCAAGGTACAAGTCTAAGATCTCTTTCTTGGTATCAACAACAAAGTTATTGTAGTTCAGCTGCTGATTTGGTCTGTTTAACAACATGGTCAGCCGCAATAACTGTGACTGACAGCTCATTGAGGCAATTGAGGTAATTACCATTACCGCCCGATTACTGCAATGTGCATCAAAAATCATACTCCTTGGTTAGTAATAACTGAATATCATTTTCTCTGCATACTCTCTACTGCACGAAAACAAAATAACCGATAAGTCAAAGGTAAAAGATGCACCAGAACTTACCTAGAATCACGTTTTTAATTTTCTTTCAGTATCAAAGTAATCCAGTGATATCCATGTGTACACCAATGTTATTATAGTTTAGCATTTTTCATTAGTTTTTATATTTATTTCATTTTGACTTTGTTTTCAAATTCAGTTTAGTTTTAGTTTTTAAAGTGGGTTTTTCTAGTTTAATTTTTATTTTTTGAAAATGCTTAGTTTTTATTAGTTTTAGCCTTTTTGTAATATGGGTTGTTAGTCGGGGGATTTGAAAAGGTCAGAAAAAGTATTGTTTAATAACTCAACAAAAACAATTTTAGAAATATGTATTCACAATGTATTTAACAATAACACCAGTACAAACAATGTACATATGATGATGAGCACATACACTGTGTGTAAACAGTCAACACAAGACGCAGCAGTAAGTGCAAATGTGTTTGACGTGTTCCAGGAAAAAACCTAAACAGCCAACAGACTAAAGAAGGCCGACATCAACAGGTGTTTTAACTTTGAATTGAGTAAAGTGGCGACCTTTTTTTAAATCAATCGACTCACACAGTTGTGTAGACATCCCAGAATTAATCCACATATTAACCCACCTTCCCTCCCGCTTTGGGTGTTCCTGCGTATTTACTAACCAGCTATTGGGTCGCTGGTGAAAGCACGCCTATAGTGTTCTCTGTCCTGCGGTTGTCTTCGTCATGCTGCTGGCTAGTGATGGCCGAATAAATCTTCGTGAACTAGTGTATTTTCTGAGCCCACTAGATGGCGCTGTCTGTTCAACATTTGGTTAAGAACATTGAATTGAAAACATTGAGAACATTGAATTGCAATGACATAGGCCTTTTCCTTTAAAACTAAAAGCACCATCTAGTGGGCTCAAAAAATAAGGACACTGGTTCGCGAAGCTTCATTTGGCCATCACTGCTGCTGGCCCTACTTATCCAAACATCCATGACCCTAACATTACCAGGGTTAGCTTCTGTTTCGGGAAAAGGGAGGCTTCGCGTTTTCCTTTACCTTGGTTAAGGCTATGTATAGTATACCACGGCTCCAGGTACACCATTAGCCTGCTGAAGCCAACGTCTTCCACCATGCTGAATGGCTGGTTATAAATAGCAATAAATTCAATGAGTTTGTCTTTAAGCTCGTTTACCTTTGGGTAGTTGCTGCTGTATTTTATAGCTTTGTCAAAGGACTGTTAGAGGTAGAACTGTTAGAGGTAGAGACTGGGATGTGCCAAATAGGATAAAGGTGTGGCTTTTTTAGTTCTAATGTGCGTCAATGCTTGAAGAAAGGAGAATGGCATTTCTTGACTTTGTGATGCGCCTACGGTATTTTGACGTGCGTCATACAATACATGTTTGTTGCCCTTTAGTGTAAATGAGCATTGACAATATTAATTAAAAAAGGAAAAACCTGAACATATGAAGCAAGAAATGTTCCATTGACATTTAACATGCACTCCAATCTTTCCACATCCCATATCACCATCACGATGACACACTTAAGCAAACTGGTTATCGCCCACACACATACTGCATCTGTCAGAAAGTTGGCTGTGACTACTTGGGGTGAACAGGAAGGACAGGTGAGGCCAGCTCGTGTTGCTTTTCATGATCCCTTTGCTCCAGTGTGGTCCATGTGTCTAAGAGTTTCTCTGACTGCGTACACATGGAGAGGTTTGATCTTTATAGTGTAACTGAACCCGGTGGACCTCTAGCACTCATCACAATGCAGTTGGTGGCAAGGAAAAAACATGAAATATGTATGTCTCAGGTGTTGATGTTGCACAGAAACCCTCAGAAATATAAAACAGCCACAGTCCTACTGTCAAACAAATGTGTAGTGATATGGACCCATGCCTCTGGAGGCAGGGGTACTCACTGCTGCATATCAGTGGTGTACATATGCACGGTTGCCTGCTGAAACTGATCTGAATGCAAGCACATTTCTGTATACAATGAATCTTTTATACTCCTATTGTTTCTTGTACCAAAATTCTTCTCGTTATACATTATTTATTACGTATAAATTTGAATCGTTGTCATGAATATCATTGTATCATGTTATCTTTATGCTTCTATATTTCAGATGTTTTTTTTAATGCTGGAATTAAAACTAGTAACTAAGTAGAGATGTTCCAATATTGATGTAAAACGCTGTAATCGTAAAGTACAGGAGTTTATACACCAAGTCGATACCACATCTACATTGAAGTAGTTTATGTTCTTTTTCCATTATAACTGACTGTCAAACTGGATAATCAAAGAAAGTTCTGTGGCATTCATCGTTTGTGTTTGTTAATGTTTCACAAAGAGTTTAACCTGAGCTAGACCAAAAAAAACAGAAATCATATCACATCCATGATAGTATACAGCTGCTAAAACATAATAAAATATATGACACACTGGTATCGGATCAGTACTCTGTATCAGAATCGGTATCGGGAAGTAAAAAATGGTATCGGACCATTTCTAATTTCAAGCACTTCTTAAAAAAGGCACATGGAACTCCAAATCATGAAATGCAAGTAAATACAGATAGGCATTAATTGTTTTGGTGCTCTTACCGTCAGCTCTTAGAAATGCCATAAATTGATACTTAATATTGTTTCTTATTAAGATTGTATTATCTGTATTTTCTGGTTCAGATAACTGGCTTTTAATACATTGTTTCACTTAAGGTTAAGAAAGTCCTATTAGGGCGTTGTCTTTGATGCGTGATTGACAGTAATTAGTCTTAGACTAAGAAAATGCCAACCTCTGAAGTGTTGAAAAATCAACTTCCCAAGTAGACAGAAAAATGATTGTTGTGTGCAGCACAAATGTACGCCAGACTAGAAAACAAAAACTGGGCTAGTAAACAGGATTTAGTACACTAAGGTGGCATTATAGTCCAACTCTAAAGTTAGTTTTTAAATTATTCCTGAAACAACAGCATTTACGCACATTTTAATATTACCCGTCATTAGCAGCATATTTGACGGCATTTTAAGCTCTGTGATTGCATGTTAGAGTTTATTGCAAGGGACTGTTCTTTCCTCTCACCTATGTTTCTTTCACAAAATGTAACTTGGGACTCATAGTGAATGTCTGTTTAAATTTGTAAGTACAAAGTAGGGCTTTACCAATAATTTGTTACATTATGGGGGTCACGGCCTGCATGCGGCCTATATGGCATGTGCGATGCACGTGTTGTGGCACCAAAGGCCACGAGTGCAAGTTCTTCCTGGAAACTTTTAATCGTACACCATTAGCAGCATGTGCTGATTGACGTGCGGTACGCTATGGCGAGAGCAAAGTAAACACTACAGCTAGAAGATATGCCTATGGGGTTCCCAGTCAGCAACCCTAACAGCAACATAGAGTTGTAGATGAGACTAGGAGTAATGTTGAATTACACTTTTTTTTTGGCGTTTAGATGAAATAAGTTTTAGAGAAATACAAAAATCAATGTGTAAAAGCCTTTGATTAATGTGCATTTATTTACAAGGACAGACACAATCAAACTGACAAGAGGAATTTGATTTTGTCAACGCAGGTGCTTCTTTAATCATGGTAAAACCGCAGACCTATTTGTCATAGTTGGCAGCAGTTTGTCACACTGAATGTTGGAGTGCCTGAAAAAAAACATGATGCACCACAGCGTGATTCAAAACAAAATCTTTGTTTTGTTACATCAAATTATCTTCTCCCACTCAATACAAAAGGAACTTTGTATTCCCAATTAAGAGTTTGGTTCTGACCAAAACCATCTTTCTGTTCAAACAGCTTTAAGCAGAGCTTAAGCTTTTTATCTCTTTTAAATATGCTGGTCACTGCCACAGAGTGGAAGTGGAAGTACCACCTCACAAGTTTAAGTCAATGACAAACTTCAAACTTAATCGAAACACATCTCTCACACTCACACACATGCACACACACACCTCTCAGCTCAAAGTTTAAGTATTCTGTCCAAGGCCAGACAGCTTGTTGGAATTCAGTAGGGGGGCTCATATCTAAAATAAACTGAAAACATGCTGATAGACAAGTCATGGAGCCAGATACACACCAGGTGTGAAACATTCTTTTTAATGTTGTTCTGACATAATAAAGGAATACTGTCTAGGTGATCAAATCTGACCAATTCAAAAATATAAATGTAATTTTCTGTTAAGAAAGATAAAACGAATATCACAGGTCTAATCTATATAATATGTATACTAACTATTTGTATACACACTATATTAGTGGTTATGAGTTTATTTAATTCTTCACTTTTTTTGGTTCACTGGATAATGTGACCCAAACAGCCTGAAGATGTAACGTTTTAGTCCCTCCGGATCTTCATCAAGAGTACCTCAAATAAACAAATCTGTCACTGAGTTCAGTCCCTGTATATTCCTGATGTACAGTATGTATGCAATTATTGTATGCAGTATTGCAATTTAATTGGGATAATGTTCACCTGTATTAGTGTAAAATGACACGTGTCTTGTCTTGACTAAAAGACACTTCCATTGAAAAGTGATTGTCTATTGTCCCACACCTGGAGACACAGAATGGGAGGGGAGGAATGTATTCAAACCAGTTTTGTTTGTTATTTGAGATACTCTTGATGAAGATCCGGATGGACCAAAACCTTAGTTTTTCTAAATAAAAGTTGATGCTATAGCAAGAGCAGAGTGCTGGATTTTGTTTTCATAGTTATTGTCCAACGCACCTGCACAGTAGAATTTGTTTGAATGTGCAAGCTGTTCCTACAAAAAGTCACACTAAAAAAGGTCAAAATATCTACAGTATATCCCACGTAGCAAGAAATACCATTAGCAAATGAAATGACTTGGCTGACGATGACATGAGCATTTAGTGATGTTCAAAGCGGATTTCAGTAAAACAACTTTGAGTGCGTGTTTCACATCTGTTTGCCAAGTGAGGAAACCATTGCATCAGATCAGCTTCTTTTTTAGCTGCACAGCATGTGGTCGAGATCCATTCTGTCGCTGTCGGCGGGAACTAGTGAATTGCAACAATCTCCTGAGATTGTTTGGGATACTGATTACTAAAATCTACTTCCTTCAGACAGCTGTCAGACAAGTCACAGAGGGCAAAGTGCAATATCCGCAATTTGTGTCTATAACAGATGACTGTCTTTCATGTTGAGATGGATTTACACTGGCTACTAAAGGAATTGAACATAAAACCTTACTGCCAGAGGATGGCCACTGGAACAGCGAGACCACCTCTCTAATAAAAATTAGTCAATTGTTCATGTTACTGTTTTCCACAATTATTCGTAGCACAAGCTATACAGCAACTTGCCTCTGTAGGAGCATACAATAAAAGGACACAAAAAGCAAGCTCATTCATTTCTGTAAAAATTCCTTTATAATGTAAAATTTACTTGCAGTACAATACATGTTTTTGCTCTTTGCTCTGAGTTACCTTCTGTTATTTAACACCCAGAAAACAAAGATGCTACAGTACATGGATTAGGCAGTATCAGCTAATAAATGGCTATAAAGTGGAGAAAAGTACTGTGTCACCATTCTATTAATTGTCCATCAGAGAGTAATTCCTATGTTAACTGTAAATTGTCCTGCCACTTACATTTTTAAATGATAAAATCAGTATTTCACAAAAAAGGTTAAATTAGTAAAGTACTGTAGTTAGCAAGTTAAGTTGGACCACGCATTTTAGACAATATTCATTTTCCAATACAATTTTGTGCTGCATGCAAAACGGAGAGCCCTGGGAAGTCAAATGCCCTCTTCTACGTGTGTCGTACCGTCTCCTATCCTCATCTACTCAGACATAATTAAACAAAAGAGAATAGAGAGTTTCAGCTCTCACTGCATACTGCAGGGATAATTAGATGTGAAAAATAAACTGGGAGGACTGATACAGCTCAGTTAGCAAACAAAAGGAGGGAATGGGGGTGTACAGGGAGGTCTCACTCTGTTGCCGTATGTAATATTCATTATTCCATTGGAAAGGATTTGGCTGAGCCCCCCCCAGGCTCTGTTACAGTACATTTAGTCACACTGCTTACACTCACACACTCTTTTACTGAAGGTGCTGTGGTGGTTTTGGCCTGTAGGGGGCAATTTAGTAGCATGACACCATGTTTGTACTAATGGGGTCTATGTGTGTGCGCTATGGTGACAACTGACTGTGTGTGTGTGTGTGTTTGAGAGAGTGGAAGCTTCTGTGTTAAATTCAAAATCAATTCAATTTAAATTGATTTCCTGCAAAATCCAGATACCGAACAGCATTCGGCAGGAGAAGGTTGACACATCCAGCCTAACGAGTAATAATTAAAGATGAATGTTTTTTTCATCAACAAATTGATTGCTTCCTCAATTAACATATGGAAGTAAAAGTTAATTTACCAGGGTGTGTGTGTGTGTGTGTGTGTCTTTTTCTTTGTTTCAATACAGCCACGTGGGGGAGTATTAGTGTTGGTGGTTTTTAGTGTTTTAATTGAAATGCCTGTGCAAAACTAAATCCTAATCGCACATACTTAACCCCATGAAATAGACTTCAGGGCTCGGTCAGTGACGCGTTTGCTTTGATGAAAAAGAAATAATAGGTGGGGTTACTGTACGGGAGTGCAGCATCTTTATGGCAATACTGGCACAGCTGGAGCAACAAAGAAGCAATGATGAAATGTAACTGTAGTCAAACAGATTTTATCATCACACTTGCTGAATCTCACTAAGGAGCTTTGGGAGTTTGGTTTTGCTTATGTGTGGTAAAAAATGAACAGAATTATGTATACACTTCACCTTTAAAACAAGCCCCCAGCGTAGGACCTTGAGTTTGCCGAGATGTGGTAATTGAGATGTTTCGCTTCCACATGCCGGCTGAATTAGCTACCCTCCACAGAGTGCTGATAAGTGAGAGTGGGGAGAAATGATTTTTGTGCTGGATTGTTTTACCGTTAGCCGATTATGTAATGCACTAAACAAACACAGGTAATTTCCCACTTCAATTCTTTCACGAATCTCGCAGCTCACTTGACAAGTCATGAAGAGTGGCAAACTGTACCACTTACACGATGATGACTCGCAGCAACTTAACAAACACAGATAGATGAAACTGTAAACCCATCAGACTTAAAGCATTTCAAGCATTTCCATAAAGTAATATTTACTTCATTATTTATCTCTTTCAACCAAGGGTGTAATTTAAGGTTCAAAATTTGGGGGAAGTTAAGATCTCCGCTTTTGAGCAGAATTTAAATTTTGAGCGTCAAACACTTCATTTTTGGCATTTTGACACGTTCATGACAGTGTCATGTTACTCTTATGTAGATGCCTTAGAAGTGTAAAGTGAAGTGTAACCTAATATGATTGTCACACAAACGGGCGAGCAAGGTACCGTCATAAGTTCCAGATCTGAAAGTTATCATCCGTTAAATCATACATGTCTGTAAATTGTGTGCAAGGTTGAATTAATAAAAAATGCAAATAAAAAACTAGTAATTCACTGTTTTTTGGTTCACTTCCATGATTTTTTGGATTGGATCGCATTCCCACCTAAAGTAAAACCAAACTTTAGTGCACTTGAAAGCAAAACCCCTTTGTTTGGTCTGCCCCAGAGCTTGGATGAGCTTTCACAATACCCCCAAACAACAAACTGTGTGACGAAATGCTCAAGTGTTTGGTTAAAATAGACCAAACTGCTCAGGTGTAAAAGCACCCTAAGTGAGATCGTGCAACTGACTGACTCCTGGACTACAAATGGGCAACTGGAGAATGAGTAAGGCTTTATTACTCATTCCCCATTTGCCAACACAATACGCCATACATGTGACCCATGCCAGATCTCATATGTATAGTTGGCAACTAAAAAAACTCTGGCAATAAAGGATTTACGGAGTATAATAACATTGTTTATCATTCACAGGGGAACATGAAAAGAGAATCATGGGACTCCCTAACATCTGTGATTATTTTTTATCTAAATCACAAAAGTGTCATTTTCCAAAATCATCAATCTGTCTTCTCAACATGAATTATGACAGGCTGCTGTTGCTAACTTGTACGCTAACTTAACATTGATCAAGAAAGCCTGACATGGTTCTTCTCATTGAACTAGAGTCAGCTGTGTTATCTTGAACTTATTTTTTTCCACAGCAGTTTCTGGCGAGGAAAACCAGGGAAAAAATAATGTTTTAATCCATTATTGTTAGTATAGGATGACAGACATTCCAAAAAATGTGTACCTCCATCCACAACATGGTGAAAATGACATGTGGAATCCCTTTTGAAGATACAAAGCAGCCAGACGGTCTGCCTTCTTATATATTTTACTCATGAATAGATTTTGCTTTCCTACTCACACAACTTTGGTGTGAAACACGGCTTTACATTATGAATACATTTAAATGCATTTGTAAAATGTGTGCCTTTAACATGAAACATCATCTCCTTGGTTACATCTGTGTGTGTGAGAGAGTGTGTGTGTGTGTGTGTGTGTGTGTGTGTAATATGTGAAATCTCAAATGTTCTGTACAGCATTTAGACATGTCACTTTTAAAGCTCCTAGGGTTCTTTTCTGTGACACACACATACACAAGGGTAGAGACCTAATTCTTCCGTTTCATTCAATAATGCAGGAGGAGAGAGATTTTGTCCCGAATTTTGTGTAAACTGCAATCGACTTGCAGCAGTGACAAAAAAAAAAGGACAAAAGGAAAAATTAAAAGGAAAGTTAAAATAGATTTAACTTGAATACATTTCTCATTTACTATGAAAACTTAGAAAGAGCGGAGATGCCTACTGTATTAGTAAAGAGCAACAAGGGATGTGGGAATCTCTCTCTCTCATCGTATTTCCATGTGACTCATCCATTATACTGTGTTCTATAAATTCAGCAATCTTTCATCCGTGACCATCTCAATCTTCAGCGACAAAAAAGCAGCTGGAGCGTGGAGCATTCGCCATATGAGCAGTAATTAAAATACTTAAAGAGCCAATCTGCAGTCCCGAACTTACTTAACATCTAGGCAAAACGGTTTTGTTCTCACTTTAATTAGCAGGCCTCCTGGAACAAAGCTAGAGTTTTGACAGTTCAACACAAGCTTTTGAGTCTATTCATCAGCTTCAAGAATCTGTTAATATCAGTCAGAATGAATGAAGTTGACCAGAAGCTGAGCCAGAGAACAGAACAGAAACCCTGCACTTCAACTTCTACATGTTGAAGGAAGTTGAGTTTTTAATAGCTTTTTAATTGAAAGAGGTGGCAAGAGTTGCAGGATATAAGGGACAGTGAAACGTTGACAATGATTTAATTTACAAGTAGTCTCATTACTGTATCTGAAGTGTACATTATGTCTTGCATACATAAAACACACTGTAGGAATTCATGGAACAGAGCATACAGAGAGAAACAGAGATCCAGGGCCAGATTTTTGTAAATGAGCATTTTATTCAGTCTGCACACATGCAATTAAAATCTGGTTTGCCACGAGAACGTGTAATTACACAACCTGCGACTGGGAGTGTCTGACAGGCATGTTCTGTCACAAAGCAGTTCAGTGAAGGTGATTGTCTGGAATGAGAAATCTAAAAATGTCAGTGAAAAAAGGAATTTACAGCCATGCCAGCAGCTCTGAGGCTGTAATGGTCTTTGCAAAGTCTTCTTGTCCAAATTGGAAGATGGGTAAAAGACAAAACATTGTGTATTACTTAGACTTACACATTTAAAATTACAAGGTTAACATGCTTTTCATTAGCAGTTTACCATGATTGCCATATTAGTTTAGTATGTTTGCACGCTAACATTAGCTGAGCAGTAAACACAAAGTACCGCTGACTTGATGACACTGCCATTAGGGAAAACAGTATAGTTTTTATAAACCAAAGAATAAGACAAATGGAAATTTTGTCATGTTAAAGGAGCAACAAACATTTATGAAATAAGTTATTAGAATTCATCAGATCGCTGCCTCCCATAGCGCCGCCTTTAGCAAGGCTTATAAAGTACTGATTAAATAAAACAACTATTACTAAATGTGTACTAAGGAAATCAGTGATTAAACTATTAGGGCAAATATGTAAAAGTGATTAAAAGAGAAATGTAGGGAAATAAAGATACTGCTCATTGTGAGTTCATGTTCAGGTTTAATGACCACACAGCCAGGACTCAACCAGCGCGCCACCTCTGTGCCACTTATGTTTCTATTGTAAACAAGTTAATTACATTTTCTCCACCCAGCTTTCCTTAACTATAACACATGATCACATACTGCAGATGCATGTTTTTAGAGGTAGAAGATTTTCCACAGAACAAAATACGCTCCGAAATGTGAATGAATCTCTGCAAATGAATCTCTGCAAATCCAGGTAAATTGCAATAAACAGGGTCTATATCGATTTTTTATTTCCTGGATTGTTCAGGTGCCACCAGTAATGACGCCGCATGTCCCTAATTTTCAGCCAGATGTCCATAAACTTCCGTTTTCTTTGTGTTCTCGACTCTGGTCGATTTAAGACTATGGTTAACTGCTCCTCAGATCTCTGCAGGGTAAATCCAGACATCTGATGAGAGATCTGTCCAGTCTCAGTTTTCTGTTGCACGACTAAAAAAAAAATATATTTTTAAAGTAGACAAGTTCCACCAAAACCAGTTCCTTCCTGAGCCTTTTTCGCAGAGGCCCCGCTTAGCGCCCCCCCCAAGGCGATTTGTGATTGGTTTAAAGAAATGCCAATAAACAAGAGCAAGTTTCTCTCCTATGCGGGAGTGTTGTGTGGACAAGCCAGACCCTGCTCCGCATGGCTGTGGAGGAATGACTATAATAAACTCTTGATATTGTGGTACTCTTGTTACTATTTGTGTAATCCTTTCTTAAATGCAGGGTGTACACTTAATCAGGTATGTCTGTAGGCACAGGTATTGTCTAAATTGCTGTCTTCTCACCAAACGTGCAACACTGGCACTGCCTCAGACTTTAAAAAGCTTCTGAAATAATCAACTGCAGGGTGAAAATCTGACACTTCATTTTTCTGTGGTTAACTGTGGTTGGAAAAACTGAAATAGAATGACAGATTAGACCTTAAGCACAGGGCCCGACTAGATGTGCTGGATGGCAGAAACGCATGCGCGGGGCCCTGACTCTGCAATATTCTCAACAATGAAACACACCAAGTATGCTGATTATGAAAAGGGCTGCAAAAATCTAATTATATTATGCAAAATGGATTGAAAAGCCTGTGAAATGATGTTGTAATGCATTTAAAGTGTGACAGTTGATGAATCAGCCTAAAGAACGTCCATCTTTGCAATAACTCGCAAGGAAATATTTTCACTAATTGTATAAGGTTCTATTAGATGCCTTTTCTTGTTTATCACTAAACAGCTCCACTGGTTAACCACTGTGTTCAAACTAATTTTGACAATCATGTTTACACACACTCTCCTGGCAATGGCTACAATCTATATGCAGAATGTGGAACATGGTCTAATTAATTCCAGTTCCAATTTGTCTGTATTTCAGTGTATATGTGAGGTCTTCAGTCTAATCACTGCTGGGTTCAAAGCATAAAGTGAGCAGTGTGTTGAAAAGCAGGGTCAAGTTCCTCAT
The DNA here is from genome assembly GCA_026937815.1 of Etheostoma perlongum. Lineage (NCBI taxonomy): Eukaryota > Metazoa > Chordata > Actinopteri > Perciformes > Percidae > Etheostoma > Etheostoma perlongum. The sequence goes on along the minus strand of CM049382.1, from coordinate 6,157,967 downwards.
GCATGCCGCATGCTGAGAGGGAAAAGAACACAGAATACTAAAACTAGTTAACCACCGCTTCATGCAACATGCAAATTCTCAAATGTGTTTTCAATAAATCACTGGGGACGGCAGTTCTCAAAACATTTAAATATCAATTATTTTAAATGTGCATGAAGCTGTCGACAACACCATGCCAAAATATGTTTTTCCATTTTTTCCATTGGTGGTTATGAAAAACTTCAATCTCTGCAGTGTAAACACTTGCAAGGTTCTTTGCCAGATCATGTTTAATAATAAATAATCAGAGGAATTTGTTTGTTTCCAGCCCGTACGATCCAAGAAATATGAATATCAAGGGTTTGGAAAGCAATGGGCCCGTTCGAGATGAGCCAGGTCTGCGCAGAATCAATCACCGCCGATCGCCGGCCGTTAGATTTGTGTCCGACTTGCTCTGACGTCACGCACACGTAGGCAACGATAATCTCACGAGATCAAGGCGGCCGCAGGTTTGAGACGCAGGCAGCGCAGTTGACCGGCTGCAAGACCCAGGCGGACCCAAAGCCTTCTGGTAAACGCCAGCCTCTCAGCTGATTGGTTCAGAATAGACTCAAAATGACGTTTTATATAAACCTTGTTTTTTTTTTTTTTTTTTTTTTTAAATAGAAGATCAGGATTTTAATTGCCATTTGTCTGATTTAAAGGGTTATTCTGTACAAACCACTTGTTGTGTGGCTGATACGGACGTTTAGAAGTCAGAAAGACTAAATGTGTTCAGATCACGGATCATTTACAGTCTGTTTATTAACATCAGCAACAGATCGCATGTAGAGCATTTTGACAGCTACTCTATCTTAATAAAAAAACTGGAGACTGTGTACAAGCTGATATGCGTCTGATAACCTTTTATTAAATTGGAATCGGATTTAACAGGATGTGAGTGGTTCTTTGAATTTCTCTTCAGCCTGAAGGCTGCTGGAATCGGCTGGAAACGGTCAGAACTTTACCTCAGCTTTCTGTCTCCGCCCCTGGCTGCTGCCGCTTGCTCTCGCCCCCTTTACAGGCAAGGGGCAGTTCATCTCGAACGAGCCTATTATTCTGATATATTATATCAGATATAGATATATATAGATATATATCGTTTTATCGATCAGAGGGCATGAATTCATAGAAATGTTGAGCTCAAAGCAATTAGCGTGGTTGTTGGGGCCATATGCTGCATAAAAGGAAAACCTGCACACACCAATTAGGGCTACTGACGTCTTTTCACTAATTCTTGTATCCTCGGTTTCTAATCTCCTTAAAAGATGGTATAATTGAACACCAGTCAGACAAAGACCAAAGCACATAAAACCTTTTGAACTAAGCATGGGCGTGTATTATTACTTATGGATTAATCTTTCCATTTGTAACAGGAAGAAGGCATTACATAAGAGCGACATATTCCTGCTTTTTGTATTGAAAGGAGAACAGCATGTGGCCGCGTATCAGTGGCGGGGGTTTGCCTTATCATTACAATAAGAACTAGTAGAAGCAATTATATTACCAATTGTATTACCAGTGTTCCCTTGTGTGTGGATACACACAGAAAAACAGCATTTGCAATATCACGCGCACAGCTCAGTAGGCTAATGTGCCTTGATTGCAAATTAAAATGGACTCAAGTCAGGAAGCAGATTACAAAGCTGGCAAAGCTGCTGCTTTTAGACATTTGTGAAGACACTGGAGACAATGATGGATTTACCACTAAGACGTCCCAGCTGACTTTACAGATATTTCTCCAACTGTCCTTGATATCTCTCTCTTCCTCCCTCATTCTTTCCTTCACATGATCTGTTTCTCTAAGGGAAAGATATTTCTGTCACACACCCTCATTAAATGATAGACCAGCTAGACTCTGTAAATTGAGGAAATGTCTTCAAAACACACACACACACACACACACACACACACACACACAAATTAACAAGCATACCACCGAACACAGTACACAGACAGGGCTTGCCTAATCCCTAGTTAATGAAAGCAAAAGAAGGCTGGGTCCAATAAACTCTTGCAGTTTGCCAGCCTGTATAATCCACTGTGAAATTAATGTGATTTATGAGAAATGCCAATTCTATGATAAGACTCCTTCTCATCTAAATCCATCAAACGCTTTTATTTTTCAATATTAACAGCAAAGCCACAATTAAATGGTGCAGGACATTTGTTTTTAAGTGAGGACTTCATGAACAGCTACTCCAGTTGGAATGACCCGTTTCCTCTGCTTATTAAGCAAACCATATTTTCTACTGTAAATATACACGGTTAAGTGCTGGGAGAGGGACAGAGAGGAGTTTATAAATGGGAAAACAAGTCATAAATACTGCAGTATGGAGCTCGGTGCAGCAGAGGGGTCATGTTGCACAGGAAAAATGGCTTCTCTGATCAGTGTCAACACACTGAATTGTCCTGGAGGAAGCCGGTGGTTGAGAAAATTGGGTTGATTGAGAGGAGGTTGTGGTGGGGTTGGAATGGCCTGAGGTGGGAAATAGTTTAACTCAATATTAAGGTCCACACAGCATGGATTTCATATTTAATATGCAGAATACCCTGTGGATTCTCATATTTATATCTATACAAATAAGCAGACCCAAACGCAATCTATGATTTTTGTTTTTATTTTATAAATATTAGTGGTGATCCAGAATGAAAATCTGCGGAATTGCAGCCGCAAACTGAGCTGTAATGTAATACTATTTGGAAAATGCGCACTGTCGATTTCTGTTCACTAAAAGTTGTTTTTGCCACTGACATGGTCACATTGTTAGTCACGTCAACATTTTAGAAAGGATTCCCACAGAGATAGACCTTTTTGATAAAGAGTAAGATTGTTTTTTGTTTAACCAGAGACAGCCCCAAAATTAGAATCGCTAAACTCCCCTGACTCCATTTAAATTAATAATACTTTTAGCATGTGTAGAGCCAGCATATATTTACGTCAATTGGTGAGTTAAGGGTTCAATTTCAGCCAAAACAGAGTGGTGATTGTGGAACAGTGAAAAGATTAACCAAAATGGCTTTGACAGTTTCATTTTGTTTCTGTAGACTTGGAATAAAGTTTACGCTAGTAAAATTACTATGTATTTAAATGGGGCCTGGTGAGTTTGGCAATATCGATTTTGGTCCTGTTTCATGTTAAACAAAAATGATCTTATCTTTAACAAAAAGGCCAACCTTTACAGGGATCCTTTCAATAATAATGTCAGACACAGAATAATAATCAGATCATGTCAGAGGCAAAACAAGCACTTTTAGTGAACGTAAATTGAATGTGTACACTTGCATTGCTTGTTTGGCCGTGGCTGACAGCAGGAGGTTTGCTTAATACTGGACCAATAAAAAAAATTTAAAATTTGTTCCCATAAGTCAATCAGATACAAAACCATAGGAAAGTATGGTCCAGGTCAAAAACTACCAAAAGTTACCATTTTTTTTCTTGCTCACTCTCTGGGGACAACTTACATCTTGAGTATTTCAATTGGTAAATCGAGCTTGGTAAGCTCAAATAATTGCGAGCTTACAGTAGCGCCACTCAACTTAAAACACGAGTCTTATGAACATGAATAAATGAGGTCATCACTGCTGTAGAGGACATGTAGTTAATGTGGTGTTTGTGTTGAGTACCATTTCCTAATCATCATCAATGTTGCTTTCAAATAGGCTGCAGTGCTCTTACTGAATAGCAGAATCATTGTAGACAGACCTTGTACACCAAGCTCTAATAGATATTGTCGATGTACTGTATATCAGTCCTCAAAGGCCAGTATTAAATGATAACAGATTAGACTACAATAAAATATATTTTATCATCTTGGATGAATGGGGAATGAATGAGGAACAATCATTAAAACATGCTGTCTAAATTGCATCAATGTGTCATAGAAAGTACAAAAAGTACCAACACAACACAGCAAAAGCTTCCCTTATATATATCTGCTGTCTAATTTGTCATAAGCAACAGAAAAAGATAGAAAAAATAGGAACAGGCACAAAAAAGATGACAGAAAAATGCAGGAGTGTGACGAATGTAAGAGTTAGAACATTTAACAGAAAAGTCCCCGCAGACAGGACTTAAAGAGGGAAGGAAGAAAGATTAGGGAAAAAAGGAATAACAAAAAGCTCAGTCATTGGAAAAGAAAGGAAATGGGTCAAAATAAGAGAGAGAGAGAGAGAGAAGAGAGAGAGAGAGAGAGAGAGAGAGAGAGAGAGAGAGAGAGAGAAAGAAAGAAAGAAAGAAAGAAAGAAAGAAAGAAAGAAAGAAAGAAAGAACGAAAGAACGAAAGAACGAAAAGAGAGAGAGAGAGAGATTGCTGAAAGGAAGGAGAGTGATGGTGATGCCAAGCTGGCTCTCTCTCCAGTCCTCCATCTCCTCCTCCACGTGTCCCCGCCAAGGAGAATAAAATGTTTAAATTTCATCTGTGGGGTGACCTTGACTTGCTGAGAGTGGAATTAAATTTCCGTGGAGAAGAGTGGATGTTTGAGTGGCTAGACTGAAACAGATCATGTGGGACATGATTAGAAAATACTGAACAACACAGGAAGGGCTACAATACATAATGAATCTCGACTGGCTCGCCGCCTCTACTTCAGCGAGTAGTGTATTTCAGATAAGAGGTGAAGGTGAAGGGATGACGGGGCTTTGTCTCACTGGGTAATTACTCAAGTTTAAGAAAAGAAAAATGTCTGCTCATATACTAAGAAATGCCAATTCACTGTTTTATTGAAATTTAGAGTGCCAACAATGGGTTTCTGAAAAGCACATTTAAGACTTGAGAATTTTACCTGGAAGTCAATTTAAGGCTAATTGAAACAGGAAAATTACATCTGGCAGCATTGTATCAATCAGTACATTTCAGCTTTTTAGAGATATTCCCACTTTCCTTTTTGCATCATCACTGCAACTCTGCTGAAGGCAAACGGTGTAAAATAAATGATGTGCGTGTTCCTGACTGTCAGCGGTGGAAGAAGTAGTCAGATCAGAAGAAAAGTACCAAAACCACACTGTAAAACTGCTCTTTTAGAAATAAAAGTCCTGCATTAACAATGTTACTTAAGTAAAGTATGGAACTATCAGAAAAGGGTTCTTAAACTATTACAAGTAAAAGTACTAATGCAGAAAAAACCATAAGACATGAAAGAGGAGAGAGAGAGAGGAAATGACATGCAGCAAAGGGCCGCAGGTCAGAGTCAAACCCGGGCCCGCTGGGTTGAGGACTAAACCTCTATATATGGGTGCTTGCTCTACCAACTGTGCTATCAAGGTGCCCTAGTACAGCAAATCTACACAACATTTTGTGACATCCCTTGTCTTCTGCATTATCGTTAATATATTTACCTGCAATTAACCAATAATTGATTAATAATCCATCCCTAACGTATAAGACTGTTCTCTGATCTGCCACCACCAAGGTTAAGTTAAGGATGCCCTCGAAAACGAGATGTCACATCTCAAGGGGCTATTCCTAATAACAAACTTCCAATATGCATAAACTATTTGCTAAGAAGCTTGGAGTGCTTTAACAACGCCATTTCTCTGCCTATACTAATAGTGTGTTTTGCTGGTTACATTTTGAGGGAAACATAATTCCTGCCAGGATATTATTCTGACAGCATGGGGGCAAGGTGGAGGCTGGGGGGGTGGCCTTGACCAACTGCCACTTTGCTCGTTTGAAAGCCATGATGTCTCTTTCTCATGGGTGGGCCAAATTATCTGGGCAGGCAAAGCAGAGTAAAGGGAGGTAAGATTCCAGATCAACTCATCTGAGCTTTGATTTTCTCAAAGGCAGAGCAGGATATCCAGGGCTCGGTTTACACCTATTGCCATTTCTAGTCACTGGGGGACCATAGGCAGGCTGGAGGAACTCATATTAATGTTAAAAAAACTCTTACAGAGACCTTTTCATGCCAGGGGACCTTTAAATGCTACACATTGCGTCTCATGCTTCAAGTCACTGTTTCAGGCTCAGTGTCTTGATTAGAAAGCATCTGCATAAAAGGGGCAAAATGACTAAGACAAAATACAAGGGAAACACAGAATTTGCAGGCCAAAAAAGGCTGTTAACCTGGACCTTTCAGACACTATTCACAAATTGATGGCTGCTCAGTCAGTGGCTCTCCCTCCCTCTCTTGAATTTTGGGAATTGGCATCCCCAGTCAATTTATCGTAAGCCCATTGTACTGAAAACCTAGATAAAACTCCTAAAAAGAAATTATATATATATTTCATGTATATTCTATGTATGTATATTTTTTCCTAGTATCTCATTTATATCTATATTCTGTGTTGTGTGACTGATGTACGTGTGCTGCTGTAACACCGTAATTTCCCATTTTTTGGGATCAATAAATATCTATCTATCTATCTATCAAATAGTATTGAGTAAAAGTTGACATATTCCAGTCTGCGATTATCCATCAACATACATTCTTTTCATTTTAGTCTAAATTCCTAATTTCTGGTTTTCAAACGCAAACATTAGGTATAATTTCCTATAAATGAGGTTTGACCATAAATTTCAAAAACAATTGTAACACTAAAGTTAATAAGTTAGTGTTACGTAGTGTTGGAAACATCAAAAAAGTGACAAACATTGAAAATAAGCATCTAAAGTGTTGAAAAAGGACACAAATGTAAGAAAAAGTTAAAAACATCGACAAAAAGCGTCAAAAGTGTTAATTTTTAATTTTGACGGGAAGACAACACAAGGGTTAATTATATATATACACGTATACACACACACACACAAGCATATATTTGGACCAGCCATTAAAAAACAAACCAAATTATTTACAGGGTTTGTGATTAATTAATTTAACTTTATTAAAACCAACATTTGCCATTTGAGAACCATATCAAAATATTCTAATGATTTTGGTGGATGAGTGAATCAATAGACGACATTATGACTCCATTTCAGCTCAGTGGGAGAGTCACGGACTACGTTCACATGGATATAATATTCCAGTTTTTGCCTTAATTCCAAATAATACCAGATCCCACGTCTTATTCGGAAAATGCTATACTGGTAAAAAAGGCCTTATTCGGAATGTCAAACCGGAATATGCCGTTTACATGACCTGTATCAAATTTGGACTATTATAATATTCGGAATAATAGTTTAATATTGGCGTGCATGTAAACATACTCACAGTTGCATTATTGCTGTCTCACATTTCTCTCCTTTCCTTTAGTCCACTGCTCTCCTACCCGAGTCATACTACTTCATTCACTGGGCCAAGCGACATTTTGTCATCTGCTACCATCATGTTTAGAAAGCTACTATGGCCGGCTGTACGTTACGTTTTTTGATACATACTGTATATATACCCATTTCCACCATAAAGTGGTGCATACAAATTAAATGCAATGCTGGAAATGAAGTGTTTGATGCTGTTAATTTCAAGTGCCCTTATCTGTAAGATGTACGTATGAAAATAAAATCTCAATTAGTCTCTGCATCATTGTACTGAAATCATAGCTGGGAATTATTGTACTGTATAAATCTATGAGCAGATTTACAATGCAGGAAACAATATGGTATTGTATCCACTATTCTACTAAATATGTATGCAATCGTAATACTGCTTTCAATATACAATATTAGCTATTTTGCAATACTTTATTAAAAGAGCGAGATTTATATGCAGCTGTGAGAACATCATTTGGGCCCTAAAATACTTCATTCAGTCCCTACCCACCCTATCCTTTCCCTAAAAAAAACTTAAAATGCCCTGAGTTATCAAACACTAAGCTGACTCAGAAATACTATTCATTCACTATGATATCTTTTAGGCTTCCACTTTTGATGACAAACCGGTTTAAAATGACTGTTCTGCTGAGCAAGGTAAAATGACTCAAGCTGGTAGATAGCAGATTTAAAGCTTCTTGCCGTTCCTGTTTGGATCTCTTGATGTGTGTGAATGCACGCGCACGTCCGTGTGTGAGGACACGAGCATATGGAATAACTATCCATGCATGTCCAAGGAACTGTAGGTGCCTGTGAATACCACATCTGCCCTATGTGGATTTCACAATCTGATTGAAACATGTCATGGGGATCTGATGAAAGTTTCTGCTGCGTGTCGAACTCAAGACAATTTTATGGTTGGGTTTACTCTCTTAAAAAGTAAAATGTACTACCTCAGCGCTATAAGAAAACACCCAAATACAAAATAGTTTGTTGTAGACAAAAATGGTTATTTAAGGATTTAGTGACTTTCCAATGTTCTGCTACTGAAGCCACAGCTTTGAGAATTAACACATACTGTAACAGACACATTTTTCTGTAAAATAACATCTGTAGTGTGCACAGACTTAAGGCAGGGCACTCAATTACCTAAGAACAACACAACTAATCAATTTCCATCATCATGTTTTCCCACTGTATATGTCCTAAGGTGGCATTATGTTTACTAATGTTGAATTTTGGGCATATTTATGTACACCTAAGAAAGGCACATCTTGCTTGCCAGGTTAGCATCATTACAATTTCTAACAATGTGTGTGTGTGTTGAATGAAATTGCTGAAAATCACAGTGTACCGTATGTATTACAAGTTTAGATTAAGTTTGTTGTATAATATGCAGTCAAGGAAACACACGCACAGTACACAGAATGTTGTTACATTCAACCACTGCCTGAACCCACAGGATGTAGAACAAACCCGTCTCTGGTGTTTGACACCTGCACTGTTTATGCCCATTCCCTCTATAGGACACAGTATTACAATCTCAAAGACAGTAAAATGTACTTTTATTATCTTACAAGCCAACACTGAGCACAATTTATGCGCATTAGTCTCATGCCCAGTGTAAGTATACATTATAAATAGCAGCAGCATCCTCTCTCAACGTATCTGCAATGTGATTAGTGACTTCTCAGCAACAGTAGCATGGATCTTTGTCGATTTTCATTTTCAGATAACCCTGTGGTAATATGATTTCTGTAATCCTGCAGCACGTAAACCGATACACTCTTGGCTCTGTCTGTTCTGGTGAGGCGAGTTGTCTGTGAATGTGCTGACAAGGCTCAATATCAACCAGTTTTGTGGCTGAGCAGCCGGACAATCTGTTTTTTCATCTGCAAACAGAAACTTTTGCTGCAAGAGCAGTTCCCCTTTGTTAGACTTAAGAGTCTTTTTTCCCCACTCGCTCACTCACTCTCTCTCACACATACGCACGGAGTGTGCAGACACCTGCACCATGTCTGTCTGTAATTCTGGTGAACCAAACAAGCAGAGGACATGTATCACCCTGCCTCTACCTCAGAGGCAGATGACATCTCCAACACCTCCACCCACACCTCCTAATCTTCTCCGCTGCCTCCGTACCACAGCTGCTCCACAATTCCTCACCGCAACATCTCTTCTGTTCCTCCTCCTCGTCATACCCATGCTTTACTCTTTTAAATCTGCTTCTCTCATCTGTCATTTCTCTCTTTATTATTCTCTTATTGTCTCACAAAACTCCTACTCATTTTTTTTAATAGGAAGTCTACACTTTCTACATCTACCTCTTGTGTGCATCATTTCTCTAATGACTTCATCCTTTTTCCTCACCTCTTTCCCCTTCTTCTGTACTCACTCCCCGTATATTAACTCTACGCTTTTCTTTGTATATATAGTCATAGAGGCTATGCTACCCAGTTGGTAGGATATCTCATCGCTTAAGTATTTCTTCTGCTTTTAATTTCTAATCTCATGAAGCCAGACCACCTTCTTGTTACAGAGAGCTGACAGAGGTAGGGAGAAAACCTCATCAGTGGAAGAAAGACGTTCATGAAAAAAACAATCTTCAAAAGCCTTATGCAGCAATTTGAATGTTTGTGATTTAAAAAATGCTCATCCCCAGCTAAAAAAAATAAACACTATCATCATGCAATACCATCAGGGAGGCGTTTGATTGGCCCCAATTTTATTCTGCAGCAGGACAACAACCCCAACTATACAGCAAGGTCATTTAGAACTATCTTCAGTGTAAACAACAATAAGTCCTGGAAATAACGGCATGGCCCCCACAGAGCCCTGACTTCAACATCGAGTGTGTCTGGGATTACATGAAGAGAGAAGGATTTGAGGAAGCCTACACCCACAGAAGATCTGTGGTTAGCTCTCCAAGATGTTTGGAACAACCTCAGCCGAGTTCCTTTAAAAACTGTGTGCAAGTGTAACTAGAAGAACTGATGCTGTCTTGAAGGCAAAGGGTGGTCACACCAAATCTTGATTTGATTTAGATTGCTCTTCTGTTCATTTCTTGCATTTTCTTGATAGATGGAAATACTATTAACACTTCCATTTTTTAAAGCATTCTTAGTTTCCAGCATTTTTCATATGTGCCTAAAACTTCTACACAGTACTGTACAATTACAGCCCAGAATAATAAATTGATTGATTGATAAATTAACTTTGTTGGCTCGGACTTAGTGTTCTGTAAAGCCGGCAGTTTAAAGACTGCAGACTGTAAAACAACACTGTTCCAATATTTGGCTACAGAGAGTAGACATCCATGTCTTGTCAATAAGAATTTCATCAGTTAGGATCCAATACGGATTCTACTAAAATCAGTGGAAATATTGCTTCGCTAGATGAGATATCTTGTTAATCTTGGTTATTGAAGTCATTATAGACATGTTTGTGGTTGTTGTGCTCGTTTAGACAAGTTTTCTAACCCTTTTTCTTGTGTTATTGTACTAACTGATAATTACAGTGATAACGGAATTAAAAGTCCCTATAGTGTATATCAGCTATGGTTATGTTTTATGACAGACTGTCAAAATACACGGTGATAAAAAAGGTAATAGAAAAGATACTGCTCTCTTTAATCTCAGAAGCCTAAGCATTTCTTCACAGACCTCCCTGCTGAAGATATACTGTATATAGGAGGAATGTTTAGTATTCCTCCCTGTTAGAGATGCTGCTATGTGTGTTATTACTGAATATGTAAAACAAGAAATATCTACTTTTTTTCCAATATGCCCACTGCTTTGCAGTTTTCATTTCAGTTACCATGGTTAAAGGCAACCATGTTAAGGGAAAAATATTGATGATTATTCTATGAAAAGCCCACCAATGATGATAGGGGATCTACTCGTGCGTTTTCACACCTGTAGTTTGTTTGCTTTGGTCCAAATCAGTTGGTGAGTTAGTAAACTTGGAACGATTTGCCCTTGGTTGGTTTGGTTTCACACCTGGAAAAATCCAAGCATACCAAATTGCATCATAACAAATCAGGCAAGAACATCCAGCTCTCTTATTGGTCGGATATGTCTGGGGGCGGGAGAAAGAAAGTAAATACAGGAAGAAGGTCCTGTGTTCTGGTCTAGTGGTCAAACCAGCTCATTTCATTAAAATGATCAGACATTGTTTCACAAGAGACGTTACTACATCTGCTCTGGTCCCCGAGACTTCGCTCTGCTCTGCCGGCTGCTTGTTTGACTACGGAGATACGAGTGAGGGACGGCAAGCTTGACCGCAGTCTATTTCTGTGATAGAAACACTGCAAGCTGCTACAGTTTGCTGCATCGCAGACTGCTAAACACACCTGACTACAGGAGACATTAGCTCAGACTGGCGGAGTTTGCATAGTGCGGTTTGAGTACGGATCACGTTCTCACCACAAACAAACCGCTCCAGAGTTCGATTGACACCGTACCGAGACCACCTCTTCAAGGAGGTCTTGGTACGCTTGTTTGGTCCGCTTTGGTGCGCACCAGAGTTCATTTGCCGCGTTCTCACCTGCCCAAACAAACCGCACCAGCGGGGGCAAACAAGCTCTAGTTCAATTTAACCGAACTAAAGGCTGTCGGAAAACGCCCTAAGATACCAGACTTATCTATTAGAACAGTAATAGCCTTAGCAGAGAAGTGAACCAATCTTTGGAGACCAAGAACGAGTGGCGAACATGTAAAATACTCATTGGACACCATATTGCCTTAGGATAAAGACTCACACTATGACCTTTGGTCAGAAAATATTGTTGTTTAGTATAGTGTATGTTTATTATTGTATAGTTGTGAGTGTCATTTCTGTCTAGACATGGTTACAGTGTGGACAGGTTAAGTCAACAAACAGGGTAACAGTAATACACACAATACCTGGTCATATCTACTTACCCAATCAAGGGACAAGCTCATTATTAGTTTCCACACAGCTGGTGTGGCAATGTTATAGTGTGGTGGAGAAGACTAACTACTGCTAATGTGCGTCTTCTTAAAATGCACTTAACTGAAGCTACATACATATGACACAAACCAATTATCATGTATTAATATATTCAAAAAGAAATACTAAATTACATTTGCTACCTGGATGCATGCAATAAAATTGTCACAGATTTTAGATTATATCACTCAGCCCCGCAACTTGGAGAAATATACGGAGCCATACTTCCATCAATATACGCATATCTCTATATACACACACACACACTTACAGTATATATACATCTATAAACAAATACACACATACATACATACATATTTACTAATAAATAAATAAAATATATTGTTGTTGAAGTTTCTGTTGCATCAGAGGGTTTTTGAGAGTGAAACAAAAATGAGAGTTGAGAACTGAAACCAAGTTACGTCTTTGCATTTTATTTATACCTGCAGGTATAGGAATAACAATTTCACACAGCAGCCCAAGAGGTAGAAGAAAAACTGGCTTATATACAGTGCATCAGTCTAAGAGAACCTCTTTGTTAACATGACTTAGCATTTCTGACAGACAATCTAAACACAGGAGACAGTCTGATGCCACCCTGCTTTTTCCCCCTGCACACCTTCAGCCCGAGGTTACCAATCCCGTTTGTCTCAACGGACAAGGCGTGAAAGAATGTGCAGGGAGAGATAGTTTACGGAGACCCTGTATCTTATCTAGTCCTGTATGTAAAACAAAAGTCACACAAAAGATTCAAGCATGTGAGTATCAACCATGAACAGACAGTTCAGTGGGTGTTGCATAATTCCCAGCTGGTAACCATGCAGGGCAGGTGGTGCTAGTCTGAGATGTGTGTGTGTTGTGTGCCTGTGTGTGGTTGCGTGCAGGTGTAGAAAGGCCATGGAGGTCAGCACTCTCCTCCCCCTCCTCTACTCCACTCTCATGCCCAAGAGCAATGCTTTCTCTGCTACTTCTTTGTTAAAATGACAGGCCCTAATAGAATAAATAAGGCCTCTATTTTTAACTGGCTACTGGCAGGGTGATCGCACTTACACATACCAGCATGCAACACTGCGCTGGAGGTTGGTAAAGAGTTGACACCTGACTGGGGGAGGTTGAGGAAGGAGGTCATGGTGATTTAATTGCGAGAGAAAGTGAGGAGAATAGCTGGGGAGCCCGAGTCAGAGGAAAAAAAAAACAGAAGTAGATCAGGTAAGAAAGATACAGGATACAATAGGAGGGGATCAAAGTTGGATTGACACCGGTTGCTGTCTCTTTGCTTGCGCCTGAAATCCCCTTGTCTATTCTATACTTTCAATTTGATCTGACATTTAACAAGCTCAATAATGCCACCTTTAGGTATTTGTGAAGCATATTCAAATTTTAATTGCAGATGGAATGTTTAAACAGAACTCCAAAGCATCTAATTATTTTGAAGCTGGTTTCAAGAAAACTGGTCTTCAAAAAAGATTTGGTGTGACAGTTCTGCTTTGTGTATGATAACTACGTTTGAAGGAGGTTGTTAAAGCATATTTTGCCAAATAAACTTAATATGCAATTAAAAAAAACTAGTACTGTCAAACAATTAAAATATTTAATCGCGATTAATCACATTGTCATAGTTAACTCCCAATTAATCACACATTTGTATCTATTCTAAATGTCCCTTGATTTGTCCAATTCTTTTTTTTTCATTTTAATGCTCTTATCAATATGGAAAAGTGGATCGGCTCACTTTGTGCAAATGTATTTTATTGAAAACATTGGCATATAACCTACTTTAGTGTTCAATTTCACACGTAACAGTCTCACTTGGAGCAAATAATCTCTCACAATGTAACACTGTCCATCAATAATAGGGTGAAAAAATACTTTGACAAGGGCGGAGAATTGGCATCAGCTGCGTGCTCTGACATCAAGTAGTATTTCAGACTGGACGTGCTGCGATGGATAGCTCAGTTCACGAAAACGCACAGATCACATTGGTCTTGTTAATGGAACCATTTGGAAACTTATAAAAAGTAAACTTTCCATTCAGAATCTTATTGGCATCCATTTCAATATGCAACAGACTTGGGTTTTTTTTGTCCATAAGAGACAAAACGATCTCCTAGGGCTCTTTTGTCCTTGACCCTTCCAGTTTCAAGTAAACTGATGGACATATGTTGTCCACACAGCAGATTAAAAGGAGACTGAATATGATTTAGATCCTAATGTTCAATCAGAATTCTAACACAGATATCAATGTGCGGAATTTTGAAGTTTAGCCATTTGACCTCGCGCTCACCATCCACTTAAAACGTAACGTTACTACTCTGAGGCCGATTTGCAAGGCCACACAAGATTGTGCGGCGTGCCTGTTGTTTTGTTTCCGGTCTAATAGATCCGGTGAGGTGTTGTAGTTTTTCTAACGTTACTAGTTGTTGCAACAGCATGTAAGAAAACTACAAAGTTTGTTAGGCCATAAAAAAAACAATCATATCTAATAACGAATGTAACTGATATAGCACAATATAAAAAAAACAATAGACAAAACTTTAATTATGGACAGACATTTAACCAACAACCAATCCCAGCTAATGTGGAGTATAGACTATAACTGAACTTCCACATGGTCACTACAGCAAATCAAATGCATTTCGCCGATGTAATAAACTGTTGAAACATGAACAGGGTGGCCTTTTTTTTTTTGCTGTGCGTGTCTGATCTCTGGCATGGTAATTGAGGTTATTTGTCTGACAATAGGAAACTCATATCATAACCTAGTGCAGGGAAGAAAGTGCTATTAATCACCCAGACAAGGCACCACGGCCAAACACACAAATGCACACGCACACAGAGTGACCATGGTTAATGAGCTGTGGCCCCGTCTCTACAAACATGACAGATACAGCTGTGATAGTCAGGTGTGCGTGTGTGTGTGTGTGTGTGTGTGTGTGTGTGTGTGTGTGTGTGTGTGCGCGTGCGCGTGTGTGCACGTATGTCTGTGTGTGCGCGCACACGTGTGTGTCCATCCGTCTGTTGCTTTTAAGTTTCTGGGTCATTAGAAAACAACTCTTCAATACAGACCGTGGCACACTATGTGCTTCTTTCACCTACTGAGCTCCCGTCTGAGTTATAATTCAGTCAATGCACAATTGTCAAAATATATTACCGTTCCTTAATTTGGTATTAAAGTTAAATTTATTTATTTATTTATTAATAAATAATTTATCAGAAGCTTTTCCCCCTTTTTTCCCTTTAAGCAGCACACACAATATTTGATTTTCTGAAAGCATGGTCCTCATTAGTATTAAATCATATTTTATATATAAATAAAAAAACAGCTATCTCCAATTCCCGCAGATGAACTTCGGGGTGCTACAGTGACACAAATGAGGTGAATGCAACAAACTTCTGTTTTTCTACAATAAGAGACTATTGTTTCTCTTGCCATACAGTCCAAAGTATCCTGTTAAGGACATCTTTTTTTCTTTACATAAGAATACTTACTAACCATATGGATACATACGCTTTGAAACTGCAGGTAGCAGCTGTGCCCTCGGCGCAAAAAATGATCAGCTGGGCTGGAGGGAGCTGGGCCCATCTTGTATTTGGAGCAAAGGGCGAGCACATGGATCATCAAACTCTCCTGTGAGCTCATTACTCCCTCCAAAAGGCCAGGACGTTTTCAAGAAGCCAGGCAGAGATTAAGAAAAATGACTCTGATTTCAAGTTTTTGCCAATGGAATCCATTTCCTTTCTTATAAACGAATGGTCCTGGACCGGGTTGAAACAGTTACCCACTTAGATTTAATCATTTCAGATCTTCACAGTCCAACGTAATCACTGTGCTCTCTGTTTGTCAGGGAAGTGGATTCTGGATAGATTTGGCACCAGTTCAGACAATCAGATTTTTACTCCCAAAAGGACCAAATCCAATGTTTTTATTGTTGCCTCTACATGGGGACTGCTGACAACAGGAATGTAGGCTGAGATAAATACTGAATGGCCTCCTGTTACTGTGACGCCCATACCTGGCCAGTGGCAATCTTCAAAGTAAAACATAAGGGTGCTGTTTAAACAATTGTAAATAAATTCTATTATATTTATGTTCTAATAATGTATTCTTACTATGAGCAGCAGTAGTGTGTTGCATTTTACAAATACTATAGTATACAGTAAGATGTATTTCCAATGTACTTTGATTTGTCAATTTGTGGTGAAAATTGTGTAATGCTTGATTTATTGTTCCAGGATTATTGTTCCAAATTCATACATTTCACACTACCCCTTCATGTTACAAGTGTACAAATAAGACGTATGTCCAACAACCAACAAAATATACAATATACACTTGGATAAGTACATTTATATAAACTTATATATAATCTTGAGGACTGCAGAGTTGTTTGAAAGTGCAGGTTCACTGATAACAATCCAAGCAACAAAAAAAATATATAATTGCATTGATCTAGCATGAATTAAAAAAAAAAAAAATACTTCAGTATACAAAGAAGCTGGAAGATTCTGACTTTTTTTCAGATTGTGTTAAATCATTTAGCAGCATCTGCAACCAGTATGTCAGAGCCTGCTGAAAATGAAGAGTAATGCACTTTTCATGAGGGTGAGAAAACTCAGTCATCTAATGCCATCTGTCAGCGCAGAGGTAACTGGGAGTGAACAGTGCAGCGCAGCAGGGGTGTCCTTGGACAAAGTAAAGAAAGGGAAGAAAAGTGGCTGAGGCAAACAATGGAAATGACTGCGGACAGTTTGGAGCCAACGAGGTGAAACGGCGGGAGAGATGGGCTATTACTTATCTCTGCCGCGACATGCTGAGAAAACAAGCACAGGTAGAATCTTTTTTTTTTTTTCTTTACTGACATATGCTGGCATTTTCTGTAATAAAACAATTGGAAAAGACTTGATTGTTCCCTTAAGTAGAAGGGCTTCAAGTGCTTTTGTAGAATTGTGTATTTTACTTAATTGCTTGAAATGCTGATTATGATGCATACATAGCCATGCTATGATCTGCAACACACACCCCTTCAGTGTGAGACTCAAACAGATGGTTCTACCATTGCATTGTTTGTAATGTATGCACCATACATAGCATAGACAACGCACAGATGCAACATGCCAACATAACAGCTGCTACACATGCATGTTAACATGAACTTTTTCTGGAAACAGGTTATTGAACAAGTATCATCTGCGTGGCTATTTAAAGTATGATTGCCAGCTTCACTTTCATTCGGTGAATATACAGAAATGAAGAGCTATTAGTGCAACTGTATTCACAAGACAAAAGCATGTGTGATGAAGTCTAATGTCTCAGTATGTACAAGTTTCAACCTTTTTTAAACTGTTGGTGAGTAGGGCTGGGTGTTGTTTAGAATTAATAATAGTTTCAATTAATGAATCATGGTGTGAATATCTATATATAGTATTTTTAACACCTTACTTTGAAGGTGTTAAAAATTTGAAGAAAAAGGTTTTGCTGAAATTTATAATTCTATAAATTTCAGCAAAACCTTTTCTTTAAGAAAAAAAACAAAAGTTCACAAATGTGAGATGTTATCTAAACAGAAGATGACATTTGACTAAATGTAAAACATTGCTTTGAGAATGAGCCAAGGTGGTAAAAAAAAATTGTTCATTTCAATATTTTTTACAGTACAGGTTCCCCACATTAAAACTAATTGGTGCCATTTGAAATGAAGGTAATACATTTTATCACTAGAATACTTTTTATAAGGATAGGCCTTTGCATTATACCTAATACTGAGTTATTTACAGTTTTATTGGTTTTTAGTTGGTTCGATAAAATACGTCATTGACAACTATGGTGTTTATTTTTAGCTCACAATGTTGCACATGCATGCGTTTTGTGTCAGTGGTGTGGGCATGGGGGTTTCTCCATTAAAGAAAACATCAGCTTGCAGTAATTTAGAGATACTTTTCAGTCAATGCTAAAAATCATTGTGGTTAAATACCCAGGCATGGAAATGATAAGTGCTTGTTTGTGTTTGTTTGCATGGTGTATGGTGCCCACACAACAACCTAAACCCCTATAAAAAGATCTACCAAAACAATCTATGAGGGGCACTTCCATAAAGCCTGTAGAGAATAAATAAATAACGGTTGAATCAAGTGCCTCAAGAGCATTTCTGCAAGACTGCCACCC
The DNA here is from genome assembly GCA_026937815.1 of Etheostoma perlongum. Taxonomy (NCBI): domain Eukaryota; kingdom Metazoa; phylum Chordata; class Actinopteri; order Perciformes; family Percidae; genus Etheostoma; species Etheostoma perlongum. The sequence goes on along the minus strand of CM049382.1, from coordinate 6,139,625 downwards.
TGGGAGTCCATTACATTTCTCTAAAACAGGGTACAACCAAAAAGCATGAGAACAAGAGAAGAGCTTTATTAAAAGAGGTCCCATGAGAGGTTTAAATATTTCTCCCGGCAAGCATTTACTCAGCAGCTGACGTATGACGAAGATTGTGAGAAGAGGGTTTATGAAGAGTCTTGCCAATTCTAAATGTGTAACATAATAATCCAGTTCACCCTTGCATAGACATAGCCTTAGTTTAGTCAGCCTGAATGCATTTTGTGGTGGTAAAAGATTATGAATCTGCAAAAATCAATGAATATATAAATAACTGGAGAAAGAATTTCCCCCCTACAGCCTACACGGAAACATACATACATCGTCACCTCACCTTAGATGCTCAGGCCAATTACAGGCAGAATTACTGTTCATTTTTCATTCACGTGTGAGTGTGTGCCCTACCTTTGCTGATGTCCTGGTACTCCAGCCACAGTTGTCTCTGGACCTGTTTGTTGGGGTACCAGATGGTACAAGACTCCTGGAAGCCGTACATTGCCTCCTGCACATAATGGTTCCCAAACTCCCTGAGGATGGAGACAAAGTCGCTCCGCTGCGTGGCCCCGTCCAGAGAATGAATGACCGAGCTAAAGGCTGGGTAGATGGAGGGGAAAAAAATACAAAAACTATTTTAGTGAAAGCCAAAAGGGAAATAAAAAATAAAAAGGCAAGTAGAGGGAAAATACAGGAATGTATTTTGTTTGCTCGGCCACTACACATCTGTTAGTACATATTTTCAAGCATACCTTTCTCACTCCCAACTCGTAAAATACTGACACTTGGTCTGTGGCTCCCAGCGTCAGATAGCGACAACAAAAATCACTCTTTAGTGTCTGTACGGGACACTTGTAACAATGTTATCAGATTTATTCTTTGCAAAATAAGTGTTTTACGTATTTTAAAACACAAAAAAGATCTGCCCTGAACTACTGAAAAAGGTTTTCTTTTACAGAAGTCTTTCAAACTGATTTTTTTGAAGATTTCCGCCTTTAATCACCAGAACAGACATAAAAGGGGAGAGAGGGAAGACATGCTGGAAACCGCCACAGGTTGGATTTGAACCCTGGGCCTCTGTGTCAAGGAATAATACACCTTTTCATATGGGCTCGCCCTCTGCCAACTGTGCCACCCGGGCACCCACATGTAGCCTAATTTTTGACTTGATATGACAACATCATCCTCTGCTGTGGCCTCTGTTTGGAAGAGAGCCATTTTGTTTTTGTGTTTCAGGTCTGCCACCCCTGAGTCCAGTTATCAGAGAGGCTGCATAAAAGCTCCCAGGTCCAAGACACCGCCCCTTCCTCTTGCCACAACTTCCTGTCATGCTGAGAGTAGTTGGTGTACTCCCCTCTGCTGGTACATATAATTTGGGAATTGATTGACTTCTTGTAATCCGAATCTGGTAAGGGTTCTCTGCCATTTGATTTACCCTTTTTTTTCTCCTGTTTTGTTGATAGTCAGGGAGATTAGTATTGTGTATTTTGGTTTTCTCATGCTGTAGCTCAGTTGTCATTTTGTTTTCAGGTAGTATGGGTTTTTGTTTGTTGTCTTTGCCTTGGAGACCCTGACGTATTTACAGCTTCTATTTTTGGTCGGGTTACTGTTTAATACCCATTGTGTATATATATGTGTGTGTATATAGAAACTATATACATACATCTAAATTATGTAATAAAACATATCATTACGTACTTTGACTTGTTAGTCTCTCCTTTGTTAGTTTTCTTGTTGATTTGTGTTACGTCCTAGCTTCCCCTAGACATAAACGTAAGGGTCGTAACAACAACTTAAAAGGTTAAATATTAGGACTTCCCCCTTATTTAGACCAGGATAGGTAGCAGTTAAAAAAACCTAGGGTTAGGGATTCTTTAATAGCTAATGAAAGACAGCAAATACCCATTAGGTCCTTTGTATCCTAAGAGAGACCTAAGCTGAAATGACAGGTTTTTTACCCACATTGGGATAAAAGGTCTTCTCCAACCAGTACATGCATCTTGGTGGATCCTTGGGTAAGTTAATGGTGACACAAGGCCAGAGTGGGACTCACTTTCAGCCCTGGAGTGGATGTCTTAGACCGGCCCACTTTACTTCACAACTGACTATATTAAAATAATGTAGTAGTCTGCAATAGCGCACTGTTCTCTACTGCCTTGTATTTCAGTGTATTTTTGTCAAATATTTCCCATTCAGTGCCAACACAGTAGGTGTTGCTTCATAATGATGTATTATAACAGGTATAAACATATTTACAACACGATGTTCTACAATATCGGAATCTATCAGATATTCAAACCTGGAAATAAAATAAAATAAAGTGTATAATTCATATTTTCATTTCATCTTATTCCTTTTCAGTCACACTTACTTTCCTACTATTGGTAAAAATAATAATGGGTCCCTATTAACATTTGGGCCGAGAAAGTGATTATACTGTAACATTGTCTGTGATACAATATCTGACTGATGTGCCTTACACACTGACAGCAGCTATATTTACACTACCGGCTCTGCTTCTGACACTAAATCACATTTAAAAAAATGTCATCTTCTCAGCACAAGATCAAGTCAGTTTCATTAGTGTGAATGGTCTGGCATCATTTATTATCTAAGGGAATAGAGCAGGTCTACAACATACTTATTAATATTAATTCTAGTTCTTATAATGTTCTCTCTGAGTTATCCTACCTGCCTACTCAGGAGTTATGAGCTCATGGCTGCTGCCTGGCTCTTTACAAGGTGAAGGTAGACGGTTTGTTTTTTGAGCAAGGTGCTGTTTGAGGAGTCAAAACACGGCACGTCGTCATAACCAGACTGCACTCTGTAATGGGCTGCATGATAGACAACAGTGGGCCGCAAAAATAAAGAAATAAAAGAGTCGGCTGTGAGTGCAGAAAGCCTAGGCACAGCATCAGTGATATATTTCAACTGTTTTCAAACCAGTACTACAACTGAACGCCGGCTAGCACTGGGCAATATATAGATGTATCGATTTTGTGATATAAGACTGGATATCATCTTAAATTGTTGGATATATCGTAATATGGCAAGTGTTATCTTTACCTGGTTTTACAGGCTGCAGTACAGCAAAGTGATGTCATTTTATGAACTTAGACTGTTTTAGCTGTTCTATAATTTTCCTTTATTCACAAAGTCATTAAATCATTTCTGGAGAATATTTATCAAAAATCTCATTGCGTAAATAACATTTTGTTAAAGTATCAATAGATATATATAATAGATATAGATATATATAGATATATATATTGTAGCAATATCAACATCAAGGTATTTGGTTAAGGATATCATGACATTTGATTTTTTCTACATCGCCCAGCCCTAACGCCGGCCCACAGGGAATTTTCCCAATGCTCCATATTAGCCAATCCGGGCCTGTGGTGACATAATTGAAATCAAGCACAGAACATGTCTCCTGATGTTATTGAAATTCCAAGTGAAATCGACTGACTTGAGCTGCAGAACCACAAAATAAAGTGTATTATTTGCATGTTTGATATGATACACTGACCACACTATAACAAAATGGCCGTGTGCTCACTGGGGTTCCATCTTTGTAAATATTGGAAAAAGCAAAAGTGCAATAGTAATTTATCATTATCATTTCCAGGAGAAGAAGCAGTATTAATATCACAGCACTCACGCTCTGCTCGTTCTTACTACTCCTCTAAAATTAAATTAGGAGGCCACTGAAGTGAGAGACAGAGAGCACAGTGAGGATGAGCGATGGGAGCTTTTCTATCAGACGTAAAAATCAGTAGCCGCACCCCTCTGGTGGCTGTTGAAATATGATGAGCTAAAGTGGGAAATGGGAGTTTAAAAAAAAAAAAAAGGGGGAGGCTTCTGAGTGAAGGGAAAATAGAAACTGTATTCTCAGCAGACACGGCAGACACTTTCAAACCACAGCAGCACCATTGGAAATGCATTAGAGGTGTCATAGCTGTATTATTTACAGTACAGTGGCTGCACTTTTCTGAATGCAAACTCTTTATGATGGATTTATGTATAATGCATGCACTTAAAACACAACAGAAATCCCAATTATTAAATGACACTCCTTTCAGCCAGGCAAAATGTATGAATGTAATAGTTCAGATTTTTTTTTTTTTTTTTTTTTACACAGCAAGCAGAACAACCCAAGTTATCTGGTGAGGCAAATAAAAAAAATAAAAAGGCAGATGTATTTTTCACAGAAAATGCATTTAGTACTGAGAATCCTGTCGGAAAATATTCAGTATAATCCTCAAATGTGTCAGCAGCCAGGAGCAGCCATCAGAAGAAGTATTGCTTGACTAAATACCTATCCACAGTTATCTTATTCTGTTAAGTTTCCATGGCAGGCGCTGTCAGAACGCCTTGGTCTTGCCATGGATACAAAGCTTTGTGATATATGACAGGCTATCAGAGACACAGAGAAAAAGACAAGGAAAATCAAATGACATACATATTCCTAAATGCAGACTTCCTTTTTATCTATCCATCTATATCAGCCTCAATAAATGTCCTCACATTTGCATGTGACATCTACTTTTTACCTGTGAAAATGGTCCTATTTTTATAAAACAACCTGTATTCAGTCTTTTTTTTTTTACATGATGCTAATATTAGAGAATGAGTATGCCTGCTGCCAAAATCACTGATGTACAGTATATGTATAAATAATTCATTAACATTTGTGCTTCTCATGGACAGGCAAAATTATACAGTGACACAAACTTTCTCACACATATTTACAGTAAATAATGCATGTGCACTTACAGTATTAGAGTGTGTATAAGGGCTCCAAAGTAATAAACTACCAGTGTTGGTTCATCGGGGGAAAAAAAGCACATATGAAAAAATGCAACTGTGACAGTAAAACACAAGAAATAAAGTATTAAAGTGATTTAATCACCAACCAGCTGTGCTGCGATGAAAAAAATCACTTTTTTAGAATTGCCACGTGGTCTGACAAATTCATCATAAATCCAGGTATATAAAAACACCTGACATATAACAAGTTAGAAGCTACTAAAGGTTATTTTCTTAACTTTACTGGCACACAGCTCCAGCCCTCACTGGGTTATTTTTGCCTCAGATTTACAAACTGTTCTGGGAAAGCTCCGTTTTTGGGGGAGAAAAACAACGTTTTAGTATGGATGGATGGTTGGAACAGAGGAAAAAAATGTCTTTACAACTTTAGTGTAGATAGACAATAGTTCTAAGAAATTTTTCTATAAATGATACACTCACTTATGTGAGTCATGGGTACTATCGCCATTCATTCCGAAATAACTTTGATAGTGAAAAAACACAGTTACACAAAAAAACATTGGTAACACCCAAAAACAAGTTTCTGGCTATTTTAATGTGCACAGTGCCATGGTTAGCATAGTTTAGCCCCTACCCTAATTGGCAGGTCAGCGTGTAGCGCCCTAGAACATTCCCTGCTTCAAAAAAACCTGATCTGGATCCCTCCTCCCTCTGACGACCTCACCTCTGCTGACACCGGTTCCCTTAACATGGTTATCCTCCTCGACCTGAGTGCAGCCTTCGATACTGTGAGCCATTACTCACCAAGACCTCGGTATCAAAGGTAAGGCTCATACCTTTCCAACAGATCCCACTTCATCTTTCTCCATAACTACACGTTTGCCACAGCCACCGTCACTTGAGGCGCTCCCCAAGGCTCTGTACTCGGCCCCATCCTTTTCATCATTTACATCCTCCCCATTGGTCAGATACTCTGCCACTACAACCTGGACTTCCACTGTTACGCCGATGACACCCAGATCCTCCCCTCTCCCACATCAACTCTTGTCTGTCAGCTATTTAAACCTGAATGCGACACAACTTCCTCAAACTCAACAGCGATTAAACAGAATTCCTCCTCATAGGTTCCAAATCTACACTCAAATCAAACAAATCAATAACCCCACCCTCACCATCGACGGCACCATTGTTTCCCTATCTCCCCAGGCCCGCAACCTTGGCGTGATCTTTGAATTCTACACTTTCCTTTGAGCCCCACATCCATCATATCATTAAATCCTCTTTCACCTCCGCAACATTGCCAAAATCAGACCCTCTCTCACACTCCCCGGCTGCTGAAAGACTCAATCACAACTTCATCTCCTCCCGACGGGCCTACTGCAACTCACTTCTCCTTGGCATCAGCTCTACCTACATCAACCGACTCCAACTGGCCCAGAACGCAGCCGCTCGACTCATCATCCGCACCAAATCCTGGCACCACATCACTTTAGTCCTAAAACAACTCCACTGGCTTCCCATCTCACCTACAAAATCCTGGTCCTCACCGACAAAGCCCTCCACCATCTCCCCAATAGTCTGTTCCGGAATCTTGTTTAGTTTTGTCTTGGTTTGTTCTGTTTTGCATTGTTTGTTGTCTACCTCCCCTGTAAAGCGGCTTTGAGTCTGTGAAAAGTGCTACATGAATTCCATTTACAGTGAGGAAAATAAGTATTTGAACACCCTGCTATTTTTGCAAGTTTTCCCACTTAGAAATCATGGAGGGGTCTGAAACTGTCATCGTAGGTGCATGTCCACTGTGAGAGACATAATCTAAAAAAAAAAATCCAGAAATCACAATGTATGATTTTTTAACTATTTATGTGTATGATACAGCTGCAAATAAGTATTTGAACACCTGTCTATCAGCTAGAATTCTGACCCTCAAAGACCTGTTAGTCTGCCTTTAAAATGTCCACCTCCACTCCATTTATTATCCTAAATTAGATGCACCTGTTTGATGTTGTTAGCTGCATAAAGACACCTGTCCACTCCATACAATTAGTAAGTATCCAACTACTAACATGGCCAAGACCAAAGAGCTGTCCAAAGACAATAGAGACAAAATTGTACACCTCCACAAGGCTGGAAAGGGCTACGGGGAAATTACCAAGCAGCTTGGTGAAAAAAGGTCCACTGTTGGAGCAATCATTAGAAAATGGAAGAAGCTAAACATGAATGAATTTTAAGGTACTGCTTTACTTGAGTATTTCCATTTTATGCAACCAGCTTCAACATTTAAGCAATGTACTGTACATGTTAATATTCCAATTGCATAATATTCTGTATATTATTCTGAAATGGACTGCTCAGCAATATGCAAATTTTTTCTTTTCTTTAAGTATATGCTGGTATTTTTGTACTTTTACTTAAGATATTTTTCTGATGTAATCCAGGTCTGTGTCATGGCACTGTGCTATATGATTGTTTGGCTTCTCATGTAGGCGTGAGTGCATGGAGCTCTCCGCAGGGACGAACAGCGGAGGAATGCTGAGATACGCCGGATGCTCGCGCCATACGGCGTACCTCGGCAGACTTCTTCTGCTCCACTCCTCCGTGCACTGGCACCGCAGAGGGAAGACAAATAATGTTTATCCAAACACACTGCCATGACACTGCTGGATTAAAATTGTCAAAGTAAACGTTTAAGTAAAATTTAAATACGGAACTTTTACTTTTAACAGAGTATTTCTACACTGTGGTATTGCTACTTTTACTTCAAGGTATAAGATGTAGAATGGCATCACTTACTGTTTGTAAAAAGTGTTCAAAGTTGTCTCCTAATCCGGGCTTAACGAGCCAGAAAGAGAGAGAGCGAGCAAGCGAGCAAGCAAGAGAGAGAGCAAGTGAGAGATAGAGAATGAGTGTGAAAGGTGGTTGAGCTAGCTAGAGAGTGACTGAAGAGAAGGAGCGCCATAAAAAGCACTAAATCAGAGAAATCAAACACTATTTTCTGATTTTCACAGTGGTAACATTCTAAAGCTAATAAATAAACACACAAACACATCCCCGGGAAGACGCTACATTGCCGGATTTTGTGTGAATCCAGAGCTTATTCTGTGTGTGTGTGTGTGTGTGTGTGTGTTAAGGCGTTGTGTCGGTTGAGGCGTGATAAAGCAGCTGAACAGCCTGAACAACGTTACTGGCTGGGTGTTACACACCCACATGGTGCCCAAAGGCTCTTTGCTGATGGCCACTAACGTTCTACACTCACACAAATAACAAAAAAAGAGAAGATACAGGCAGAGGGAAGGATCTCTGCAAATACAGACACCACCACACACACTTGGGATTACTGTTGTATTATTCTATAAATTGTTTTTTGTAATACTGCATATTATGCCTTTAAGTAAAAGATCTTTTTCCACCTCTGTCTAAAATAAATTTGGCATTGAAAGACAAATAAAGGTGTCACAACAGAAACTTAAAACACAAGAGAGGACTACATACCAGACAATAATATGACAGTATGACTGTTAATTACATAGCTGATCAAAAATGAAAATTAAACAAAGTGCCCAAGCTGTTATGATGAGCTGCTAACCTTGATGTGTCACATTAATTACAATGTGATAAATAATTGATAGCCGACAGTGCTTTTTGTCTCTGTGGAGAGTGTGAGAGTTCATGCCACAGACACGTGAGTGTGGTGTCCTCCAACATAAATAAACAATCAGTAATAACAGAAAAAATAAAATATATAAATGTTATATTATACATAATTTTTTACCAGAGGCGCAGAGCGATTTACCTGAGAGAGGACCCACTGATTGAGTTTGACGTGGTATTGCACAGAACGAAGACTCCAGTGCTGAACAAGGGGGTAGCCAGAGACCTCGCTGTAGTTCACCATACCTGCAAAAAACAAAAAACATCTATACATACGGATGCAAACCTTAGTGCGAGACTAAAGCGTGGTTTGGGGAGTTCACAACTACACCTGCAAAATCATACAGAAAAAAGTACTATTATGGTGTTGTTATTTACTCCTACAGTGGAGGAGATTGCTGTCTTCAGGGCTAGATCAAAGGACATCTAATTCGTGTTTACTTTACTTGAAGAATCAGGAAGAATATTTGATAAATATTAATATATTAGATGACAAGAGAGAGAAGCAAGCAAAGTCTCCAGTGTTAGATCAAAGTGGAGCACGGATTTACAGGAAAAAAAAACTCACAGGAAATTAACATAAAATCTATTTCAAAATAGTGATATAGTAGAATGCAGGATGATGTCTTTAAGTGTTTGATGAAAGCGAAGGCCAACATCTCACTCGAATATGCAGCACATTTATATTAAACACAAGTATTTTCATATGGCATACCCCTTTTCCCTCTTAGGAAATTGTGTCAAACCAAACAAAAATTTTCATCCATTTCTGCAACATTCACTATTTGAAGCACAAGGTTCCAGCATAACAATGCAAATGATCACATTCAGAGGATGTAAAAAAGCAAGTAGAACAATATATTTATAATGAACATGGAGCGGAGTCTGGATCAGAGAAGTTTGACACCTTATTGCTGATCATGTCTAATTAAAAACAATAAAAAGAAATTGTGAACCGATATGATGGCATAATATCTTCTTAATTTTGAAGCTATAACAATATTTAGTAATTAACCATATTCACTTTTTATTACCATGAAGACGTCCCACTTTAACAATGAGAATGCGTGATTTATGCATAATGAGGAATATTAAAAGTGGTTGGGATAGAAGTGATTCAATCAGACAACAATTTCTGTTCCAAGAAAGACAAGTTTTTTTATGCAGCCTTTAGTTAATGTTTATTTTTTTGATAAATAACTAATTGATAGGGTTGTAATGATAAACATATTCGTATTAAACCGTTTGTATGAGACTTTCAATTTGGTACGTATTACCAAATGAACAATTCGTTGGACTAATCCTACTTCATTTAGAAAAAAAGAGCTTGAATTGAGTGAACTATAATGTTCTCAGTGCCGCTGCAATCAACAAGGCAGCCCAAAAGACATAATAGGAAACGTGCTTTCTGCCCCTCCCACTTACAAAGAAAAACACTCTACTCCAGTCAGGCATGCTACGCTGAACTTGCTTGTTGCAATATGACTAGTCACGTTAAAGTGACTATTACCACAACGGAATTAAAAGATCCTCCAACAACCAACCGGTCTCGCGTTTGGAGCCACTTTGGTTTCCTTGTAAGTTGTGAGTGTGACGGCAAGAGAGTGGTGGATAAAAACAACGGTATGTCACAACTACTACATGAGAATAGGCTACACCAATGGGAATACCACAAACATGTCAACTCATTTACGCCAACACCACCTCAGTGTGTTAATAACTGCAACTAGATAAAAACAATCCCCGCCGCATTTAAGCAGCAATTTCAAATAGGGCAAAATACATCACTTTGGCGATTGGTACATTATAGCCGTGGATATGAGACCCTACTCTGTAGTGGAAAATGTAGGTTTTACGAACATGGTTTAAGTAATTGAGCCCCGTTACACTATTCCTTCATGAGCCCATTCCAGCCAGACTGCAATTCCTGTTTTGTACCAAAAGACAAAAGCGCAAATATATAACCAATTGTCCCGAAGCACCAGCTGTTGCATCTGACAGCAGATGGCTGGACGTCAAGGGCTACACAAAGCTACCTGACTGTAACGTGTATATTTTTTATAAGTAGCTGTTTTTTTTATATGCTGCTAAAATGACAACCCAGAAGATAGGTAGTAGAGGAAGTAAAGCTCTGCTATTTTTCTAAGTAAAACAGATCATACTTTATGATGGTTTAATAAATGAAATACTTTTTTTTTTTTTTAAATCAAGTAAATTTCTCTGGCATTTCTCTCTTTTTGCTGTATTGAAAATGTACCAAACCGTGACACCACTGTCTCGTATCAAATTGAACCGTGAATTTTTTTAACCGTCACACCCCTACTAACTGATTCTCAAAATTGTTGGAAATTATTCTTTGTCAATTATATCTGGATCCATATTGATACAATACTCCAAGGCAAAAATAATCTCATCAAATCTCATGTCTCTCCTTGCCTCTTTATATTAGCAATACACTGAGGTAGCAGGTAGCTAATTCAATAAGCCAGGAATGCTCTCCAAGTTAAAATGACAATACACCTGCCAGATAATATCACATTATAATTATCAATAAATATCACTCTATGAACGTGAGTGAACAATGTTGTTGTATAGTTTGCCAAGACCAACAAAGATAATCTCCAGTTAAGCTGGGTAACATTGTTTACCATGTCAGGACAGGCAGTCTCCAAGTTACAAGGTTGTTGGTGCATATAATCAATAATTTGTCTTTAGAAATTTAAGAGTTCTGAATTGGAACCTCCAGTAATAGGAGCCAGTGATCACCAAGATGATTACTTCATCCTGCGAGGAACATGAATGTTTCTACCAAAATGTCAGTCATCTATGACAACAGCTGTTGAGACATTTCACTCGAAACCGCATGTCAGCCATCCCCTGCCATCCACCATCTGGGAACTATAAAGACATCATGAAGGTTAGGAATCAATTCACACGATAACTGATAACGTTTTGTTAGAGGAAAAGTCAAAGGATGACCAAAGTCATCACACTGTTGTCAATCAACTGACAACTGAAATGGCCATGCACTAGAATTTCCATGCTAGCCTTCCAAGATGCATGCTAAATAAGGTGTAAAACATAAGCAATGTATACCGGTTATTATGTGTTAGATATACATTTATGCTGCCCATCTCATGCATCTACTGGTTGTGAACACTTATTAAGCTGCCACTCAAATGTGTAGTGTTTCTGCCCACTCAACAAAAAGTACAGATCTCAATTGAAGCTTGTGTTTCATTTGAACGGCATTTACAAACAAAAATGAACCAAAATCAATTTGACGAAAGGTTTCAAATTTAATACTTGATTCAGATTTGATAAAATCTCATCAACACCCAATATAAAAACCCTCTCTGTGGTCCACACTTGCTAAACAGCATCTTTCTGAAAGAGCTTAAGTTGTCTGAGATTTCTTTTTGGGGAAAGCTGAGAAAAGACTATTAGGTAGGGTTTGATATTGGTCTGTGGTTGGTAATCACTGTTTTATTAGGAGAGGCTTGATAACTGCAGTTCTCAAGGCTTCAGGGAAATTACCTGATAAAAGAGTTATTAGTCTGTTGCAAAACAGAAGCTTGTTGGTAAAGCGTCAAGACAGCAGGTGGATAGCTTAAGATGTTGCACAAGTTCTGCAGTGAATAGCATCAACTCTTCCCATTTGTATTCCTTCCATATGAATGTAGATGGGATTTTTTTGCAAGACATTGAACTCTTAAAAGCTGATCTAATACCTTGAATTTTAGTACTAAATAACTCAGCAAATTGCAGTAAATTATCATTTATAAATTATCATTTACTCATGTTAAGAAGTTCAGATGCAATTTGTGTGGAGGGACTGATCAACCTATCGATTGTACTAAAGAGAGAAGGTGCATCATGGATTGCCTGTCTGCTATAGTCTGGCAAGTCCACACAGCAATCCGGGATGGGAGAAAAATGAGCCCTGGTTAATTGGCATTTCTCTAAACCAATCACAATCGTCTTGGGCGATGCAAAGCGCCGAGTGGAGCAATGGTGCCGCTGCAAAAAAGCCTCGTGAAGGAACTTGTTTTGGTTGAACATGTGTACGTTCAAAAGTTGTTTTAGTCGTGCAACAGAAAACTTAGTGTATTTAACCTGCAGAGATCGGAGGAGCACTTAACCACAGTCCTCCGAAAGCGGAAGATAACTGACATCCGAAAAAGAGTGACATCCAGCGGAATTTCCAGCAGAACGAAAGCAATCCCGGAAGTGGAACGTCGTGGATATAGATTTAGTCCGCTATAAAAAAATAAAGGTGAATTTGAAGTTTTTTTTTCACCATGTTCCTCTTGTAGATCACTTCGGAGTTGGCATTTCTCAGTGGTGCCTTTTGCTTATCAAAGGGTTATTAGACCCAAGCAGGTGGGAATGACGTCAAGACATCAATTCAAGGAATCTCAATTTAAATTACCAAGAAGATTACTCACAGAAGGCAATGCAAGAGTTGGCAATTCAGAGAAACCTGTGTCCTTGATGTACCATTTGTTTTCCCAGTCATCTATAAGATATAACACAACAACTAAAACAACCAACACTTCAGACAAGCTTAAACTAATACTGTCAAGCTTAAACTAATATTGTCATACTGCAAATATTGTTTCATGTTGCTTTACAGCCCCGTATGTTGATTTAGCTCCTATATACCAACCCTATCTCATACTCAAAACAATAATGTCAATATCTCCTCTGCCTGAGGAAGTCAACCATGCATGAATGTTTTTTTTTCCTCATTCTGACGTACTGCACACTATGTAACATTATGTGTGCATCTTGGTCCACTGACCAATGTCCTGTCATCTTATCAGCAGCAACAAATATTCAGTGGAAGATAAAGCGCAACATATGGACATACAAATAAAACTGCAATGGGACACATGAGGAAGATGGAACATTTATCATGCACCTAGCTATTCTATGACAGGTTAACGTTAAAGAAGCAACCAGGCTTTTTTTTCTTTTTTAACCGATCAATTATAGATAGAGCATGAAGTGCTAGAGCAAATATTCTTAGTGAACAGGACTTCCGTTTTGGTTTTTGCTGTAAACCTAAAACTATTTTATCATTACAAAGTTAAAATTATGAAAGCCAAGCAAGTGAAAGTGTCTGTCTTCATATGTTCTAATTAGTGGCAGGACCCCATGCAGCATCAGGCCGTTAACATCAACATCACTTATATTGGGCCGTTAGCAGAGCTGTAAAATATAAATCATCTTGTCTCCCATGGCAACTGACAGCCGTGTCATGCTGCAGCTGTGGGATTACAGCCATACATCACCATGACTGGCCCCACCGTGTTCACAAGCACATCCAGAAGGTATCTGGATGTTGCTCGTGTGACTGAGACACATTTTCCTGCAAGCACAGACATGGAAGAGGGGCTGAGAAGAAGAAGAAGGGGCTGAGTGGGTATGACAGATTTTATGGGCATGTATGAGCAAGATAAATTGAGACATAAAAGTAAGACAATATATAGGTAAAAGCAGCTCTGCAAATTTCACACAACATATTGAATAATTATGTGTTAAACTAAACAAATCACTGTATTAATCAGCAGTGGGCACTATTCAAAAAGCATACTGAGACGGTTTCTGATGGCAGTTAGTTGCAGATGAAAGAAATAAATACAAACGTTTTTTTTGTGTCTCACTGTAAAATATGCTACAAATTCACAACTTTACATATTGTATGTACCGAAAAGTGGAAATGTATGTGTATTTACTTAAGTAGGTTTATGCCAACAAAATGAACAATTTACTAAAGCATTTTTTCCAGACAAGGAATCTTTAATATTGCTGGCTTCATCTATCAGTTAAACCTCATTATGGAACCTAAATGTTCCATTATGGCTTTTTTCAGACATGACAGGACCATTACTGATGCAATGTGCAATATTTGGGTTGCGGCGTCCACGGAGTAGCTCCTTCTCACTGCAGTGGCAACACTTTCTCAACCAATATTTTTCCTTACTGCAAATGGAAATAATAGATGACAGACTGATCAGACGTCGAGTCTCCTTAACAACTTAAAAGTGGGTCAATCATACAATTTTGTGCTTTACTGAAGTGGTTTGAATTTCTCCAGTCATAAGAGAGTGGAACAGGCACATTCAATATTTTCTTAAACATTGTACTGCTCTTGCCTGCATGTCAATATGATTTCAATTCATATTTAAGACTGTGTTGGGATTGTTAGAATAATGTTACCAGGTCTACACTAAGCTCACGACTTCTATGGAAAAGTGACTCGGGGGGGGAATTCAGGCATGAGCACAACATTACACATCAAGGTGCAAGGGGCTTAAAACGAGACTTTTATTGAAAATTTTATTAAATTTATAAAGGTCCCATATTGTAGGTGATATTTCAATTTCTTTTCTATTATAAAGAAGGTCAAGGTGCTATATAAATACTGTAAAAGTTTTAAAATGCTCAATCCACAAAGAAATTCACACAGCTTGTATTCAGAAACTGTACCTCTAAACAAGTCATCAGGACTTCCGTACGGTTGTGAACTATATTATGTATCTAGAGTTAGTGCAGTTACAGTCATTCCCAGGCTGCAATGACGGTGCATGAACGCTAAGAGCACAGATATGAAAGAATACAGAATATGTGGAGGTTGAATACATGTCTACATACAGACATTATGAGAAAAATATATATATTTTTTACATTACATCATGTCAAATGTACAATAAAATACAAGAATGAAGCTGAAAATTAATGTAATATTGGATCTTTAAAACAAGGTTCAGATGTAGTGCAAGTTAAATAAAGTTGGAACAATTCTATAATAAAAACATCACAAGAGTTGCAGAGATGCAACCATGTATTATATATTTTGAGCATCAACAATGAGACAAACAGATATAAAGTATGATGATTGTTGGGATGCAAGGCCAGTATCAGTTCCTTTACAGGCATGCTGTGAAAATGCAACATTTGGCAGTAGCCTGACACCATCCATGAACTTGATGAATAAGCCTCTAAATGTGATGTTCCTGCATTGTCCTCACCTTCAGCTACATCCATTTATCCCCTCTTATGGGAAATGGCTCCCCGGAACGATAGATATATTCCCAAGCGCAAAGAGAGCGAGAATACACCACTACACAACCTCCCCATCCCCCTCATCCCTTAGTGAAAATGAATAACAAGCCCAAAACATATACAGTAGCGCAGCATATTCTTCTTCTTGCTGAAAGGCCTTGTCTCCCTTTAGCCCTGGGGTGCTCTGCTCTCATTGTCTGACAGAATGATTAATTTGACTGAACTTCGCTTTGCAAACATCCCAAGTTCACAGTCTCTCTACATGCAGTCGGTGCCAGAGCCTTGAAGAGAAGCAACATGGCCAGTGCTGCGCTACGCACTACAGCTGATTTCCTTTGTAAAAATACAAGGCATTAAAAATGTCTTTCATACCAAAAATATATGTATTTTTTCAAAAGCTACCACATCAATAAACAATTTTTGCATAAAAAGCAGTTGATAGTGGAGCAACATGGCGGTTTTATAACACTGTCATGGCCCAGACTCTTTTTTCCATTCCATTCAGAACAGCAATAGCTTTGGTTGAGGGCCGAGTTAACTGAATAGATTTACACAGGTAGTGCAACGGATTGTATTTTGAGGTACTAGAACCATTCTTGGAGTATTCCTGTATTATGACACCTTATATTTTTACTCCCACCACATTTCAGATGGAAATAGTGATGGATGCAGAACACATTGAGGATTACATTTGTACAATGTGAAAATCCTTTTAATGCATCATTGGACTTTAAAGAGAAACTTTACCAGTTTTAGCTTTAGCATGCCCCATTCACAAATTCATAAAATGCACAGTAAACTACATGTATTGGCTTTATATTGTTGGTACTGTAGCAGAACTACTCTCAGTTGCATGCCCTCAATCTCTCCATGTCTTTGAATTCCAACAAATTCGTTATGGTGATGAGGGCGCAATGGCAGGTGAAAACGATACTGCTTCTTAGTTGGGGGCCATTGATTTTTCACAGATTTCTCTATCTACATGACAGAATTGCTGTTTTTTTCTCTGCAAAAAAGGGAAAAAACAGTTGTACGAGTTCAGTATATAGTATATGGGCTACACCCAACTTGGATTTGGTTGTTTACTTCAACTATTCATTCCTTTTTCCAGGGGTTTGGGGGAATGTTCAGGGTGACTGCTACGTTCAAGTCAGCTCTCCGAGGTGATGCATGCTTACAAAGCGGGACTTGCTCCATGTTGCTTAACAATTAACTCAACTCTTCCAGCATGTGACACACGTACCACTGACAAATGACGCAGGATGTGTTGCGGAGGGAAACAATAACTATATTTCATAGATATTGACAAAAACTATTTTGTCAATATCAGGGCGGATTTCCGATCATAATATCGGATCGGTACACCCCTACTGTATATAGACTGGTCCCGCAGGATTAATTAATGTCATAAGGTGACTGTAAGCATTTACTAACTGAAAAGGGTGGATTAAGTATTAAAAACAGTGCAAGTTGTCCAACAGTCAGTAAAGTTCTATGACAAACTGCAACATAAAAATACCCACCCTAAGTGACAGGAAACACAAGCATCTGTATGATGCAATGGACATTTCTTAATTAACTACTTGTTTGTGTGCTGAGTCGTGGCTGTACATTTGTTGTGGTGTTGTATTGGACTGCATTGTATTGAACAAGTATTTCCAACATGGAATTGCATTTTGTCCATTATATAATGTACTGTATACAAATGAGGTACATATGGGAAATACATTTAATATCATGCAATCCAAAATTGAATGAAAACATCTTTTGGACAGTGAAAATGTATTGAACCATATATAACCATATGTACCATTATAAATGTAGGATTTATTACTGTACAGTTACTTTTGTATTGATTACACCACTATGTTCTTGTAACTCAGTTTTTATACAGTAACATACATTATACTTATATACATTATATACATTTATATTTACTTTTGACACCAGTTACATATGGAAAATCCTGTGTTTGTCATGAGATTATATTTGAAATCATGCAACTGTGTCTTTAAACAAACATTTAACAGCATCATAAAACACTGCAGACACTGATAGTGTTAGTGTATCAAAAAGAGCTATCAATCAATTTGGGAGTAAGGCTCCAAAAAGAGTTTTGGTGGTCTGACCCTTAACAGTTGGGTCACAGATGGTCTCCAACCCTCTTTGAAAACATTTTACTGTGACTTATAATGCAGGACAGTTTGGTATTACTATGTTTACCCAGTAAACCATTGGTTAATTAGCTTAGTAACAACTGATGAGCCTGATTTAATTCAGGTGTCATTGCTCTTCCATTTTCTAATTCTTCAATTCTTAACTAAAAATCACATCAGTTTAGGTTTACTGCTTACTTTATATGGTGTTTTCCAGTTATTTGCAGTATGGTGCATACATTTTAGATAAATGTACTGCACTCTAACTGAACAATGAAAATGGTTTGAATGGTACCCTCTTCACACTTTTCTGCACTTGAGCTCAGAATGACTGAGAAAAACATTTCTTCAGCTGTATAATTGGATAAAAAAGGCTTCCCTGGTCACAGCTATACTAATGCAGATTAAATGCATGGTGGGGTGGGGGGACCTAATAATGTTAACTGTGTGACTAATGGCGATATTAAATGTAAAACTTGTGATAGGCACAGAACTGCATGTTACACACTAGAGCTGAAAATGGATTTTAAAAAGCAGTTAAATTTCCTTCGGTGAGCATATTGTCTCAGAATAAAGCCAGAGCTGTCTAGAAACTTTATATTTGAAACTCATATAGACGGGACAGTGCTGGGCCTAGAGTGTGTAGCAGTTACATAAATCAAAGCAAAATTGAATCAATATTCCAGCTCCGTGAAAGCAAGTCTGTGTGAAGTAGTCCATTGGGATGTAAACTCTTCAGTCCTTTGAATCCCCCAATGAGGACCAGAGTTCAATTCTCAACTATTGGAGTGTTTTACTCAGTGATCCATCTTTGTTAAATTTCTTTTTCATTGTCCCAATAGAAAAATAAAACACCCAAGTTAAGCTGCATGAAGGTAAGATTGTTTCTGTCCCGATCCCCGCCCCCCCCCAAATTCTCTTCATGCACCTACATTTTCTAATTTTCCAGCACCTTGTCACACAGAATGTCTTTATTGTGCAAAGACATACAAGGTCACATGGCGAAAGTCTCTTGAAACTCAGAAGTTTAAGTTCTCTGCTTATTCAAAATACAGTGATGTTAAGACTAGCACAACCTGCACTGTACTGCACATGTTGGTATTTTCCGGACCACAATTGTTTTGTCAGTATGTTTGGTATTTTTGAAAGGATCAGAGACTAGAGGTGAATCAGTCACACCATTAAACAAAGTGCTGTTGCACTAAAGCTAGGGAGGTTAATTAGGAAGTAAGCATTTGCTTTTATTTCAAATTGTTTGTGTAATGGCAGCCGTAATATTAATGAGCAGATGCTGAGGTGGAGAAGAATGAAGAGGAAAAAAGAGCCAAATTGGTTATTTTGTATATAGCCCCCGCTAGGTTCAGCAGGGAAATTTTTTTTTTTTTTTTTTAAATCGCGCACAGAATACAGTGCACACAGAACACAAATAAGTTCTCTCAGTTTTATAAACTGCAGGGATTCATAATCCGTGCCCTCTGTTTTATAAACGTGAGCAAAGTTAGAAAGATAGTCACAGATTCAAATTTCCGTAATTTTGGCCTTTGCGGGGTTATGGCTGAAAATTCACTACTGAGGTCGGTGTGACCGGACGACCGATTTGCACGTCAGGTCCACTACGGGCCCTCCCAAGGGACCGGGTGGGGTGGGTAGCCGACATTGCCGCAGACCCCTAACACTTTTAAACTTGAGTGAATCACGGCCCTGGCGAGGCAGTTGGGGCTCACAGAGGACAGTCTGCCCCGGTTGAAAGCCGCACCAGGAGCCGGGTTAGAGAGGGTGCAGTGAGGGTTATTGACGTAAAAGTCATCTCAAATCCGCCTTGGTTGTTCACAGTGAAGCCTCAGTTAAAAATAAAAAAATTAATCTGATCTGGACTAGATGTGAGTATTCACACTACTTCTGAAGAAGTCTGACCAAAAAAGAATTGGGACACTTTTGCCTGCAGTCTGAATGTAGCCCAATATGCACCTATCATGGGGAGATTTGCAGCATGTTGCCAAGGAAAAAATGTGATGGAGAGATCTCTTTGCAGCCTAATGTCCGATAGGGAATGAAGAGGAGTAGGCCTGAGTAAGTAGCATTAGATTTTATTCACGTGTGCACTTGCAAGCGTTTGTTTAATAACTACATACACTGCTACACATAACGTGTAGCCAGTTAAGTTAACACGTAAATTTGCAGAAGCACAGGTAAAGAGAGGTGCGTTCAATCCTACTTATTCTGCCTTTGACTACAGTACTTGCCATAGTTACATGCCATAAAACACACTATTCTTAGAGCACTCAGAGAAAAAAATATGAATGTACTAAATAATATCGTATTTAAATTAAACTAGAAACTGGTACCTAGAGAAAGTTTGTTGCCATTATTAAAATATAAGAGTGTGATAGCAGTGGTGAGTTCAGGTGTTCTGGTCCCAGTCAATAACATGGTCAGAGAGAAAGAGCCAGGGCGCTGATTCATTTTTAACACAGCAGACAAATCCATTTCATGGACCTGCTAATTAGGTCAGATTATGAGTGGAACAGGTAATGACACTTGAAATCCCAAAACACGCTGAACAATTGGAATAGCAGAGTTGTTGGATGTGAACCAAAATGTCAGCAAAAAAAAACTCAAAACTGATTTCCATTGAGAAAAAAGGAAGAAAAAAAAAATCCTGCTTTTTTCCAGCTCCAATTAGAATGCTTGGGGAATGTAAATTGAGTTCTCTTGTTAACATTTGTGACTTTGTCCCATCGGGAAGCAGTGCAGAGAATATCAAGTGTAGGGCTTGCTTATGCTTGACTGAGAGCACAGAGCTGACAGAAACACCCAACAGTCCTTTAATTTTGCAATACGACTGGAAGGGTTTCGTTATTTTAGTGGCTTCTCTAAGGAAGATTCATTGGAATGAGCTCAGGTAGGAAAGTAATCTTATGGCTCATAGAACGCCATTAACTAGCCTGGCCTGTGCTCCATTTCACTCTAGGATAAGTCTGGGAATGAATGATTTAGTAGGAAAGAAAGAAGAAAAAGTGAGTAAGTGAAGAAGTAAAGAACGCGAGTGGGGGAATGGTAGGAGCTATCCAGCAGGCCCATGCTCTAATCTAATGCAAAATTAAATGTAATACAGATGACCACAGATTTCTTCCCCAGGCAATTCTGATAGGAAAAGAAATTGCTCGAACAAAACGTTGGCCCTGAGAAACGATGAGCTGACACCATGGGGATGGTTAGGTTAGAGCCTAGGCCAAAAGCTTTCCATAATTCAAGGTAAAGAGAGATCATCATAATATGGGTCTTCAACACCTGTGCTCATCTCCTTATAGGCAGGTTCTCTCCACAAAATGCTAATCCCAACATTACTTTTCCTATGGACCAAGCTCAACCAGAAAATGTCTTTGGTGGTCTCTAAAGTAACATTTAGACCATGTACAAAGCTAACAGTGTTGCTGTGAACTACTGGTAGTGCAGAAAAGAGGTTTCAGATAGATTCAGAGAATCCTCTAATCCCTCCAAGCGGTGTGGTCCCTGTGTACTTTCTGTGCAGTAATTCGGTTCTGAAATTCATGTTTCCTTTCAGGATACATTGTACTAATTATGGGGATCATCTAGTGCAAGTACTAGTGCAAAACTGGCAAAGCTAATGACATTCCCATCAATCTCAGCTCTTTGTTTTTTTGTGCCTATTACAGTTACACATGTAAGCCTGCAAAGATGCTAAACTAAGTTTAAATCTTAGTTTAGTCAAAATTATTTGACATGTTTCCATGCTGGCATTTTGCACACAGCACCGTTGTTCTAATTAACCATTAAAATATACCTTCTGATGCCATTTGACCAGCCTCATCTGATCGTTTGTGATCAAAATCATAGCTGGTAGATAATACAAGAATTGAAGTAATGGCGACTTGCTATTGTATGGCAGGTAAGTCACAGTAAGTAACTTTATTTTTACAGCACTCAATTAAAAAACATGCAGTTGGAATGTGTAACTAAGGTGTGGATGTGTCCATGAAGCCAGACAAATATAGCTACCAACTGCCTAACACATTATCAATAAGCCTAAGCAAGTGGTAATTAGGCTGGCAGATGTGACTAGTGACGACTCAAGGTGACACGCTTTTCATTTCCGCTGCGCTGAAGGAAGGCTGAAGGGACCGCTGTTGCCAGCGACTCAAAATAAGATGGCAAAAAACTTCAGCAGATACCTTTGTGCTTGCGTGGTCACAAGGCCATATGCTTCGACTTTAATTATGAGGGACTTGGGGAGAGAGGGACTCTGGGTTGAACTATGAATCATTGCCACACTTCCTGCCTCAAAAGGCCTGCTGTTCTACTGGATTTAAACCCTCCCCACGCCGGTCTCCTCCTCTTTATAAATAAACCTAGTCCTGATGTGTGTGCTAATTAGACAGCTGACGGCACAGTTTGCTTTCATTTACACCTCTTTCTTTGCCTGATAAAATTCTAAATATACAAGGTTTACTGGTATGAGTAAAAAATAAATGAATGTTGACTGTGTACACACAAAGCCGAACTGAACCGAGGCAACCCCACCTGAGCTAGAACCACTGATGCATTTCATGAGCCCAAACCCTTTAAGAGTAGTCTTACTCAGATCATGACCTCTTTTTCAAAAGGAGACTTGTGTACAAGAATAAAGACAGTTTAAGTATGTTCACGTTTAAGTTGCATTGAAAACTCACATAGGAGGGGTTTACATATAGTTGTATTCCTTTGCAAAACTCTCTACACAAATATTACTTCATGTACTGTATATTTTTATATTTCATTTAAATTGCAGTCCTATATCTTAAAATGTATTATTTGTCTTAGATTTTGCTTTTACATGATTGTCTTTGTAGTTATTTGATGATCATTAAGATTTTCATTGCCAACGACTACTTTTGTTATCGCTGTGCACATGAAAAATAAATAAAGAACCTTGTGCCTTTTAAAGTTGATTTAGTTTGTGAAGATACTGAGTGTTTGGTACCATGGAAATGGTATGTTATGATGCCTACTCCTATTTTGAAAGACAATTTTCCACACAATATTTGCAGTTTCTGACTGTGGAATTGTTGGGTCTTTGCGAATTACAGAGTGCTCTAGACCTACTCTCTCTGTAAAGTGTATACTATACACTATAAATACAATTGATTGTAGTGCAGTACCCGATACCGGATACGCGGATGAAGATGGATGGATGTATGTAGTGCCAGTACAATTTACAAAATAGAAAATGTACAAAGTATGTGCAAACAACTCGCTGTCACACTATTTTACGGGCCTTGATATACAGAAAAATAAATTAAAAACAAATTGTATATAGAGCCTAGCCTGATAAAACCCAAATTGATTAAAACATTTTTTTTTAAATACAGATATACTGTACTCACGATATGACCCAAGAGAAATTCAGCCTTTCTCGATCAGCTTCAGGTTGAGAATCAAAGCTTCAGAGGTGTGTGTGTGTGTGTGTGGACAAAAAAAAAATAAGACAAAACTAGTATAAGCGATGGGCTTTAGATGCCCTTCACCTACCTCTAAAGACAAACAGCTCATACTCTGAAGCCTGTGATATACAGTGGATCACAGGGGTCATTATTTACCCACCCAGCATTGTGCTGATTTAGCGGTTTAGTGGCCACTGCAGCGTAATTCTTTTTCAAATATTAAAAATTAGATCTGAACAATAAGGAACATTCTGACTCAAACCTCGTGTCTCATTAGATGTAAAACAAGCGTCCCACTCACATCGGCTGCAGGTGACTACAAGGCAGGCAGGTCTGTCACTGGGGCCCCCAGCCTGAGCTCCCTCCCCCCTGGCAACTTGCTGTGACCCCCAGCTGTATTAATTATCCCATCCAATGTTGTCAGCTAATTAACTGACGTTTAACACGGGAAATGGCTGGCGAAATTCCTCACAATCAGCTTTGAGGAATGAATTAAAACCCTTCCTAAATGTGATTACCATTGAGGGGCTTTTAATTGAGCTTCAGATGTTATATTTGAGTTACGGTTGAAAACAGAATTGGCGCAGTTTACATATCTACACTGCAAGACATTTCTATTAGAATCCCTGCTAATGAAAAGGCCTCTCTACAGCAAATAAGAGCATACAATTTAGACCTGTTGAAGCAACTAACAATGAATGCAATTAAGTAGTTAGTCAAAAACAGGCTTATAATGCCCTAAAACTATGTGAATATTGAATTGAAAATGCACCATTCAGGAAATTACTCTGTCATAAGCCTGAATAAAATATAAAAAAAATATGATAAAAACAAATATTATATATATATATATATATATATATATATATAGTCTTCAGCACTTTACAGTCAGTACAAACATTTTACCCATCTATCTATATGTCATAAACATGGAGTATTTAATAAATCAGATTATAACTCAACTTTGTCACCTTGGAAATATCATAAACAAAATTATTCACAGGGACTGTACATCTCGTTATATATTTTTCTACACAACATTAAGGTTTCACATCAACATACTACAACATGCATTTATGAATATATATCTCGTCATAATTAAGTTGGTTGAATGCGACCAACGAAAAAACACTGACCGAGACCGGCAGGGAGAGAGAAGTGAAGGCAGAGGAGCACTTGGCAACTGACAACGCATTAAAACTCTTTGAAAAGTACAAAGAGTGAAGTGACAGGAAGTGTTGTACTGTTGCAACCACCTTGGCGGCAAAGTGCGGCTAAAGTGCAGTAACATCATCGGGTCAAAACCCAGCAGAGTTTAGGTGTGATGGCCACAGCGGTTTGTAGTGATTTTGCATGTGTGTGTGTGTGTGTGAAAAGAAGTGTGTGTGTACATGTCTGTAGGGTTGCAACTAACGATAATTTTCAATGTTGATTCATCGCTCATTCATTTTCTCGATTAATCAAGTTATTTGGTCTATAAAATGTCAGAAAATTGTGAAAAATGTTGATCAGTGTTTACCATAGCCCAAGATGACATCATTAAATGTTTTGTCCACAACTCAAATATATTCAGTTTACAGTCATAGAGGAGTGGAAAAACAGAATATTAACATTTCAAAAACTGGAATCAAATATTTTTTACACTTTTATAAGAAATTACTCAAACTGATTAATCAGTGATCAACATAGTTGCCAATTACTTTAATAGTTGGCAACTAATAGTTTAATTGATTAATCTTTGCAGCTCTACATGTCTGACTATACTGTGCGCATGTACAGCTGAGTAATTACACTGAGGAATCATACAAAAGGCAAAGGAGACACTATGTCAGCATTAACGGTTCATAGGTTGTCCCCAGGTGGAGGGAGCGGAGTGGGGGTGTGATGACAACGCTGCTGAAATGATGGGCTGTAGATGCCCTTCACTAACCTCTGAAGATGAACAAGTCAGACCAGAAGCTGTTGATAAAGAGAGTTGTTCTGCACAGGATCATAAAAGACCTTTCATCGTTTATCCTCCATCTGCCCTGAATTAGTACAGCAGGTGCCACCGAAGACCACTCCTCTTTTTTCCCCTATATAAAAGTAAGTAAGTAAGAGACCTGATCACACATTTACTGCCAGGAAGAATGCAAATACAGGAACTAACACTTTGATTACATTTGTATGAGTGATATGTCTGTGAACCCCATATTATTGTCTTGAGGAATCACCCAGAATACACAAATTCAGCCAGCACTTAACAGTTTGCTACTGTCACTGTGCCTACAACGCATTGCTAATGGGATTGTAATATTCTCACTGCAATGAAGGGAAAACTAGTCACCAATTTGTATTAACACCATATTTTATTACAATTAACATTTTGCTTAGGACACTACAGTGGTAACTTCATTGAAACAATCGCAGCAAAAGCTACTACTGTCAAAATTATTTCAAAATGGGCCTAATGTAACACCCGCATAAGCCCTCGTTCCAGTTTAATATGCAACAATTAGCATGTTAATGCTTACAGTAATGAGTAATAAGTAAGAGCTTCAGATTAAATACCACTGCATTTAAACAGCTGATTCTACCCTATTCATGTGAAATAACAGTCAATCATGTGAAATAAGAGGGGGAGGAGAGAGAGAGAGAGAGAGAGAGAGAGAGAGAGAGAGAGAGAGAGAGAGAGAGAGAGAGAGAGAGAGAGAGAGAGAGAGAGAAGGTCCCTCAAAATAAACCATCATAAACCATCAGCAGTAAACATTCATTTCTTTGAATTATACAATTTTATAATATCCTACAGCTTTGGTGATATTTTTTCAGATCATGTCAATAAATCTCATTAAAGCTTCTTTAGGATCAAGAGGAGGAAAGATTCACAAGGAGTTTTTTTTTAAAAAGAAGCAATTTAATAAAACAATTGATTGAAGAAAGTGTTTGTGAAAGCTGACAGAACTGCAGCCTCCAACAGAAGAAAAGATAGATCTCAATTATATCACCAGACAATTGAAATAGAACTCTTAAAGTGGCATCATTCAGAGGCCTTCTGTGTATGAAATAGAAATTACTAAAAACCTTTCCCATTTAATAACTTGTATCTCACCAAAAACACACCAGTTTTGATTCCAAATTCTTACACCAAATCAACCCCTTTGAGCTGTGACTGAACTCGCTCCCGAATGTGTCTCAGAGCTGAATAAATTATAGCCCCCGCATGTTTTTCAAAGTAAATACTGTACATGCTGAATTATTGCTGCGCTCCAGCACCAGCCGACTCTCTACTCCCCTGAAAACTGTGATGCCGTATTCACAGCCTCATCTGCCTCATTGTGTCCAATCCATCCATCTTGACTAGAGGGCTTTTGTTTGAAGATTTTGACTTGAAAACCATTGGGAGGATGGCAAGGGCCCCTGAAGGCATGACCTTCCTTCACTGCCACCAATGCTATCACAGCCTCATAAGATATAGATTATGTGCCATCTCGTTGCTGACATATCTAAAGGCTCATAGCGCAGGGAGTGTGTCGAGAGGCCGTGGGCAGAACCCAAGGGAAGGCCAGGTTGAATGAGACGAGACCACGGGAATACAGTAACACAAATGATGACCTTGATAAGGAAAACTTGGCCTGCTCTGGCAAAAAATAAATAAATAGATAAATAAAAGAGAGAGACCCGTTTTAAGAGGATTGTGTGATCAATTCAATTCCAACCAAGGCTCTAAATATTAAAATGCACTGATTGCAATGATAGTCATTACCCTA
The DNA here is from genome assembly GCA_026937815.1 of Etheostoma perlongum. Lineage (NCBI taxonomy): Eukaryota > Metazoa > Chordata > Actinopteri > Perciformes > Percidae > Etheostoma > Etheostoma perlongum. The sequence continues at coordinate 6,112,766 of CM049382.1, read as the reverse complement.
AACTGCAATCCGGACCAATAAGCATTTATTATTAATGGATAGGAGCCGAGTTTGGAACAATTGGCATTTATCTTTGTGTCTTAACCTTTCAGCATAAATGTCAAGTCAAATTCTAATAGAAAAAGTTTGAAGTTCATCCAACAGTGATTTCTTATATTTCAGCTCAAGGGTGTTACTGGGCCTATATATATATATATATATATATATATATATATATATATATATATATATATATATATATATATATATATATATATATATATATATATATATATATATATATATATATATATATATATATATATATATATATATATATATAGTTTGGGGTACTTATATATTTCCATATATCCATATATAGACAGAATACCTGCTAATTTGGGTGGGGGGCTATCTTTAATGCAATATCTATATTGCCCATTACCATCTATATAACTATTCATCCAATGTTATATAAAATATATATATATATAATCTATCATTTAAAAATAAAACACTAGAAAAACATTGAGAACCATTTTTACTCCATTATAAGACAGAATAATGTAATTTGGGTGGGGGCTGCCCTGGTTAAAACAACAATGCAACTGATCTCAGCATGGCATTCTGTTCCAATGGAGTGCAATGGGAATTATCATTTAAAAATAAAAACCTAGAAAAACATTGGAGAACCATTTTACTATGTATGTAAGCACATAATGTATCTAATATATATATATATAAAATATATATGCAATATATCATATATTCTGTATACAATATATAATGGGAATTTCTATGTATACCCCAAATTTTATAGATATATATATATAGATATATATATATATATATATATATATATATATATATATATATATATATATATATATATATATATATATATATATATATATTTATTTTCAAACCCGCAAACACGGTGTGAAAAGCAATCAGAAATTAGATTTACAAACTTTCTTGGCAAGATTTCACATTTCATGGGGATGCATGATAGAAAAAAATGATATCTATATAGAAAGCTTTTTACACACACACCACACACACACACACACACACACACACACACACACACACACACACACAAAATCTCAGGGATAAAAGATGTGCCAGTGGCAAGATGCTCCTGTGATGTAATCAGCAGCGGTGCAAGACAAAAAATCTTGTCAGTAAGAAAAGAGCCTTACTTCAAAGAAACAATGTTGTTGCCTGGCGGTTTTAATCAAATATGAGGGGCTGTTATCAATATGTAATCTTGTGTGGGGCTCTATATGCTTTTTGGGAGCAGGTCAGGGTTACAAAAGGCCCATTTTCGCCTCACATATTGCTTATAAAATTAAAGTTAATCTAAAACTACTAAAACAGGATGATGGTGCATAATACATATACGATTTATAAAAAACAATTAACAAAAAACTACTACAGATGGTGTAGTTTAAAAACCTCAAGAAGAATTGGAAATATTTGGAAAGAATGTTGCAAATGGGCAATTCTACAAAAAAAGAATATGTTTGAGGACATTATTTATTTATTTATTTTTTACATCTAATGTGATGGTTTTAAAAATCCTCGCTTTCTACAATATCTTTGCATAGCAACTACAGAATGGTAAGGTTAGGGGATAATCGTGCTTGGTATGGCTAAACAAAATAAGGTTAATTAGGAAACTAGAATATTTGTCGTGGCTAGAGAAAGAGCTTGTAGTTACAGTTAATAAGAAGCTAAACAGGTGGGCATGTGGCTTGGCTTGGGTCGCCTTCTTTTGGCTGGGAGTGCTCCCGGACAACGCTTTTTATGCACGCAAGTTCCATTTTCACTTTCTCACAGCCTACTGCACTCAACGGTCCACCTACATAAACACCTTCCTGTAATCAACGCCGGCGTCATTACATGCAGGGTTCGGTGGAAAATAATTCTAAGGTTGGGCCGAATCCCCTTCAAAAAAAAAAAAATTTGGCCGAAGAACCCGAATCCTGGATTCAGCGCATCCCTACTTAAAAATATAGTTCACTGGGTCTATCTAGACTTGGTTCGTGATCAAGTACAACTTGAATTCAGAAGGTATACATATGTATTTTTCAGTTTATGGGTAAGATATAAGATATGTGTAATCCTTTGACATTTTGTGAGTTTATTTTGTTAGTTAAAGAGCTAAGGTAGCTCTCTTTTGAAACTTTTTATTTGAGCACTTAAACTCTTGTGTCAACCATTTATCCAAACTGTAAGCAGAAATCTGTGGCTTTGATGACAAAGGATTGGCTGCTGAGCAGCTTTGACTGTCAGGGGCAACTATTTTCCCTTTGGTGTTCTCTGTTGCTCTATATCCATCTGAACATACGGCAATGTGGATGCACAGAAACCCATTCAAAAGACAGATGTGATGTGTGTGCTGCAAATAGCAGAGGCACTGTGATTATATGACTGTTTGCGAAAGAGGAGGATGTGAATGGGTCAAGCCCCCATGCTGCCCCTTAAACCTTCACCAATGGATTCCCTTGTCCCAGCTGTGCTCACGCTCTGCCTGGAGACAAATGCCATGTCATTCATTCACTTGTTGGGTCCTCTTTTAGATTTTTGTTCTTTTCTGTTTTCATCCTCTACATTTTCATTGTCTTTTTCCATCTGTCTTACTTTCTACTATCCCTCCCCCCTCTCCCTTTGTCTGTCTTCTCGCTTTGGCGCCATCATCTCTCAAGCTCCATGTTAGGGGAAATCTGCTTAGCAGCCTTGCGCATACTTGCTTTCCAATTAAATCAAGATGTATTTGCCTTTCAAAAGCATCCCTTTCCTCACTCTTTCTCCCATCGGAATAATTGATGGAGGTCTCTGGCCTCATGATAAATGGCTCCCAAGTCCGGAGATGAATAGGAAGATGAATGATTTCACCTCTGCGAGGGCGAGAGAGAGTTGGAACAGGGAGTGCTGACATTGTGACAAATACACTGACCATAGCAACCGAACCTGGCCGAATCAGCAAGGGACGGAGGGGTGGTATGCACTCACCGCGGCTCAACAGACGCTCCTCTTGCCACCGCCGCCTCTGCACGTCTGTCTACACCACGCGCAATTACCTGAGCCTCGCAATTAACTGCAGGCGCAGCGATAACGCTGACGGCTTTGCCAGCAGACAAGTGGAAGTGGCAGTGAGCCAGCTAGCCAGGGCACTAGAGCGCTGCGTTAGACGGCTGTGTGTGTGTGTGCTCAGTGGAAATGTGGAGGCCAAGAGAACAGGTGCAGTAAGGTGAGAAGATGCCCCAGGTGACTTTGTGTGGATGCTGCCACCACTTTTCCGGCCAAGAAGAAACAAGTTTTTCCTCTGCCTTCACACAATACGCTGTCACACATAAATTCAATGAGTGTGTGACGGGCCATCTGTTTTAAGAGGGCCAATAAGTATGATTTTTACTGCCTTGTAGAACATAATGTCCATAATATATCCACGTAGGGGGTGAAAAGATTGATCAGTACCAATGACTCAATTGATATGTTGCCAGCTGGCTTTAAAACACTTTATGCGCTGAACACAAGAGAAACTTGCTCCCTCACAGTTCCGTTAAGAGTGAAAATGTTTAATGAAAAGACAATATAAAAAAAAAATACAGAAACATCTTCTGCATGAAAATAGGCAGGGACATAGCTAGAAAACTGGAAACGCAAAAAAGAACATTTCTACCGGCTCCATTTAATCTGTTCAGGCATCTCAGTAGAATTTATTGGTCTTCTCAAAAATTTTACCCCTTCAACTCCACCTTCCAGCCACTGTGGATCTTCGTTTACTTGCATTCTCTAATTACCAAGCTGTCATCTTTGCAATTGCTACACTTAGACAATAACAATAACTCATTGACCTAAAGAAGACATCATGGAAAAACTTGTATACATACATTTGGGTATCTGGGAGTGCCCATCAGCCCAACACCCAGTCAGTTTTTTGTGGCCTGCTCAGATCAACAAGTTAGGATTCAATAAACCATTCAGATTTGGCTCCCATTCATATGTCACAAGCAGGCTCATTAGAATATAGCACCTCCATCTGAGTATCTTCACCCATGGCTTGAGATCTACCTACCGCAAAAGTGCACAACATTTTTCTTGCAAGCCAATCAGAGCAGACTGGGCTTTTTGGGAGGTAGACTTTAAGAGAAAGCTGGAGTGTTCAGAAAGAGGGTGAATACAGGTATATTCAAACAGACCAGATGAGAAAGAATGTTTTTTTTTTCCTGAAAATGAGCATGAGATGTCTCCTTCAATATTTCTTTAATGGAAATAAGAGAAGCCTGAAACAGTGGTTCACAGTTCTGCATCAGGAGACCTACATTCAGTATTCACCTGGTACAGTTCATCATTCTGTGGTTCGAGCAGTCAAAGATGAAAAAGGTAGGGAATTACTGACTCAAAACCTGTATTAACTCATTTTGGCCACATTAGCATTCAGTTGGAGTCTGGTTTCTGTCCTCTTAATAAATGCAAGTGTTTCTTCCGTTTTGCTGACAGAGTGGACAAAAAAATAATCTATCTATCAATACTCATTTTTAGAGCTCATGTTCCCTTTAAGGCCTGGCTTCAGCCTGTGTTGGTGAGGAACAAGTTGTGATTAATTTTATTGTGATCACTGTTTTTCCATCATTTGCCAACTGCCATTGTAATCTTTAAAAGAATTAAAGCTGCAAGCAGCGTTGGATGGACGCTCGCTCCTCTGCACCATCGGGGTTGCTAGTGCACACCACTTTGTGCGACCGTGAATTAGCACGGCATAAAGATATTACAAATCTTCACCAATGAAAAGGGAACTCCCTGCTGAGTTCAATGATATCTCACACAAGTATCTATGTCATACAGTTCATTAGCTGTGAAAGGGAGCGTGGCCAAAGTATAGGGGTCAGGGCAAACCTTTACCAATTAATAAGGAACTCTCTGTTGAGTTCAATAATACTTCACACAAGGGTCTACAAACGGGTCAGAAGTTATGAAAAGGGGTGTGGCTACACCATTGGGCTGGGGCGGGTCAAACCATCACTCAAAAAGAAACTCTCCTGAGTTCAATGATACCTCATTGGTATTGGCTCAGTATCACATGTAGACCATACATTATAAGTTACATGTAAATTGGATGATGTTTGAGCATTTGTCTTTGCTCATCGATAAATGCTCAAAATGGCTGCCATGCCACGCCCAAACCGTTGGACAAAAAAAGTTGTTTTAAATAACTTTTCATCTTTACGGTCTTTAGATGATACAAACCGAATGTGAAGTATAAAACATGAAATGTTTTGAGCCAATAGGACAATATACACACAAGTTACACCCACATCCGGTTGCAATGGCAAAACACAGAAAATGGGTGCCACGCCACGGCCATGCCCTATGACGAAAGTTTTTTCTTTTCATAAACATTTCATCGTTAACGTCTTAAGATGGCACAGACCAAATGTGAAGTTGATTGGATGAAAGCTCTAGGAGGAGTTTGTTAAAGTACAACATGTGGAAATGGGCAAAAATCACACTAATTTCGAACTTTCAATTCAAAATGGCGGACTTCCTGCTGGGTTTAGGGTATGCTCCATTGACGTTTTTTGTATGTCTTGACCTGCTTCATATGTGTACCAAGTTCTGTTAGTCTACGTTAAACGTACTGCAGGGGCTACATTTTTATAATTTTATAGAGGGCACTAGAGAGCGATTTTTGTACACTTATTCCAAAAACCCTTAATACGTAAATATTCACTAGAACTGATCCAACCACCAATTTTGGAGAGTTTGAGTATGTTAAGCCCCTCAAAAAGGCTATTCATTTGATGGAAGAAAGGAAAGGAAGCATTCCTTCAGTTTCAATAGGGCCATCGCCGCTGTTGGCGCTCGGGCCCTAATAATGTGACACATTTGTGAGGATTCCTTTGTAACTGTAATTTAGTGAATCCAATATCCCTCCCCCTGTGAATCGTAATAGGCAGGTACACTTGTGAGTGGCATTGAATAAGACTATCTGCGTGTCGCCAACAACAGGACACATGGCTGATGTGGCAGTCACACTGAAAAGTTATGCCATGTGGCAAAGGGAGCTGTTTTTTTAAAAGCACGACATAGTGTCTAACAGAAACAAATTCAGCTGAAAAGATTACCAGTGATAAAATGACTCAACAACACAAACACTGAAGGACATTTAGCAGACAGTGAAAGGTATGTAGGGCTATTGTATCTGACTGCATTATGTTATGAGCTGTTTTCTGTTATTTTGTTTAAGTGTGCAGCAAGAATATGAACTTTACTATGAAACACATTTATTATGCCTGAAGCACCGCTGAGTGCAGTGAATGCTTGTCAGCTTTCATGAGGCATTGATATACTTATTTCTGACAAGGTGGTGGGATCTCAGTTTATTGAGAAACATCTTAAATATAAAAAGAGCTTCAATGTGGGGCCTTCTTTCCTCACGCCATCCAACACTGTAGCCACAAAACTGTTGGGAAGATATTATTAGAAAGTGAATCTTTTATTTACCTACAAAAGGGTCATTATTTTTCCTGCAGCTGTTGCAGAGCCCTTCACAAGACTTCAACCAGCAATTGTGGCAAAAAGTCTAGCAAATCATTTAATTCAACATCCAGTTAGTGACTTTTCCCCCAGAGTTTGCTTCTGCATCTCAGAATTGTGTTGTGGTAGGTCTCGTGACAACCACTGACTTATCTTCATGAAAAAAATCTGCTAACTCATCATCTGAGGAAGGCATGAGATGTGGTCAATAGTTCCAAAAAAAGCTTGTGAGGGGACCTTGAGCGAAGAATATTTTGTCAAGCAACAGCTTATGTTGACCACTATCACTGGAATAAAAAATAAAAAAATAGTCTACAGCTTTAACACATGGAATAATTCCCATAGTGTTGGCAATTCAGTGTTTTCCCTATTGTATTGTGCCTTTGTAAAAATAATGGACGTTAAGGGAAATTAAAATAAGGTTGCTGTTTTGAATGGTCACATTTAAATGCAATATAAAGCCTTAAAATAAGTGCTCTAAGTGATATGTGTTTTAGGCTACAACATTTGTTGTCACGTAGAGCAAACATCTCACTATCCGCAAGCTGCCTGTCCCCATAACACAATGTAAAAAAAGCAACCTCTCTTATTTTTAGTTAATTTTTGTAGTTCTTGTTCATTTTAAAATACATTTCGAGAAGTTCTGTTTCTTTAGACAGCAGAGATTGTAGCTAGAAAAGGAGAGCGAGGGTGGATATGATAAATAGGGGATAAATAATTACAATACGCAATACTTGCACTACTGATCTACAAACATTCTTGGGAGCTATAGTTTGTTTTATTTAAATTGCTGGTTAACTCCAAGTACTCAACTTCTAATAGCAAGTGCTGTACTATTCAGTCATCTTCAAATATGGACAGTGAGCTGCAAAGACATGTTTCATACAGAAGTAGTAGCAGTAGTCTTGCTTTGCCAGACCATCCTCCACAGCGCTGCGGAGGAAGCTAGTGGAACACAGCCTGGTCCAGATGGGACATCAGGACCTCAGCTCTCTATAAGCAGGATCGTTACATCTTTTCACACCCCTTTACTATGGAACACCACATCGACGTGTCTATGTACCTCCTAGCATCAGCCATTAGTCATTTCTAGCATTGGATGCCAACAAAGGGAAAACTGCACCGATGTGCCCTAAAGTACACTGTGCTTGTGCGGCACCCTGCTGGATGCTTTGAAATGATCTCTCAATTCATGATATTACTCTTCAATAAAAAGCCCATGGCTGCTGCAGCAAAGGCCCAACACAGACACACGAGAGGAGAAGTGCTGCTGCGTCGACCTCTGTTCTGGGCCGTGTGCGCTGGGAGACCAGAGGCGATGTAGGGATAAAAAGGTTTGAGCTGTGCACAGAGAAGGGGGACAGGGGCTCAGGGACGTGACAGCAGAAGTTCCATTTAGATTAGAAGCTTTTAATATCCTCTGAAATTTCCAATAAACAGCAGTTGGAAGCGCTGACGCTCTGTCGTCATTTGATTGTCCATCACCTAGGCAGTAACCTCGAATGATATGGTTTTGAATTGCTGCCCTGACTGGCCTTGTTCCTCTGCTGTTGTATCAACAAAACGCGATAAAGCCATCTTGCAATCTGCTGCTTTCCACACTGTAAGGCAATTGAGAGGCAGTTGCACAGGTGTCTGGGATAAGCTGCGCCAGCAGGCTGCCTGAATGAAGCATTTCCAGAAAATATGCTGAAATACTGTATAATTATTAATTCTGCACTCTATTGTAGTGCTCTTACCGCACTCCAAACAAGAACAAGGATATTACTTATGCAGGCAGAGCAGGATATCCTCTCCATTACAGATGCCGCCTCTTCATAAAAGTCCTGCATGTTCTACAACTTAAATGCCAGCACTGAGAAATGAGAGAAATATTATATTCAGCTTCCGTCGAATGGAGTGGTTCTTTATGGAGAGTTTTTCACCCCACTATCCAACTAGCCAATCAAACATGTATGTCTATGATTGCGCTGCATAATTTCAAACATTTAGAGCCCAACACTATAAAACTAAGCAAAGTGAGGTCAAACTCCGTAGATTATGAGGCGCCCAGATGGATGAATACAAATATTTGGCCTTCGGGAATCGCTTCATATACAGTATAGCAAGCCAAGGTTTCTTCTTCTCTTTTACTGCCTGTCTCCGTTTTGTGACAGCTGTTTCGCGTGATACGGCTGTATGCGGTTTAAGTATTGCTGCCATGTGCTGCACTGGTAATGAAGAGAACAGCAAGATGGTTTCTGATGCCAGCGACTAATGACTCCCGACAGTGGTGGGACAACCCCCCCACCCCCACACACACACTACCCAGTTTAAAAAAATGATTTTGCTAATGTTCTACCTATTCTGCCTTTGCATTCATTATCAAATTGAATGCTGAGCTGAGGAGTGTGAGCTCCCTGTTATTTGTACTGTGAGAGGTAGCAGCTGGAAAATGGCTTTGGAGTATAATTTTGCATATTAGGTGTTGTTCACAGGTAGTTCATTGTTAATATAAAAAGGTATGTATAAAGTAAAGAAAGGGTACAGGTACCATGTGATCAGAGCTCCTAGCGAGGCCACTTGGATCAACAACATATAAAAACAGACATGAGCCCTTTATGCAACAAAACTCATACAAGGCCCAGGTAAGATTGAATATAATTTTGACCCAGCCCAAATTTGGTATTTTGCTAAAATAACACAAATTGCTAGTTGAATTGAAAACAAATGAAACCAACATTTTCTTATTGAACAAATTGAACAGTGAATCGAATATAAAAAAGGCACCACTACATAAAGAATGCATTTTAAAGTGCAGTTTTCTACTGATATTTTCTTTTACTAACACAAAAAGATCTGAGTGTCTATCGTGATACGTCACAACCTTTAAGAAAAAAAAATAGGTAATGTTTTGCACATCCATGTAGGACAAAAAAGTACATTTTCAAATAAGGTAATGTCCACACAACAGTTAAATGCTCTGAAAAAATGTTAATAGTGCAGAATCAAGCAAACAACATTTCTCAGGTGTATTTGATTCTGTTGAGTCATGACCCTTATGTCATATCACATAATCAGAGGTCATGTGATATGAAATAAACATTGGAATATTATTGAGACAAATTTAAGAATGGATATTGTCCCGATACGGCAAAAAATAATAATCTTACCATTCTTATTTTCAAATGATGCAAGTAGTTGTATGACCAAGAGACTCAAGCATTTTTCAGAACATTTAACTGGTGTGCAGATTTTACCTAACTTGAACATGTCGCAACTTTCCGTAATGTGTTTATTGTGCAAGTTAATATTGCGATGACGATAAACGATATATTGTGCAGCCCTAACTAGGGCCCACATGAATGAAGCTTGCATCACCAGGTAACTTTCCACTCTCACCCTAACCATGGCAAACTCTCCAAACATTATAAATGATTGCTAAAATGTCAGAATGTGGAAGCAAACACCTAGGGCTACTTTAACAGCATTCGATGTTGGTTATCAAGCCCTGAGAAGTTGACATTTTCGTCTTCTTTTTTTTGAGTAATGTGGATTTCCGACAGGCCAATGATGAAGTGCTATCGCACAACTGGGGGCTAGCAGAGTGAACTATGAAATATGTTTTCATACCTGTGAGGTACTCTGGGTCCGGAACAGGGTCGGACAGCTCCTCATGGCACTGGACCTCCATTGGCACCGATGCCACCACCATGCCATCTGGGAGCTGCTGCTCGATGCCTCGGGCAAAGTTCTTCTGCCTGGTGTTAAAAGGGAGGGGAAAGTTGGAAGTCACATTTAAAGACAGAAGCACTCTGTCATCCAACATAGGGAGAGAGAAGAGAAACGAAGAAAAGACAAAAAAAAGAAGCGGAAAATAGGATGATAAAAAGGAAACAAGGAGGAACAATGATAAATCGGAGGTAAAAAGATGGAGAATGAGGGAATGCAGGGTTACATTTAACACATGGGCTGTCAGTGCCCTTTTTATTTTTTTAATTGAGGTCAATAAAGCAGGGACAAAATCTCCCCCCCAAAATACCCTGACAATTTGAAGGCAACGAATACATACTGCACCAGGACTTACACAGTATCATCAGTATCAAATCTTTTTCCCCCAGCTGTCAGCCCATTTCACTGAATGTTTGCTGCATGGTGTTTTACAGTCTACACACTAAGCCAATTATGGTTTAGATGTACATGAGAACTATAGATGCTATACATGGACTAATGATCGTAAGCACAACTGTTCTGGCTTTGTTAGAGCACCTTAACAACATGGCAATCAGTGAAATGACACTTTTTTACGTCCAGTACTTTTCAATGAGTAAGTTTACATGCACACCAATATTCCACCATTATTTAGATTATGACAATATTCCGAATTTGATACAGGTCATGTAAACAGCAAATTCCGGTTGGATATTCCGATTAATATACCTTTATTTAAGATACCTTTATTTAAATAAACCGCAGAGTTTTTGGAGTGTTTTTTATTTTACACGTTTTTTTTCATGAGTCAGGCAGCTGTAAGCTGTGAGGGAGACGTTTTCTGCGGTGTATATAGGCCCCCCTCCCTCATATGGGTTTTAGGTGGTACGCACATTTCATAAATGAGGGCCATTGATGGTTTAGCACAAACTGTCAATATGCAAACTTCTTTCCTTGCGTGCACAGTGATTTAGTCATGAGTCTACAAAGAAGTTCATGCATCTGCCTTTTGGATAATACACAACCAAAAACAAAAGTGTGAAACAAGTTGCAAAATGTTATATATTGTTCAGTAGCACATTCCTGACTTGAGGCTCATTTCAAAAAAACTTTATATGTTAATATTACCAAATAATTAAGCCAAGTGTTTATAAATTTGCGGCAACATTGTTACACCGCAATGCAGGATACACTGGTGTGGGCCAATCGCAAAATGGTCTTTAGTTTATAAAAGGCTTGTAGATGAAATTGCATATTGATACTGACGTACTTGCCTGCAGCATTTTGTTTTGACAATACAGCAACATGTTTTCTGACAATATCAATCATTTCGGAATGACAACCTTTCTGAAATGCTGCGTTGATGGACAAAGGTAAAGGACTCAAATGAAAATGATTGAAAAGAATAAATGAAGGGTGGCAGGACAGAGCAGGACAGAATAGATCAAAGATAGATAAATAGGTTTGCTTCTCATCAATGACAGATTGTGAAGCACTACGTTTTGGCACATTAGGGGGAAATCAATACATAGTTACAATTATGCAAGATTGTGCGGTGTATTAAAGAGACAGTCTCAAAGCATGCCGTTTTTCATTATTTTGGTTTTACTGCAATGTGACTCATCTTCAGTCTGAGAGCCCTTATTTGTCTCTTGCTGCGAGTGACTGTTATTTGAACTCACTTATTCCATCCACTCCATCAGTCTCTCAGTGCCAGTTGGGTTCACAACAAGGTTACACAACAGAATAACTTAAATAAATCAGTAACTTAAGTCATTCAGGGATCTTTGGACCAAAGCTAACTCCTGTAGGTATCCTGGGCTGAAGTCGAAAAGTCAAAAAAATAACCTAAGTCTTTTTTTCTAACCACTTTATTTTAACACTGATGGTAAACGGCATGAGGTCAAGGAAAGGCATGAAGGAGAATTCAAAAAGAATTAGGAATATACAACAGTGGTGCGAGGAGAAGGGAGAGGAAGCAAAGCGGGGCCGCAGGTCGGGTGTTATGCTGAGGCTAGCCACCTCTACCGAGCCTGTATCTCCCCAATACCAGATCCCTGGTACATAAAATGGACAACATAGAATTGCAACTCGTTGAAAATTGCTGTGTTTGTGACTGTTTTTAATCACTGAAACCTGGCTTCACGCCCCGGGAGCTAGCATGCAGGTAGCAGGCTGCAGTCACCTCCGCTGGGCACAGGACTGAGACTCCGGTAAGAGCGGAGGAGGTGGGCTCTTTATGTGTACGTGCATGAGAACTGGTGAAATATTGGGACAATTATAGATACACTGATCCCCTGACCTCGAGTACATGCCTGTAAGATGCGGGCCTTTTTTTCCTACCGAGAGAGTTAACAGTAGTAATCGTCATGGTTGTGTATATTCCACCCGATGTGCTTTCCTGCTGAACACCATAATCGAACAGCAGCACACCCCGACGAGTTTCATATAACCTGCTTGCGTTCTATGTTGTTGTACTTGCTTGCAGTAAGTCAGTTTTTTACGAAGTTGTGTATTCATCCATTTTTGATAAGACCAGTCATACAGGGGGAGGGGATCAGGCTCTGAGTGCAGAAACAGCTCTGGGTGAGCGATATTTTGACAGTAATGTTAAATACAAGTACTCCACAGCGACTCTAGGTGTAGCTGTTTGACAAAAAAAATAAAACCCCCGCATAGCATGCCTTTAAGATTTTTCTTTGAACAGAGCGCCATCTAGTAAGCTCAGAAAATAAACAGTGGTTCGCAAAGCGTCATTTGACCATCATTAACATGTAGCCAGCACAGCAGCAGAATGGCTGTGTGTGCCTGCCCTGTGGGGATAGACATTTGGGGATTTGTTGGCATTTGTCGCACAAGAATTGTGTGTTATGAACTTTTTTTTTTTTTTTTTTTAACACTAAATTGAGCTCGGAGGTTTTCAAAAAACGTGTTGGGTACCAAATGAATCATCCCCACTGAAATAAACACCTATCAATACAATTATGGGGGGGGGGGTCTCTTAAAACTTCATTATGTTCACCAGCTAGTTGCAAACCTTGTCTGCTGCAATTTGGTGGTAGGACGTTAGCGGACAGTGTGCTTATCAGAAGATTTTCACTGAAAACAGCTACCTCCTTCGACTGGAAATTGTGATAATGGCAGTGGTAGAAAAAGCGCTAAAGTTCCACCAGTACTTTGTCACTACAGTGTCAGCACACCAACATAACCTCAATGAAGACAGTAAAAACAATGTTCCTAGCCAGATTATCTGAATCTCTTCAGAGGTGAGAAACCAGAATAATCCCTCTGTTCCCCTGTATGCTCAGGTTTCCAACATGGCTGGTCTTTTTGTACCAAAGTATACCAATGGGAGAAGCCCAAAAAAACAACAACAACAAAAAAAACACACATGCGAGTTGAAACATCTCTGGATGACTCATTTTTGCTGTTTATTTTACTCGCAAATTTAAAATGACCAGGAATGACTTCAGGTATGCTGAGAATATTTCCTGCCAGTAACCATATCTGACACAAGCTGTTAAATTAAGTGAATAAGATCTCAAAAAGCCTTAATTGATGCTCTCCTAGTTGCTTGATAAAAGCCTTGTGCCTTTAGAACAATGTGGTGGCCATTTAAACAAGCACAAAAAGGTTCTCATGCTTCACACTGGTGACAGTTTTCCTTAATATACTGTACACCATGCATGATTTGCTTTAAATTGATTAATGTATTCTGGGCCTGAGCTGTGAAATAAAAAAAAGGATACATGTATATTTACAAATCACAAAGTGTTGCTTTTGGGAAAGTCACAGCTCCAGAACAACATAAGCCATAGGCAGGAGAAGGAACAGCGGTTGAGCAGTTATATTAAATACCATTATACAATTGACATTTTATTTGCATGGCGTGGCCAGGGGTGTGAGGGTAATTAAAAAAGGAAATCAGGCTCATAAAAACAATACGTTAGCCTGCCAGTGATGTGGAACAAAGCTGCTGATGTGGTTGGGTAGTAAGGCACGACATTGGGATGACACTTCATGCTTCGTGAGCCTCTGGGGCCAGAACAATATAACTATGTAGATTCACTACTAAAACTGTATGTGTATGCACAAAGACAGAAATGTGCACTCAAATAATTTGTTAAATTTCTAAAGCAGCCCATATGCATGGTTCCGTGTAATAAATCATTGTGGAACTGTGCGCACGTGAACAAGCCTGATTTCCACTCCCACTAATAGCCCCCCCACCCACCCAAAAAAGATGCTGAAACAGCCTTAAACGTTTGTTTTTATCTATTTCACAGATTGGTTGGAATGGTATTTCAGTTTCACTGCTCTGTTACATATAGTCCTCATCATCTTGTAATGTTTCCCTGTTGCTAGATTTGTTTCACAGAGTGATGAAAAACAAGGTTGGGTTTTATTTTTTATTATTGACAATGGATTCCTTTTCTGCTGAAAGCAATGTTTTCAGCTTACAAATGCACACACATTTGGAATCTATAAATCTGTTGAAGATTTGTTTCTCCCTCTTAGGTGCACACTATGTAGAGTATGGGCTGAGTTCTTATCGCTGAATTCACACCCGGATTATTTTCATAGCAACTTTGTTGGATGATGACATGTAACATTTAACAGCCATCTGCCACTGTAAGTATACAATAATTCATTCTCTTAGAGTGAAATCTTTCTTAAAAAGGTTTAAAGAACGTTTGGTTCAACTTGCCAAAATATGTATATTTCCTCTAGTAAGAGCTTTGGTGAAGCAGCCATCTGTTTTATAAATCCCTAAATTATGACAAAACACAAGGACACTTGATTAAACAACTATTTGACTAGTTTCTGTTTTCCTCTCGATAGTGTTGTTTCTGAGTCAGACCTTTCTCCACAGTGCTGCAGAGGAGGGGAACCCTAACCCTACACAGCATTCCAGGATGGAAGAAAAACATGCTTTGGTTTATTGGCATTCCTTTAAACCAATCACAATCGTCATGGGCGGCGCTAAATGCTGGACGGAGCCCCGTTGCTGCCGCAAAATAGCCTCGGGAAGGAACATGTGTGTTCAAAGGTTGTTTTAGTTGTGAAACTGAAAACTCAGATTGGACAGATAGTCTAGCTAGCGGTCTGGACTTACCCTGCAGAGATCTGAAGACCAGTTAACCATAGTCCTCATAATTCCACCGGAGTTTAAAATTCCAACACAAAGAAAGCGGAAGGCAACGGACATTTGGATAAAGATTATCCTCTTGATAATACCCTTGACCATGTGGCTGGATAAACTCAGCTTTCAGAAAAGAAACAATCAGGGCCACCAACAAACTGCTCCCACCCCGCCCTCTCAGACAAATCTCATATTTAATCAACTGAGTCAATGATGGTATTCCTCAAGGGGGGAGTTTTGTACATCAAGTTGAGGTGAGCCAAACAAAGGAAAGAGAAAAAAAGAGAAGCCAGCAGAAGGGAGTTTGGGTGAAAGGGTTGTCAGGTGGGAGCGTGGTCTTAATCATTGATCCGAAGCAGCCACCAGAATGAGAACAAAGGGCACTAAAATATTCATTAAAAGCTGCTCTGAGCTTGTCGTGTGTAAGAGGAATAGAGTGGTGGTGGGGGGGGGAGTAATGAGGAGGTTAGCTTTTAACATCTCAATACTGGAGTCCACTGGCTCCCACTGAGAGATACCCTGTCGCTGAGCTCTGTAATATGAATCCAGATCACATCAGGGTCCAGTGCTCCCGAGATGTCACAGTGATCGGACCTCCTTCCTGGGCACAAACGCTCATATCTCATGTTGCTTTGTAACCAGAATCCTCACACCCCCAGGAGTCTGCTGCCAATAACAATGACACAACTGGATTTTGCCTTGTAGGAAATCAAACAAATAAGCCTTGCATTTTACAACAAGACGAGGGGGAGCTTCCTGCACAGTGAGGTTGGGGTGTGCTTCCCTTTCCGAAAAACATGAGGTATTTCAGGGCTGCTGAGCTTGAAAGATGAACCATGGAGGGAACCATGCTGGGTGGAAAGAACCCAAACAGCTCTGAGAGAGAGAGCGAGCGAGAGAGAGAGAGCGAGCGAGAGAGAGCGAGAGAGAGCGAGAGAGAGAGAGGTGTGGACACTCTTACGAGACATAGCTGCAAGGGCTTGGCTGCCCAGCAGACGGGAAATCTGCACACCGACTGTGCCCATGTGTGTGCGAGTAAAAGTGTGTTGGCATGCATTTGCGTGCATCTCACAAAAGTGTTTGCATGTGTGTGTGTTTTGCTGCTGGGCGCCTGCTCATACCCCTTGCTGCTTCCCTTTTATTATACTGTTGTTTCTCCAGACAGTCTAAATAGCAAAGCCTTGCAGGGACCACAGAGGAGATCCATTTTTTCTCCCCATTCAGGTCCCCCCCCAAATAAATAAAATAGCAGTCAAATCTTTAACTTGGAGGGATTGTTTACAATTTTCTACGGACAAGGAGGGGGGTTCTTAGTGAGGTAGCTAAAAATGAGAATAAAAGATGAAGTAGAAGATTTACAGATTTTCAAAAAGCACAGATGATGGAATGAGTTTGGAGCAAGATAAAAACAACAAACCTCCACTGATGATTGCACAATATTCAAATTTGACTTTTCATCTTCACTGAATGATGGAGACAGATGCTTTGCGCCACTCCCGAGCAGTGGGGTAGGGGCTTTTGTAAAAGTGCCAGTGAACATCACATGAAAGGTTTCCTTACTATCTCTATTTTACTCAAGGGCAAACAGTCCATCTAAAACCGACATGGGAGGACGCAGGCCACAGTGCTCTTTCACTTACATATTATAGTGTCCACTGACTAAGTTAATGGGCGTTGAAGGCTGCACATGGCAACTTTGCACTTCTGCCTCAAGTGAGAAATAACTGGATTTTATAAAGTTTGAAAGCTTTTCTGACTACAGGTCATTTAGCACAGTGCCAGTTAACTGCACAGCCCTCGGTCCTCAGTGTTATCGTCTAGCAGGAAGTGGAGAGACTGGGAGAGATTAAGAGATCCAGGCACTAGGTCCCGTGTTTAGGACAGCATCTGCAAATCTGAAAAGAATTCATCTACAATGTAGAGCATTAAAAAATAGGGATAAAACCTCTTTCCTCCTACTTTTTTTTATATCTGAAGAGTGCTCCAGCAATTTAGTTGATGGTTCTTGCAAGAGACAAGACTTTATTTTTTGAAAAAGGTTAAAGTCAATGTAGCAGATGTTCTGACTTGTATGATTAAGCTCGAAAAATGCTGGATCCTACATTTCCCATAATTAGGGTCGAGTTCTGACAGCTGGAGCCTTTTGCAACTTGAAAAAAAAAAAAATTCAGAAGACACGGTTTTCTCAGAGTGGAACTCCCTGACTAGAAATATTGACATGTACATCCATTTAACATGCAACATTTTCTACGTTATTGCAGCATGTTGTCTAATATGAAAACATCTTTAGAACATAACACTGTAAATCCATTTGATACAGACTGGCAGCCCTTGCTGTGCAGGATTACATTTGACATTTATGGCGTTTTCCCACCTCATGGTACCTACTCAACTTTTTTGGTTTTCCATTATGATAAAAGGTCCCTGGTACCTGCTAACAAGTACTTTTTTTAATACTACCTCATTCGAGCTACCAAGCGAGCTAAGGCAATACTAAAAGTTAACTTGTAAACCTGCAGACTAGTGATTGGTCGGAGAGAATTGACACTATTCACTGCGTCATTGCCAGCGACAGACGGGGGGTCCTGAACAAACCCGCTGCGTTAAGTAGTTTAGCCATCAGTGTTTCTTTTGCTGCCTCCAGCTTCTTTTGAAACTAAATTGTCTTCTGGCTGTGGCTACAACCACATGCAGTGAATCAAAAACACACCTTCGACGTTTTTGTGTGTTTTGCGTTAGGTCATGGCAGTTTCCTGCTATGACGACCAGCCAGGCTTGCCTCACGCATTAGGCAGTACTCATCTCCAATGGAAAAAAAGAACAGGGCACCGCGACCGAGTGCAGATGAGCCGAGCAGGTAAGATTAAGGAAAAAAACGCCATTAGTTTCTTTGGAAAACAGCTTAACCAAAATGTACCATGTCATTTATTGTATTGCTGCATGTAACACACTTTTTCTAAAATTTCATTGGTGTTTAAAGTTTTGGAGTAACTCCTAGATTGAGTTATCCACGAACGTCGAACCAAAGACGGCTCTTTGGTAGTCAATTGTGATGCTCTCTTCCCGTAATGGCTGTTAATTTTATATTCAAAGCGTTCATATGGTCAGATTAGATTCAATTTCAGCACACTGGCTCCGGGTCACTTTTAATTCATTTGCAGTCATCTCTTATAATTAGGCCTTGCATTAACCATGCCTCCCAAAAGAGTCTCCCTTCCTCTTTCACCAACCTCATCTGCACAGGAAGCAGTCAGTGCTTTTCAAAGTCTACCTCAGACCCAGCTCTCCATTCACCACCACTTCCAAATGAGATCAGAGCATTTGAGATTTAGATTCTTGATATTAACTTTCCTGCCTCACCCGTCCCTCCCTTTCTACAAGTCCAGCGGTGGATCCCTAAGTGGGTGAGTTGCCTCCGGGCAGCAGAATCCATACACGGCCCAAATTAAATTCCTGGACTGCAGATGACTTTGCTGACCTTCTGACTTCCTGAGTTCAGTGGAAATGATTGCGGCATGCGGCCAGTGATAGTTAACCATGTTCAAAGTACTCCACCATCCACAGCAAACCCTGTGCAAATCATGAAAATAAGATAAGCATCTCTTTGGACGCGTGTGGCTGAATATCCAGAAACCTATACAAGGAGATTGTGTTTTTTTTGTTCTTTTTTTTTTATTTCTCCTCTGAGTATTTTCCTGAGATTAGGGGACATGTCTCATTTTTTAGGACAACCCCTGACATCGGGAGGCTTTGCTGAAACTCTTCTCCCCATAATGAAATAATCTTTAAATATCCAATCTGATATGTTTGTACAACCCAGAGGCACATTTACCTCCTGGTTATGCACTACAGCTATTTCCATTTTACCATTAAGTGATTTACACCATTTCAACCTTAGAGTCTATTTTAAAAAAAAAATAAAATAAAATAAAAAAAAATAAAAAAGAATGTACTGATGCATAGGGCTTAGGAAACACCACTGTCAACAATAAGTGTTGTTGTTCCACTTTAATTCTATCACTTTTTTTGTACTTCTAAGCAGCATACAACAATTCGTAATCCTGAAATTACTTAAATAATGCAAAATGGATCAGGATAAGTGTCCAAAAATGAATAAAGGGATTAATTAATTTAGTTTATATTAAAATAGTCTCTTTTCCATTACAAGTATGAGACCATGAGCCAGCTAGCCACTGTAGGTGTAAGTAGTCAATAAATAAATAAAAATAAAGATTTAATAGGCCCCTACGCACTTTTAACCCTGTGATGGCTGCAGCTGTGTCAAAGCAAAAATAGGGCCTTAGTTATTGCATTTCACCATTCATTAATTTATAATTACTTATTTCTATAAATGTATGTATTTAGTTATTTCAAAATGTGTGTGATTGATGTGGATGTGTTTTTGTATTTGAAAAGTTTTGTATTTTGCACTTCTTTGGCTTTTTTTGGACTTTTCAAAAGGAAATAAGAAAAACACAGACATATCTGTAGAAATAACTTCACAAAACATACATTTTTTGAGTATATGGGAGCTGTATCACTTTTCTGGGGGTAAAACATTTAGGCGAGAAAAGCATGTATTTTCAAGTGTCTCTAAAGAGGTTAAGTGAGATTGCTGCAGTTGGCAGCTGCAAAACAAGCCACAATGTAAGTTAATAGGGCAATTGTCCAGCTTGTATTTACCTTAACAAAACTGACAGTGTCTAACAACATTATTGAAAGGATGACCTTTCTATTAGAGTAAGATCCTTTTTTAAAACATAAAAACATCTGCGAAATTGCGTTTGCTAAACCCACCAGACTCCATGTACATAAACGCTAATCTTAGCATCGTAAAATATACTTCATTCAAAGTCTACACAATAACACACCGTGGTTAAACACAGCCCGCTTAATTGTCTCCTCAATGGAGTGTTCATTAAAAGCTTCTGTGTAACTCATCAAGGTCTCCCAAACCTTCTTCACATGTCAATGAGTTGTGCTGCGCCTGAGTTTTTCCTTAATACAGTGTGTGTGTGTGTGTGTTTGTGCGTGTGTGTGTAAAGCACTTTAACAGAAGGATGACTGAAACAGATCTACCAAGTACATCACCAAGCCCAAGCCTTGCCAAATCCTTTCCATGTTGAGATACAAATGGAAGAACCATGTCCCGCATGCTTCACTTCACAAAACAGCTTGTGCGTTTACCTGAATGTGGCCTTGAGGATCTGTCCATTGGTGCTCTCTTTGGTGTGGTTGTTGTATCCATAGAAAAGGTCTCCGAACACAGTCTGGTTAGCGGGGATGTCCACTGCTTCCCCGCAGTCTATTCCCTCAGTGCAGGTCTCCGACAACGGCAGGCATGACCTCCCATCTGGACCGCGCTTGTAGTCCTCGATGCACCTACAGTGACAGGGGTTTAAGCCATTCCATTAGCTCATGCATTTCCTTTTTTCCAGTGGTGCAATGTAACCAAGTACATTTAATCAAGTACTGCACTTGAGTACACAGTTTGAGGTACTTTTTTCATGCCACTACATTTCAGAGAGAAATATTGCACTTTTACCCCACAACATTAATCTGACAGCTTTAGTTACTACTTCCATTACAAGATAAGACTTTCAGCACACAAAACATACAGTTTATAAAAGACGAGGTTTTATTAGAAATTAAACTACCCAACAAGAAATACAGCTGAAATTATTAGCCGATAAAACACTTGTTTTGATCGTTTCAGTTTGTAAAATGTGAGGATTTTTGAAGTACTTTTACTTTTATAACTTTAAGAACATTTTCCTGATGATACTTCAATAATTTTACTTAACTAACATTGTCAATTTTACAGTGTGGTATTAGTACTTCCCTCTTCCATCGCTGGCAATTTGCTTATTTCTCTGTAAGTCAAATTTTTAGGTTGAAGTATGATTTTTCAAATAATGAGTGCTGGTTAGATGGCCAATTTTAAAAATGAAGCTGTAATTTAAATAGTTAACCATATGATAGGAAGCTGATGTCTCTTGGCAAGTGTAAAATAACAGCAGATAAAAGGATTCAATAATATGCTGTTTCTGATCTTTCTATTTGGACTTTATATCATTTTTGGGTGCAAATTGCAAATGAATGAGGGCCATTATTATTTGTGCTTTGTTTGGCCAGGTTTTTCTTTTTCTAATTATTTTTCTCAAGCTGGCAGCTGTTAAGTGCATTGGCAACAGGGACAACTGTTTACAATTAATTTAATTGTTGATTAAAAATGTTAGTTGAAGAGACAATAAAAATTAAAATTTGCTGTCGTCTTTGATATATGTTCTTTGTGTCCAGTCGGCATCTGTATTTTCCATCAACCATAGATTGTTTCAAGAAAACGCCGCTATGCAACGTTTTTTTTTCATCCAAGAGACTGGGATTCATGTCCAGTACATTTTGTAACCACACCTACAATCTTTTCCTAAACCTAACTGTCCCGTTCTTGTGCCGCACGTCAGTGAAACACGTGCCCCGAACCACAGCTTTAAATAGGGACCCCAAGAGTCCTGACCAAGCGCATCTAAATATGACAATAAAAGGAGGCTTTTCGAATCAATAACAAACGCAACAGGCACCCAACCAAGCGTCGCTTTTTGACGTGATGGGAGTGACAAAGTTCTGAATCTGAACCTCTACGAGGTGTGACCCTAACTGTGTGTCTACACAAGAGGTGTTAAGCAGCATTTTCTAGCCATCCATCCCATATGTGTCTGACAGAACACACTCCTGACAACCGAAAGCAGTCTAGCCATCTAGTCCGGTAGATATCAGCCATATAGAAAACAGTGCTATATTGGCACTGGGTTTTGGTACCCAACCCTATTTAAATCACAATCTCATAATATTATTTTAACTTTGTGATTGAATGCCCATCTTATTCTGAGATATTGCCTGCTGCATTTTCACTGGGTTCAAAACATGCACAACTCAACATTGAAGAATCAGCTAAATCAATTCTACTCAACTGGCATAAAATCCTCCACAAAAAAGGAGAGAAACAAGTCCTCTCAAGGCTCTTTCATATTGATAATGTTTTGACATCTCGGTTTATAATATACTCTGAAATACATCAAAAGCAGACAAAGTGCAGGTAGAAAAGAATGGGGATGTGGGGTTTAAGACAGAAAGATAATCTGTCAGGGATTTACACTGAGCCAAGCTCTCTCCTGAATGCCAAATGTCTCAAAGCTAATGCCAGTCTCCAGTGGGACCTGTAGAGGATTAACCACATCTGCACAGTGGAGAGTGACAACAAAATGCTGTCGTAGAGAATTAAATAAAACTGCAGTTTGTATATAGCCTACTGTGCCTGCAACATTATGTTAATTGTAAAGATGACAGAAAGAAACAAGTGCTTGTGTTCAAATAAAACCCCGGGCGTTTACAGGATCTGGTGGGGTTTTTCAGAGCGGAGATAACTTAAAAAAAAAAAAAGACCTTGGCAGATGTCCACTTACAGTACATATTGCAGTACATGGTGGTGATAACGCCGCTGTATGGCTCATTAGCAGCAGAAAAATACAGCAGTTTGGTTGGTTTCCCTCTTAACAAAACACAGGTTACTGTGGGCCGGAGCCAACGCCAAAACAACAAACAGCTAACTTTACTGTCTGCTCTCTGCCCTAGCATCTCGCTTTCACTCTCGCTTTAAGGCGAACATCCTGCAAATCTCAGTAATTGCTACAATAGTTATTTTTATTTTGTTGACTTGTCTCTTAACTCTGTGACACACCAACATACCAGTTAATCACCTAACTAATTTCAGACAGTCTGTAACAACATGAACAAGTCTTGCCTTTGGACCGCCTTTATGCTTACTTCTTACTACAACTTCCAAGTCGGCAGATCACATCTTAACACTACACAACTTGCTGTCATGGTTTCTCACTTCTAGACTAACTGGCGACACACACACACACACACACACACACACACACACAATCTTTCACTAGAAGGAATCCCAGAAACTAAACTACATTTCTGTCACAAAAACACATGCAGTAAAGTACAGGCAACACCTCCACTGAGTTTCCCCTCAACTTGTGTGTCATCTTGTAGCTTTCCAGCTTCTGTGAGGCATCAGTGAGCCTCCTGTCTTGCATTTTAGAACCGCTCACACATCGCACTGAGCCATTGACGATTTCCATGGTAGTGATAAGAACTGATAGCGCTCATTCCATTAGTTGAGAACATTTGAAGCGGCCAATTTAGCACCCATCTGAAGGTTAAGGTAGTATAGTTTGTAAGGGGTGTAAAAGTTGCATTGCTTTCCGCCTTGTGCTTCCTAATGTTCATCCTGCACCAAATATCTCATCCTAACGTCGGTGCGTGCTTCAATTCCTGGCCATTAGTTGTACATTTACATAAAAGAATATTTTGAGAAGTGTGGACAGTTATAATATGAATTTAAAAACTCCACAAAAGAAAATTATTACTTTTGCCAATAATGTTGACAATTCATTGAAATGTGGTATGAAAAGCCAGCATTAGTGGTAGTGATGGCCAAATGAAGCTTTGTGAACCATTTGCTTTATTTTCTGAGCCCACTAGATGGCGAGCTCTGTTCAACCAATGTTTGAAAGAACACAAACATGCCATTTCTTTATACTTTTCTTAAACCAAGGGCACCATTTAGTGGGCTCTGAAAATAAAGACAATGGTTCAAGAAGATTCATGAGGCTTTATTTGGCCAGCATTAATTAGCAGGTTAGCTGGTTTGCAGTTGCATTTATGGGGTAATAATGTGCCCTGACATAAAAACAATATTACTAAAATGGATATTAGTTTGTCTTGCAATGAAAACATTGCAAACATTCACAGGACTAGATGCCATGTGAATCAGACTCGTAATATAGGGTTATGAAAAAGAATAATAATAGTAACTATTAAAGATGTAAACCAGATAATCTGTTATTTCTTACCCACAGAACATCTGGATGTTGTAGAGTGTCGGGTCATCCTCTAGAGGCGCCAGCTGCTGGAGACACAACTGCTCACATCCTCCATTGAAACCGTCAGAACAGTCGATGCCGATGTGGTGGTCGTAGCACCCAGTCCCATCCTTCATAGGACTCAACCCCAGAGGGCACTGTGGAAGGAATACTTGTTTTTAAATGAATAATGTTAGCAATTACAGCTTCACTACATTCTTAGAGTTGCCTAAACTGTGAGACGCTGCCAGATTAACACTAATCCCAGATGGGACAGGTAAACAGACCCAATAACATCTGTGCCACAGACTGTAAATGGTCACATTTCTGTTCCCATTAGTGCAGCCTGTATGAGCACTGAGCTTAGTCTGCAATGCTGCACAGGGAAATATGTAAAATCATATTATCAGCTTAAATAATAGCAGGAGGCTTTAACACTAGGAGCAATGGTACTTTTAAGGCTTTTATCACTGTTGAGACAAAGGGAACAAAAAGTTAAAAATGAATCATCTTCTGCAATGCAAAAGTTACTTATGAGAACTAAAATAAAGTCAATTAAATAAAAAAGTAAAACAGAATACTCAAACAAAGAACTCGCTCACAAGAGTCAAACAGGAACACCTTGGCATCACATTTGCAGCAAGCAGGGCAACGCTCAGTTTGCGTTATGTAAGTGGAAGTTATACCATATTTTTATATTCACCCATCATTTTCATTAGTACTAATGAAAATGTGATGCAACGTGTTTTGCATCTGTAATGTAGCACACTTTCATTTTCTTAGTTAACTGTTAATGGAAATGTTTGGGTCACATCAGCTGTGCCGGTGACTAGGGCTGTAATCAACCAAAGAAAATCTTGGTCGACTAAAGTCGTGAAAATTTTGACTAAAAATCGACTGGGGGGGGTGTGCGGAAAAAAATACTAGATTAATTAACTGTACTGTCCTGCAGTACTTGTCCTTGTAGGCTATTTGCAGTATATTAAATCGTTTTGGACCTAATTGGTTTGCACTGAAATGACTCGTCTGTCGGCTCTGACAGCGCTGCATCAGCCTCATATCCTGAGACATAAAGTCCACAATTCCTTCCGTGATATTATTTTAGCGTTTGGATGATAGAGGCTTAACATCCAGCGTGGTGTGGGTGTGTCTGGGGAACGGGTGGGTGCGCCGGCAGTTATAAAACGCTTATTAGACTATGAAATATGCCAACTCTGATATGTTCATACAGCCTACTCCAAACAGGGCAACCTAAAACAGACAAGTTAGCTTACCGTTTTTAGGTGATACGCCATGTTTGTCGAGCTGCGATATGCAAACTGTTGCTTGCAAACTTTGCATTCAACTTTTTCCGTTATTTATTTTTGTAAAATGCTGCCACACTGCCGATGTCTTCGACATGGTAGGAGGAGGACTGACTGGAAACTAAACACCCACAATTAAATAAATATTCAGCAAACCATCAGACGAAGGCTTTCTAGTACTTTCTTCAATCTGTCTCCGGTGGGTTGGGCTAATCCAAAAAAGGTGAAAACAAGGGGGGTGTTCTGAAGACAGCTCTGAAAACACCCCCATTAGCAATTAGTGCTTTCCTGCCATAGACCGTAACGGTCTATGCTTCCACCCATAGACCGTCAATAATATACAGTGTATGCTTCCACCTGATGAAATTAATACTGCAAAAAATCGACCAATCAGAATTTTGGTGGTGGGAGAGATGATAACTCAGCAGATATCTTACTTACGTATATCTAGCCAACAAAGTAGTTTTGTCATTATATGTGAGGTAATTATTCAGATTGGAAAATCCCACAATCTATACCAAACTAACGTTAGCACAATCTGGCTGGCTAAATAAATAGGGACGGACTAGAAGTAGTCTCTGTTGCTTTTGATTTTAAAGCAAATTGCCCCACAATATGAATACTGTTTGATTACATCTTTTATTCTGTTGGTAACCATTGTTGTATAATCAAAATTAATACACTGGAGGGTGTAATTTATCATCATATTATTGGCACTGCCTTGATACTTAGGGAGCTACATCACTGTATAATTTGCAAATAATGACATTTAATCACACCCTCTTGTGTAATATTGCTTGATTAAAAAGAACTAATGCCAACGTCATGGTGGTTGTTAAAAGAAAAGTCAGAAGGTCACCAAAGTTAGTAAGATTAAACAAATTAATGTAAATCCCATGGCAACCTATCCATTAGTTGTTGTAGGTATAAGACAATATGCAGATAAATATCAGAAAACAACATTATCACTGGTCCATGTGTTTTGGTGTTGCTGTGTCTTAATGCAATACTGCACCACTACTGCCCAAGATTAACTCATTCAACCACAGTATGTAAAATCTTGACTGAATAGTCGATATTTAGTTCTCACAAAAGGGAGTCTAAAGTTTTACCTTGTACTGTACGTGTTAAAGAAATTGCATTTGCATTGCACTGCCACTTGATTATTCACTGTGGCACAGGGAATGACAAGAACAGTGATGAAATGGCAGACAACCAGTGTCATCTATAATGAACCCCTTTAATAAAAGGATGCTTGTTCTATTGGAGATAAGGAAATACTACTGGTAGAAATTCAATTTCCTTATAATCCAGAAAGGACCATTGAAATTATTTAGTTTGGTAAAGTGTGAAAATGAATATGTTTCAAAGATTAACTTATAAAACAAGACTACATTGTGACATTTTTACAGAACCATGGACAAGTTCTTAATTGAAATGCACTCTGTGCTGGGGTAACTTTACAAAAGAGCTGTGAGACCTGACTTCACCCCGGTTCCCTCCTTCTACCAACTTGTTCAGTATTTTTTTCCCAAGCACTTTTTTTTCAGAGACCTGTCAAGTCAAATTCACATTATGTTTTCTGTCAGCTATTACTTCAAAGGAAACTTTGATGGAGAGCATTTTAACAAGGCAGTGCACCCTCAGAACAGTGACTAGGCAGCTGGTTTCCTATAAGCTCCAAGAGTTCAGCAAGCTTATTTTATTATTTAGGCGTACTGTATTCAGAGGGTCCAGATGGCTCATTTGGCTAATAAAGCTCACATGCTTGTTGTGGATTCCAGTCTAATTTTGTGGAGGTGCAGTATACCTTTCTTTCGGTTAGTGTTAGACTGAGTTCAGAGAAAAATCTGGCGTTGCGGCAATTAGTATGGTTGTGCGGCAATGTGGGACTTAAATTGCCCATTGGTGTAACATCCCTTTGCGTTTTGTCTCTTTTTTGTCTTAAATTAAAGTCACAGACCCCACCAACACAGTATAAATAGACCACCGACATTCAAATGATTAGATGGACTGGAATTTTTGCCACATAGCAAGATCAGGTACAGTGAATGCTATTTAAAAATGTGTAAAACAAAAATACAAAAACGTTTTCAGTGGCCTAGCTCTCTGCAGTTTAGAGAACTCTCAGAAGAACACTTTGGATAAAATACAAATCTCACAAGATCTAGTATGTAGGGTACCCTACCAAAATATACTTTGATAAAATCATTGAACTTTTACTACAGCATTTTTGATTTTTTAATATGACATCATAATTGGTTGTAAGTATTTCTTTATAATATGTAAACAAAGTTTTCCTAGTTTGCCCCTACTCCCCGGCTCAACAGCCAGAGAGAGAAAAAGGGAGATTCTCCTAAACTGTGCTTTAGCAATTCATGCTAAGCCTATTTAAATCAGGCGGTTATTGACAGAGAGAGTGCAGTAGTGGTCAAACAAACTCAAGAGTAAACGAAGAGAGGGTGCACTAAACAATGGTGTAAATTAAAGGAATAAAACATTATTTTCTGATTGTTTCAACGTGGTTACATTGAAAAATACACACACACACTGCAGTGGGAAGGTGCCATATTGTTGGATTATGAGTGAATGCAGAACATCACCCTGTCTGTGTGTATGTCAGTTAAACAGCCGTATTGAATGCTTGCCACTAAAGCTCTTGTAGTTAGTGAGCTAGATCGGCCACTGCAGTGTACATGCAGTGTGTTCGCTCATTTAAAGGTAAAGAAGTAAACATGCAGAGCAGATTGACCCTACTGGAAACTACTGTCAACAGGTTTACATTTGGGAACAATAAGGCAGTCCTACCATGCAAACAATTCAAATGACAAGGGTTGAAGACAGGCCCCAGGTAGCAGGTTATGCATGGTGACAATGGTATGCAGATCTCGGTAAGGTAGTCTGGAAAGCTATTGGAAGCAACACAGATAACCTGGCAAGGAACGGGGTCTAGAGAGAGGTGTATATAATTAGGGAGGAAATAAGGTGCAGGTGTGTAGCTGGGTGTGGTTGTCAGGTGACTGAGAAACAAAGGAACATAGTGAGGACATCTGGTGGAGGGATAGGGAATGACAGGGTCTAGAGAAATGCAGAGTCAAAGGAAAACTGAAAGGGAACAGAAAGGAGGAAGGGGTCACCATGACACTGCTTTTTTCTGAAAATATGTTGTATATGATTCCAACGTATTATCAGCAAAGATAAATTGGCTATTCTGAAAAAAAAATGCCACAACCTTAACAACATTGATGATATGCTTACTGGCCTACAGGAAATATATCCATTATGGTAGCCATCCACAGATATAGTTAAGCTTCTGGATTCCCTGTGCCTTACACATGTTTGACATTAAAACATGATGATATATGAATATGTAAATAGAAGCTTAGTGTTGTAGGGTACCATAAAAAAGAATGTATATAGGCTTTAGGCCACCCACCTTATTGTAGGCACAGTTCATTATGCAACTCAATTTTATATATATACTGCTTGTCTCTCTTTCAGGTTAGGGGTCCTTGGCCTAAAACATGCTAAAGACCCCTGATCTAAATTTTAAAGTAAATCCCTCCTGACCAGTAATATATGTGTAGTGGCATCAGTACAGAATGGGAACACATTGAATAGGTGGTCCCTGGTCTTGCTCCCTTGATAAGATGATATTGTTTTTTTACACTGTGAGGGGCTATTTTGACAAATGATGTATTACCTGTAATGCAAAGAGCACATGCGACTTTGTATCTCCTAACACATCTGTGGCATGGAGTCTTTAAATCACTGGAACTCAATCAATGTATGTGTAAATATATGGTGCAGACTGAATGGAATTTGTATTGATGGGTCGCTGCAGTGTATCTTGCCAACTACAGATAGTTCAAGATATTGACTGCCATAATAGGCTTCCGACATGCCGGAATAGTGATAACTCTGGGGCTGGGCTATTTTCCAGCTGTCAGTAGAATGATAATCATTAACAATATGAGCCTGCCAGAGTCTTTGTCTGTGAAATTTTATCACTTGAGGTTTCCACAAATCTGGTCCATAATCCTGGGTAAATCATTGATAATCCTCTGTATGAAACCACTTCTTATGTGAAAAGGTCCCCAAATCCTTCAAAATTGTATCTGATTAAAACTTTTCCTGTATTTCTTATTTGGAAAAAGACTATGGTCGTACAAGGGAGAATACTTTCTCCCTTGTCATATCATAACTGAAATATTGAGGAAAATAATCCAGATTAACACAAAAGTCCTGATAGGTGTCAATGTAGGTTGTTTAACTGTCAGCAACGAACCGGGTGGCAATGTAATCCTATAAGGAAAATGTGCATAGTCAATTTAGTCCACTACAAGTGTGGGGTTTGCCATTGACAGGCTCAGATTGTTATTATAAGTGTCTGACAACATTATGGAAAGGATCCCCACAGAGACAGACCTTTTTGTTAAATCCTTTTTGTTTAACCAGAAACAGCTCAGAGATTGCCAAACCCACCAGACTCCATTTAAATAAACAATATTTTTAGCAGGCCTTGCCTTGTTGTCAGATACTTAAAAATATATCTGAGCAAGTCAGTGATAAAACGACAATTTTTTTGGAAGTAAATTGAAGGTGAGCAATTTCCCAATAACTTACATTGTAGCTTCTTTCGTTGCTGCTGACTGCAGCAATCTTGCTTAATACTTGACCAAATGCAAAGATTATTGTTCTCATCAGTCACTTAGACACAAAAGCATGGGAAAATATGGTTGAAAAGCATGGGAAAATATGGTTGAAGACACAAAAGCATGGGAAAGTAGGGTTGAAAAAAAAGTTAGCCATTTAATAATACTTCCACAACACAAACCCATTTTCCTGGGTGAAAGTCTTGTGTTTTTCCCTGAACATCTTCTGGGATATGAACTCCGCTCCCCTGGTTGAAAGCCCTATGTTTTGGGACCCCTCCTCTTG
The DNA here is from genome assembly GCA_026937815.1 of Etheostoma perlongum. NCBI lineage: Eukaryota > Metazoa > Chordata > Actinopteri > Perciformes > Percidae > Etheostoma > Etheostoma perlongum. Next base: position 6,082,227 of record CM049382.1, on the reverse strand, counting down.
CCTGATCAGACTTTTGCGGTCTTATACTAAGTGATAAGGTCATAAATACCACCAGTACTAGTGGCCATACTACATTTTCCAGAGTTCAATAACATTGTGGGCTTGAAGCATAACCAACCTCAGATAGAACATATGGGGAAAAAACATGCTAAGTGCTGAGGGTTCAATATCAGCGTCTTTATAAACTGACAAGCATCTGTATGCCTGCTGCCGTTCGAAGTGTTGTGTCACAATTCAAAAGGCCTTGAATGAATGCTGTACAAAACTGTGTTCAGACAGGTGCACAGTAGCTGACCCAGACAGAGACCTTCAGAGGTCTCAATTGTGGACATAACAACATGAACCCTTTGAGCAATTGACAATGTTCTCAAAGGTAAAATTATAAAAGAGTAGCCACTTTCCGCGACTGAATCAGGTGGATACCCTGTACTTTGTGGATGTTTGCTGCAATGTTGGTTGGCACAAAAGTTAGAAAGGAGAAAGGAGGGCTCAAGACTGAAGCTGTTTAGAGGCTTAACAATTAAACATGAATCAGTTTGTTCTTGTTAGAATATGTGGTAAAAAGTGCTAGTCTGGCATTTACAGCATATATCTGCAACGAACTTGAAAGGGCACATTTCACCTTCAAATGATGCACAGGCCACAATATAATGATCATTCCCTGGCACTAGTAAAGGTCTATGAATGTAAAGTAATCACCATTTATCTAAGACCATTTAATAACTGGACAATGAATGAGAGGACTGTCTACTCTGCTGTAGAAAAAGTTAGCAGTACAAGGCCTGCTCTGAAAAAAAACCCTTGAACTACCATGCCTTTTAATCCTGTTTCTTAATAGAGATAAATTCCTGAAGTGCTTTTGAGGCTTAAGGGAATCAGTACTGTGCCATTGCCAAACAGCAACAAATGCCTGCGAGAGCGGTTGGATAAGCTATGCACTTTTCAAATTTGTCTGATAGGCAGATCGGTGCAGACCTACAATGATTGAGGACTGGTAATGCATGGTAATGCAATCACTAGGTAAATATTCATTCTCCAAAAGATCCTGATCAAGAAATTACAAAGGTGTTTGATTTAGTTAACAGTGTTATGCAAAATACCACCTAAACTTAAAAAAATCACACTTACGCTATATTTGCTTTAAACCATGGTTTAATCAATTTTTCTAAATCAGTTTCACGTATTGTGAAGCTAATTTAGAAATAATAATAATGTTAATTGTATTAATGCTAATAATGATAATATGCATTATGTGAAGATAATGATGGGCAGTCTCCAATGGTTTTAGAGCGGCAAGTCAAAATAATTGTTTCCATATACTGTCATATATAGTCATATTTTTCAACCTGTGTAACATTTATACATGCATGGAATTTTGACATATTTTTAATGACTTAAAGTTGAAATCTCTCTTGCTTCTACATATATGTGCAGTGAAAAGGTAATATCAAAAATAGCTTTAAGGTTTCATCTGTATAGCAGAGCCTTATTATGTTTCTATGTCTCTGCCTGCGAGAAATCAGCCGTTTTTGTTGTTTTATTTCATTTAGAGACTAGCCTTACTGGAGAAAAGACAGCATTGCTTATTTGATTAAATGCCTATAGCAATTTATGTTTACTTAGACCTGAAAAGGACTTCTGCTGGCTGTGCAAATAATGACTGCTGTCTCTCAGAAGCTGAGAATTGGAGAAGGGGAAATAGCATAGCATTGTCCAAGCAAACTCTGCCACAACTAGTTGTCTCAACTAGGGTTGTCACGATACCAAAAATCTAGTAGTCTGTATCAATACCACCAAAAGTACACAGTACTCGATACCAAAGTCGATACCATACACTTTCTGTCACTGTTTTGGTGTGAAGTGGAGGAGAAAAGGAAAGCGGGATTTACATGTAATCTGGACAAAACGTCAGCCTGCTGCTCTGGAGCATGGCTGCACTGCCAGCGTACAGTACCGTCTTCCATGAGTTCACCGGGAAATTCCAGACAGCAAGAATGTTTTGTTAGTCTGTTTCTTTCCCGACGTTGTTTTTTCGAATAGAACCGGGCTGTTAATGTTAAATTAACTGACGTTATAGAGGTCCACTTAAACAAGCGCTAAAGTTAGCTAATGTCAGCTATAGGCGCTAATGTTAGGCTGTGTCTGTGACAGACAACGTGAGAGAGAAAAAGACAGTTTGCAGTTTACAGTTTGCAAGCTCCAGGTGAAGTCGGGAAAGCCGTTGCTGTAGATGTAATGTTACAGAAAAGCCAGGGGCTGACTGTGGTTAGGCCTTCATGCACGGCAATGGAGATGAGGTGCTCTGTTTTTCTGTGCTGGTGGGTGTTCTTCTTCTTCTCCAGCATTTAGCGGCAGACTAGAACACTTGTAGGCATATACTGCCCCTATCAGGTCCTAAATAATTACATCCCTCAGTACCTACGATACTGTAGATAAATGAATACTCTCACGTTTTTAAAAATCATCATCCCTAGTCTAACCACGTCCAGGCATGAGGCAAAGGTTCTATCTGCTCTGAATGGCCACAGACTGACATCATTCAGCACGCTGAACAGTACAAATGTCGATACTACAGCATGCACTTTCAGATTCTTTAAAAAGCATTCGGTCCTACAGGAGAAAAGTGATGCAAAACTTGTGCGAGGAATGAAAAAGAGTTTGAATCACACATCCACACATTTGACTAATCCCTGTGAAAGTAAAGTGGCTGTGATTGTCAGATTGTCTGTTCTATAAAGTTAAAAAAAACTGTTGAATACAGCCAGTCGAAAAGAAGCTTTCAGAGGCTGCAAGATGATCTGATAAGAATGTACTTTGATGTAGAAAGAGGCCTTTACACAGCCATCACAGCCAAACTTCTTAAGGCGGGGGTATAGTTAGTATGACCTGTCATATGACCATGGTGGCTTTACCAGATTGGACAGTGTTTCTTGGAAGACATATTTAGTGAGAGTTGGAGGTACACGGTCAAAGTATTTAGACACTACTTAGACATGGGAGACTGCTGTTGGATCCCAATTCAGTCACCAATGGTGTTTTTTAACTGTGATCACAGTGTTTCCTTAACCATTTAATTTAACTTGCCTATATTTAATCAAACCTTATACCTTTGGCATATCCGAAAAAGGTCATAGAACTGATTACCGATGTGTTCCTGATGACAGGGGCGTCAGATCAGAAAACGTTCATATGGTTGTTATGGAAGGCAACAGCCAATGACTATAGTTTGGATGACTTTTATGTTGCAAGATGTAAATGATTACAAAGTAAATATGTACAATTCCAAATACACTCAATGTTAGGAAAACATAGTTTTGACCATCTTTTTTTGACCACACCATTTGTACCATTTTTGACCACACCATTGTGTGCTGTCATGGTGCTTTATCAAAATATATAAAATACAGCTAAAAGGCTTTACTTTGACATGTACCTATTTATAACAACAGTTTTTCGCTGTATGGCCAAGTACAATATTTCTCCTCGGGCAACACTTTTATAATCATATACAGTACATCAAGGCAATGTACAACTTCAAGCTCTAATGAAACAGCCTGTTAGAGGTCCATGTATAATGCTAAACACCTTATTGACTCATACATCAAATAGAGAGCAGACAATGAGGTATTTACCAGAACTTAAAAGGATTTTGCGCACTGCAGAGAGAGAAGCCCCCAGGAGCGTTTGGGTCAAGTTTACAGAGAAACCAATCCATTCCGAAGAGGTCTCTTAGAAATCAGATCGTGTAGCCTTAAACATTATTCCAACATTTCGAATTTCCTTTCATCTTTCCTAATGGAGTTAGGTGTCTTTAGAGAATTTTCCCGCAGGCCAGTGTTAGAGATAAGCAATGTGTGTCAAAGCACTCAGCTCTTCATTCTGGTCTCCATTGGATGTTATGGTGAGTATGCTCAGTGCAAAAAAAGCTTGGACATTTAGTAAGACCTCTCACCTCTTTCACAGCAGGAGTGGTAGAAGCTCACCAGGGAGGGTGCTTGAGCAACTCTGCAACTGAGGACCTTTTTTAAAAAGAAAGATCCTATTCTTTGACCCAAGGTCTTTTTTTATATTAACAGAACACTGGAGCTGTAATGTCATTTGCACTAAATCAGACAATTTTCATCTAAAACTTCAATGATCTAAAATCTGTTCCGAACTGTAGTCAACTGCTATCCACAACGTATTTTAAAAAGTGAAAGTTATTTATTGAACTTCAACGGTAAATAATCATAATAAAAAAAGAATGTGAGATTTTCCCATTCCCGACAAGGTTCCCTATGTAAATCAGTGGTAAAAACTTTCTTTGCTTAGTCAAAATGGACCGTACTGTGAGCAAAATTCCTAATAAAAGAAGCTACATATTACTTTTAAAAAGACAAGTATTATTTATACTGTGTGGAAAGTGAATTTATTTTTTAAATGAAAAAGTGGACAGGATGTCGATGTGCTTTTTTCAGCAGAAAGTAATACTTGCAGTCTGACAATGGTGTGGGCCTTTCCTGACCTTGCAATGGGCCGTGCAACTCCGCATAAGGCCTGGGTTGCGTTAAGGTTCACCATGCTAAATCCCCTTCATTTGTCCATGAAACCAGAAACAAATCAGAGGGCCAAAAATCTATAAATAACGTCCCATCATCTTGAAAACACTAGCACAAACCTTTCCCCTTCATGTCACACAGTATTTTTGTCTTTCCTTCAACTCTCACACCACCTCTATGTTGCCTGACAGACAAACACTGGGGCAATAAAGGCCAGAACATTAGTCAACGCTGCTACTAAAAACAAATTGCTCTGAGCAAATGGTAATGATTAATGATGATGCAGATGAGTGTACTGACATTCATCACCTCCTCTCGTCACTATTCTGTACGGCAGCATATTAGGGTCATTGTAGTCAAATAACAATAATTATGGAGCTGGGGGAGGGGGTTAATATTACAGGATTAAAGTCCTAGATTCACAAGAAAAAAACTGGGATATTCTTTGAGATTAAAAAGGTAAATTTACAAGAAAAAACTAACACATTTATGAGAAAAGAGGTCAAAAGATACTTTTAAGGAACCACATCGTGTCAGGATTACCACAGACACCGCAGCTTACCGTGTATTATGCCTATTATGCCATATACTGTATATATAGCAATCAGATTTAGCAATAATACCAGCTGGGCAATGAGAGGAAACATTCATAGAGATTTAATAGGAAATCAAACTGAAACGGTAAATGTTGAGCTTACACCTTTGGTCAATGTTCAGTGCCTTAAATAGTGTAAACTCAACAACTTTCAGGTCTTTACCTGAAATATTCACCCGCACAGTTCACTTGCCGTTGCCTTTCCTTGATGGCATCTAAAAATCATGTGCATTCCTTTTTGTTGTATCTACTTTGTGAATACATAAAATATACATTTAATAATGAGAATTAAGTATGAGCCCCTACAGTACGTGATCTTCGGCAGAAGCTGAACACACACTCACATCTATCCAGTGACCTGAGGAGAGAAAACATCAGTAGTGACAATCTAATGTGCTCCCATTCCACTTTAGGGCTGAGGTCTAGCTATATCTTTGCCAGGTATAGACTCCGCTCAACACTGCTTAGTGTCCCAAATTGTGATCCCAGTAAAGATTGTTTTTTGCTGCCTAAGGGGAAGTACGCCAATACAAAGTGGTGAGAAGAATTGCTTTAGCCTGTAGCATATGGCATGGCGATGTCCAGAATTATTATTAAAAAAGCACCTGCTGTAGTGTTGTATATCATACTTGTATGTACTTCTTTTTGTGTAATTTTGTGTGCAACTCAGAGTACAATCATGGCGATGGTCTGTGTGGGCTTTGATAAAAAGGGACATGATCTAGTGAAGAAAAAAAAAAGTATGGTTTAGTCGATGAGTGAGGCTCACTGAGTACGTTTACATGCACAATATTCCACTATTATTCCGAATATGACAATATTCCAAATGTGATATAGCTCATGTAAACAGCATATTCCGGTTGGATATTCCAAAAAAAGGCCATTTTCTAAATATAGCATTTTAAAACATGGGATATATTGGTATTATTCAAGTTTTAGAGGTATTTTTGGACATGTATATGGTGCATTCGGTAGTCTGGTGATCACCAGACCAAGCCAAGCTCAATAGATTTGAGATTGAGCGTTTGTCTGGGGAGTCCGCTCTGTATTTTCTCTGCACAAGAGGCGTGACTAACGGGCATATTCAAATGACTCTGTACGCAATTGGATAGTCCAACCAATCACACCAACGTTTTGGTTGACGTATTATGAAATAAATTATTTTTCTGGGATTTGGGGTGTTATATTGTGTCTCTGGTGCTTCCACATGCATACAAACTTGGAAAAAAAACTATCCATGCTGTTTTGAGTGTGATACGGGTTTCTGAATGTCCTCTGCCTTCAGTCTCCGGGTGAGCTGTTCAAAATCTGCACGGCTTTCTATGTCACTAGCTGAGATGGCCAAGACGAGGTGGCTAACTGCACATGCTAGCGCTAGCATGCTAGCTCGTTCTCAATGGCAAAATACTGCTACAACACACACCATATAGTTCATATAGTTCACCATAACCTACAAAAGAACTACTTCCATGTCCCTGTTCTGCAGGTATTCCACAAGTCCCCCTCGTTTAGAAGAAGTCTCCCAACTAATCCTGCCTTAGAATGACCAAAGCTTGAGAAAGAGTTATCTAGCTGATGTGATCTTACCTAGCTTCTGAGCATGTATGACTCCCAACAAAGATAGTATAGAATTGTGATGTCTCACTCTGTAGCTAAAACAAGTGAGATGTCTTACTCTGTAGCTAAAACAGAGACATATATACACACACACACGCACGCACACGCACGCACACCACAGTGAAATATACTGTCCAAAAAGAGAATAAGATGTAAATGTGTTCTAACTTAACATATAACTAACACAACACATCCGTGGGTTTAAATACAAGACTAGGTATCCCACTACCATGCAGTCACACTGTACTGACACTACAAGAGGCTCAATTATGCAGCTGCATTCTATATCTTGTACACAACCCTTTCTTCCTCCACTGTATAGTTCTATAAAGCAGACATACAATAAAAGCAGCTATGCAGTAAACAGCATTAATGATCATTATTTCTTGTGTACTGCAGGATTATATACCAAGCCCCACAAACACAATATGGGCTGTCTGGATGACGCCCAGCTAGCTCGTCATTCAACCCTGGTGGCAATCTGCTCTGTTAACAACATCCTCCACCATTTTGCAGAGGAGAAAAGTGACAAGACAAAGCTAATTAATCTCACAATCATCCTGTGATTATTATGCTCTCACTTCCACAGGGGCCACAAGCTGCCTCTCCCCAGGAGTGTAATACATCAGTGAGACGGAACGGGTCGGTCAGTGCAGACCGCCAGCATCAGTCGACTCTCACACAAGGAAAGATATTAAACACAGACAGGACAGCTACTGGCAGTGCAGACTCAGACAAGGTGTTAATTGATTAGGGTGGAATCAGAGCGCTGGGGCCCAGCCAGTTTACCACCCTGATTAGACGGATGAGAGGCTCATTTATAAGCTCGACAGTCACAAGATAATTACTAAAACACACAGTAATATATGCAACGGCAGCTGGGAGCAGTACCGTGTGGTGATGGACAGGACTGGGATGTGTGTTTGTGTGTGGGGGGAAATCAATGACTTGCAATAATGCTAAGAGGTTGTTAGATAAGCACTATAATAAGGGCATGTCTCATTCAAACAGAATAACAATCCATATAGGAACTGTGGTGAGCTATTCTTAAAGGATAAGAAATCCAAATAAATTAAATCAGCAAACACTCTAGTATGACCATCTTTCCAAATTAGGCCACAGCCAAACAGGGACAGATTTACATAAATAAAAGTGCAGGGCAAATTTGTGCTGCCAATTCCATTCAATTTGTGCTCGCTATGTGCGTGTAATTACTGTCTGATTTAGTAAGGCAGCAGCAGCTGCATCTGGTAGTGACTACTACGTAGGTAGATTCAGTAAATGAAGGAGAGCTCAGAAGAAAGCCATCCAGGGCTGGGATGAGATCACAAACCTTACTTGTCTATGTAGAAATACTAAGTAAAATTATTTCATTTATTGAGCCCCCAGTTCAACTCCACCTGTGAAATATTGTATAATGCACAGTAAAGTGCAATAGAGTCTAAACATGTAAATATGAAAATGTAAAAACAATGGATTAACATAATGATGCAAAAATACTGTCTTTTTGAAAACACAGAGAGAGAGAGAGAGAGAGAGAGAGAGAGAGAGAGAGAGAGAAAGAGAAAGAAAGAGAAAGAGAAAGAATCGCTGCAGGTTTGAGCAGACGCTCAAAGTGGAGCAGGTGAAGGGGATGGGATGGCTTTGATTAATGTCTCATTAGAATACCGAGGTAAAGGCAGCCAAATACAACTGATGTCTTATCAAAAGAATGCAATCATTAGTCTGTTCATGCAGTTCATACACATGAAGTATAATGAGATGTTGAGCAGAAAACCACAACTCTCTATCTTCTCTGTTTGCTCACTTTATAATAACCAGTTTTCTTACCAACTGCAATAGCAATGCTGGTATTGTTTTTACCTTGTAAGTCTGTGTGTGTGTGTGTGTGTGTGTGTGTGTTCCTGTAGCTGAAACTACCAAAGAGGCGGCTTTGAGTACTTTGCAAGGTGTTATATGTCTGTCTCTCTGTCTCTCGGTTTGTTTGTAGATAGACTTTGTCACCGTGATAGTTTCACAACCACGCTAGATGCAGTCACAAAACGTAACAGGTGTGTAGGTGAGTTTAAAATGAAGGCCGAGTTTAAAGATTGCTGTCATGGTTGGTGTGATCTCATCCCAACATCGTTTTTTGTTGTTGTTGTCTGGATAACTAATTCATTGGATGTCCCTAGATACAGTATTTTTATGTTCCAGTATCAACCACAACCTTCCTACACATTTTTTGCAGAGGCAGAAAACACCCACGCAATTCTGATCACACTTCTCATATCTCATCCAATATTTTCATTAACATCCCTTTATACCTTTATACACATGTATAAAGTATGAGGCATACTTGCTAAATTGTAAAGTGCACTTCAGATAACAGGCCAACTGGCAGACTGGTGAGCCTGTTTGATCATCAACATGCACAAATCCAGGTGGAAAATATGTCCTAAACAAGGCACAGAATATGTGATTTCTCCATTTTGTTTTACTGAACAACATTTGCCTTGTTCTGATATTGTATGGCAACAATGCCATGCAATAGATCAGAGTGAATGCATGCTATTGACATATTGGAGTACAAAGTGAGGCCTATATGTATACACTATAAACAGAACTCAATTCTGACAGATTGTTACATATTGAATTCTTTTTTGCAAGTAAAAAAACTGGAAAAGCATCCAGCAAGCAATTTCTTTGAGCTTCCTTGTTCCTTGTTTTATACATCTATTCTAAAAAGTGTTTCCTGGTTTTTCTGAAAATCATCATCCTTCACTTTTTTCATCTTGTCTTACAAGTTCTCCACCTCCTTTTCAATGAGGCTCTACTTAGGTGTGAAAATCATAGATCTATTTTTCTGACAATTTTTTTGCTTCATTTGTGGTTACAGATGAGCTCAGTGAATGTTCACAAATTATGAAAAACAAACATTAAAGCATAAAGCACTGTAAGCAAGCACAGGCATTAACTTTGTTCTTTTTTGCATAATGTTCTTAGAAAAAGTATCACAGCATTCTTCAACATGCTCACAGGGATGGGAATATAACAGTACAATAAATAATTAATAGAATACAAAAGTAAAAGTCTCACGACACCTCAAAGCATTGGCAAGAAAACTCTTCAATGTCTCTTTTTGGATCTGTGTGAGACTAATTTCAGGGAGAAGAAAATGGATTTTTTTTCTGATGCTTTTGGCAAGGATTTGCAACAAACTGCAGATTCAAGAAGACACTCCTCTAGATGCTGGTGAATACAAGCTGTTGTTTAAAAGCATCTAGTAATTATATGCAAAACAACGAAGAATATCCCTACAAAATATCTGGACATTTCTTTTGCTTTTCCACATGGGGAGAGAGAATGAAAAAAATGAATGTGTTAACTAAATAACACATAATCAAATGCCTATGAGACTTCAAAGCCCTGGCTTGAAATCTACACTCTACCATCTCTTGGGACAAACACGGAAATTGGATGGATATTTTGGTCTCTGACATTCTAGTGCAATGTTGTTGCAACTGAGTGGACTCCTTTCAGACTGTGTATGAAGCAATTTTAGAAAGTGGACAGTATTCACATCACAGGGTCCAATTACTAACAAGTGAGATATTTGGGATAGAGCAGCCGGTGCTTTCGGGCAGCAGTAATACATTTGTTTTTGACATGTACAAGCCCCCAGGAAATAAACAAGGTATTTTCTGAGCATTTGTTTTTGGATGAACAGCGCAACTAAGCCCTAAAGAAAGCTCAGATGCTTTATTGCGTTAGTACCAACGGCTGATATTCAAAATTAGCATAGTTGTACAATAGCTGTTAAAGATGCTACTTAAAGCAGCATCAGAATGTCAAAAAAACCTAAAATGAGTCTACAAAGTGGCATATTGGTTGGGCCAGAACATCACTGCTGACAGTTGAAGAAGCTGTTTCAGACACACTTAAGTGTAGCTTAAGGTACATGCTAATGTCTGTCAACAGTGTCTCAGCAACTATTGGTTTGATTGCCATGACATCTGGTACAGACATCCATGGTCACCGGAGAATGAATGCTAATCACTATGGTGGTAATCTGACTTTTCAAGCACCATCATCAGTTCATAATTGCAATTTGTCCAATACATTGCTTTATGATCAAATACCCACAAAAGTAATGACAAACTAGATTTTGTGTTTAGTACTCATTAGCAAATGTTAGCATGCTGACACAATAAACTAAGATGATAAATATTTACCTACTAACAACATGAATTGTTAACCCTGGTATTGTGAGCATGTTGCCATGCAGACATTAGCATTTGGCTCAAAGTCATGTGAGTCTAAGTACAGCCTCACAGAACTATCTTATGCTGCATGCACAACTTTGCACATTGTCCGATTAACAGTGTAGAGTGGAAGTAATTAATTCCAATGGAGAATAAATGGCAGACGGAAATTGACTAGTTTCCCCATGTGGCTGTGGGATGTACTGAACCTTAAATCAGGAATAGATTGGATTTTTTCTAAACTCTGCATTAAAACTGCCAAAGTGGGAAGTGTACAGGAGTCCTGTCATAAACAAAATATATTGCCTTTACTTAGACAAAAGGAAAAAAAACTTACTTACCACTAAATTCATTTGTTTTTACAGTGTACAGAATATTAATTTAGCCTCCAGTCTCACACGCAAGGGTGACAGCAATAAATTTACTACCTGTGTTGTTACATACCTGCCAAAATAACATTTTCCTGCTATGTGTTAATGTGTACCATAGCACCTACATATATAATTGCTTGGAATACATGTATCCGCTCTAATCTATAAATGAAACAGTTTCCCATTAAAAACACCTCACAAGCTATTTCCCACTCCTCGTGGTGCATTATAAGAGATAAGATGAAGCATGCCGGATTGCATAAATACCATCTCCCTAGCCCACCTGAAAGGCTTTACTTAAGTGCATCAAAGTACTTGAAAATAAATTAAATTGTTAGGGGGGGTGGTGCATGACAGCTTATCAATAGAAAGGGGGGATTTAGGAGAAGCATAACACTAGCAGACGGTGTTGAGATTCTGCAAATAGCAAGAATGGTATTGCTGGAGTCCCCGACAGATGGAGATTAAAACAAACCTGGCTGCTACATTTCCTGGTTGCTAAGCACCACCTGGAGTTAATGAATGTGTTGTCGGACTAAGAGGCATACATAACAAGAAGCGAAGTTAAACTGTCTACTCAGACACATTACAGAGTTCAGGTCTGCAGCTTGTCCTTGATATGGGTCATCTTGGTCAGCAGATATGTGCTCTTTAATATTTAAAGAGGTACCTGGACTTAAACACTGATGGCCAAAACAGAATATGCATACATTAGAATATGAACCAACAGTGGAGAGGTCATATAAATGGGCTTTAAATCAAAAAGCCCATTTATTGTAAGTGTTGGAGGTAAAGACATTCAGTGACATGCGCTCATATTGTATCAATCATAAAAAGGGTCTGAACAGACTGTATCGCACACTGTAAAGTACTTTGAATTTTAATTATATAGAAATCTAGGGGAAAACGTCACGTTCTGCTGCGGTAGCTAATGTACAATATGGTAGCTTTCAGCCAGAGTTTAAAAGTAAGATGACTCACCACACATCCGGTGGAGTCCAGCTTTCGGTCAGATATGCAGCGGAAGTTTCGGCTACAGCCTCCGTTGTCTTTGGTGCAGTCTCTGACGGGCCCAAATGAGTCCAGGAGAACCTCCAACGAGTCAAAAGATGAACTGATCATCAATTTCTCTCTGTTACAGCAGAAATGGATGACAAAAACGAGATCCTGGTTTAGTTTTGTGCATTTTTGGGGGTATACTACAGAGAACTGATTTGAGCTCTGAGTTTACAATATACCATTTGTTGACTGTTTATAAAGAATTTGGATCAGATGTCAGATAAACAATTGATCTCTTCCTCTCCTCAAGTGTCACTGTACATGATTTTGTTTTATTGCATTGTTTTTCCTTTGTTGATAGCCTGCAAGAACTTCCTGGAATTGGACCAAAAGTCAGAACCATCCAATCCATCCATAGTGTTTTCACATTAGAAACGAACCAAACCATTGTTCCAAGACCAACTCTTCTGGTCAAAACAAGGCTGTTTGGTCCGGACCAAGGTCGGGGGGTGGCTTTAATTTTGGTTTGGATCAAACTGGAAAATCCAGAGAGGGCCAAACAATGTAGGTGTAAAAGGACCCTGAAAGAACAGATGCGCATAGCTTTAGTATTTTTTAGGCCTTTTTGGCCTTTATTTTGATAGGACAGCTAAAGACAAGAAAGGGGAGAGAGTGGGGGGAATAACATGCAGCAAAGGGCTGCAGGTCAGAGTAGAACCCAGGCCCACTGCGTCGACGAGTAAACCTCTGTATATGGGTGCCTGCTCTACCAACTGAGCTATCCAGGTGCCCATAGCATTTATATTATCAGTGTTGTACAAGCCATTTTATATAACCCTAGAGTTTAAACTGCTGAGATGCACCATAGTTTGAGATCATAAAACAGGAATTGTCTTTAAGTAATTCTCACAGTAGTTTACAAATCAACTTTACAATTAGTCACTACATCACGAAGGTTCCTGCACCGCCAATTTGTGTACTCTTCTGCTGGAACCGGGAACTGTTTGTTTGTATCACTAGTCTTTAATGTATAGTAATTAACATAAGTATGCATAACAGATATAAAGATGTCCCATCCCCACTTATTGAGATCTAATAACTTGACCCTGCCACACAAAACCAAAAACACACACAAAAATTGAAATACAGTAGGTTAGGTCCATATGTGTTAGTGTTATGTAATGTGAAAATAAACTGCTACCTCCTCTGTCGGCTCTAGCCATGGAAAAGAAATAAGCGGAGAAATCAGGCCAATTACAAAAGCTAGTCAGTCTGATGTCATGTTGCCTGAGCTCATTACTATTCATGAGCTCGCCCATTTACGCTGGGTAGAGGATGCTGATAGCCAGGCTCTCATTGGCTAGCTGTTAGCTAATCAGAGTCATGTTGCCAACCAACCAGTCTGGGTTCTAGGGGCAGACACTGTCACCAGATTTAGAGTAAACGTAAAACTGTCCTCTTTGATAAAGCTTATAGTTAGGGAGTGAGGAGTTGCAGCGTTCGCCTAGACCGGTGGGGGAGGGTGTATAGCCACAGACACAGCACCCCTTCTCTTCTCTGCTTCTCTTCAAAGTTGTCGGATTCATCTGCCAAACCTTATAGAACTGGCTCAGGTTTGCCTTGCACCAGCTCTTATGCTCTAATGCTGTTATAGTGGATTTAGACTGCAGGGGGACTTCCTTTGACACACTGCACCCCTCTCTCCTCTCTCTTTCCCTCCATTTGCATTAATGTCCCAGAAATGCTTGTTACTAACTTAGCTCTGGGGAGCTTATTCCCCGGAGTCTTTATGTGTTTGTTTTTTCGGCCAGGAGTTTTCCTTGGATTAGGTTGGCACCTAAATCATGGTTGCAGCTTTTGCCATGTCCCTGGTCCACACCCTGCTACACCCTGCTACGCTCTACAGTGCCCTGCTACGTCCAGCTACGCCCTGCAGTGCCCTGCTACGCCATGAACTACTACAACTACTATTTCTAGTCATAGTTCCACTATCTTTATTTATGACTACAAATAATCCAACCTGCATCGTCAGACACCGCCTATCAAGAGACTGCGTCTGTCCAGTGTTTCTCCCTAAAAGGAAGTTTTCATCACCACCCAAGGTTTTTCCCTAATAGGACGTTTTTCCTCGCCACTGAAATCTTGCTCTTGGGGGGATTACTGGAATTGTTGGGTGTTTGTAAATTATAGAGTGGGGTCTAGACCTACTCTATCTGTCAAGTGTCTTGAGATAACTCTTGTTCTGAAGTGATACAATAAATAAAATAAAATAAAAATTGAATTGAAGGTACTGACAAAAATAATTACATTTTCTTGAGCACAATTGTTACTTCATACCACACATGGTGTCATTTATAAGTTATATCACCACCAAATGAGCTTTGATTCCAAGTGAAATTCAGTATTCAATTAGTAATGCCTCACTGTCAGCAATTTGCTTCCATTAAAAGTGATTAAGATATCACATTTCTGTAGATCATGTTTCATGTGTCTGTGGAAACAAAAAAGAGGAACTGTCAAATTGCTTCCTGAACATTCTGCTTTGAAAGACATCTGGTAACACCTAGCTCTCTTTTTTACTTAATGGAGAGATACCAATTTTCATGAATTACAAAAAGCTGCATGTTTAATTCATTCTGTGTAATCATCATGAGAAAAGCTATGACTTTTCACAGCATAATTGCTATGCAAAGTAAAACACACCATGAAATCATTGCTCTAACCTTGCTCCGAGCAGTCACTTTGTGTTGCTGTGATTTCTGTGTTCCCCATAAACCTTTTGCAAAGTTAATAAGCAGATCATCCGACAGAAGGACACCAGTATAAGCGTGTGTGGTGAAGATGAAGAACAAAGCAGATAGGACCTTAGTTTTTTTCTGACAGAATCAAAAAAATCACTGAGTGTGCTTCTCATTATAAACAAGAACTTGTGTAATAGCGTTGCTATGAACCTCGTTATCATGACGACCTCAGGAACTCACTTTCGTTTTTTTCCCCTCAACTCCCCGTACTCCCCTGCTTTCCCAATGATAAAACACAGCGAGTTTCCTTCCCTTTTACAGTCAACTTGATGTTATCTTACAAACCAATTTTTCTTTCATAATTGCCCATTGCTTTGTTGTCATTTATTCAGAGGGGACCTATTGAACAGAGCCTCAGCAAATGATGAAACTCACAGCAAGAGTGAATGCTAAATTATTCGGGAACTGCAAATTACAGTCAAGACACATGCAACTATTGTGTGCAACACAATATACTAATAAATATCACACAAAACAAAAAAAGCCACATATGGTGCCTCTTTGATGAAGCTACTACAACATTCATTAACGTTACATCCCAAAATCAAACCAATTGAGTTGTGGTGGAAAGATTCATCATACTGCCCATTTGCTGTCTTTAGAGCCTTACCAAAATAACTGTTTTGTCTTAAAGGTGGTACTAATTAAAAATCATGGGGTCATCAAGATGGTTTATTCCACGGTGCCTGGGTTGCTCACCTGGTTCAGCGTGCGCCCCATGTATGGCTTAGTCCTTACCACAGCAGCCGTAATTTCAATTCTGACCTGCTATCCTTTGCTGCAAGTCATTCTCTGTCCCCTTTCCAATGTTAAGTTGTCCTGCCAAATAAAGCTCTAAAAATGCCCAAAAAATAATCGTTAAAGCGTCTGAAGACCCAAACAGATGATTTTGCTTATTCTGGCTGATTAGACCTTGCTCTGGTTGAAGGTGGGCCGGAACTTTGATGGGAATTTATTATGTCACAAATAAGACTGATGAAGCTATCATTTGTCCTGCCCAAACAGGTGCAACAAGGCTGACAGAAGACTCAGGGAAATGTAAATCAATCAGTCTAAACACACCCACACAGTCCTGGGAGGAGGTTCAATCCACCAGAATAACTAAAAAACACCTGTGTGGGTGTCCAGAGCCTTTAAAAAATGTTTTTTTCCTTTGGGCAGATAAATGTGCACCCAGCCTTAGTCAGTGACAGACCTTCCTCCTCTGGCTAGTCCACACAGCATTCCGGGATGGGTGCTCTGGTTTATTGGCATTTCTTTAAACCAATCACAATCACCATGGGCAGTACTAAGCCCTGGGCAGAGCCACGGTGCAGCTGCACTCTGCAGGATTTACCCTGCAGAGATTTGAGGAGCAGTTAACCATAGTCCACATAAATCCACCAGAGTTTAAAATTCCAACACAATGAAAGTGGACAGTAACGGACATCCGGCCAATCATTCAGTCCAGTTGCCACTTAAAAGTACCACCAAAGGCATTTAAACCTTTTAAGTTATCCCCTACGATTTGATGTAATAACGGTTGGTTATTCAGCTCAGAATGAGAAGTTACCATTACCAAAGAACTGAAAGAAACCCTGATTGTAATGTAAAGGTAATACTCAAATGCTTGCTGATGCGGATCTGGAGTTTGTCCCCGGGTGCTGTAAATGACTGCCCACTGCTCCCTTGAGGGATGGGTCAAATACAGAGAACGAATTTCGCAACATGTAAGTGTATGTAAAGTACCTTTACCAGGGGGAAATGGAAAATTGAGTTTTCAATTAGTGCAGTCTCACAACTTTAAATATAAGAAAAAGCAAAAATAATACATGTTTGTAACCTCGAAGATAGTCTTCTGTATACAACTTCAAGGCGATGCTGCAGAAGCACATTACGAAGACAAAAACCAAGGCTGGTTCTTCATTCAGTTGTAACTGACATGACGCCAGCTAATCAAGGGAAGAAAGATCAGGGCTCATCGCTATTAATCCATCTGCCAGGAAGCAAGACCGAGTGACAAATGATCATCAAACATGGGGCAACAAAGCTCAAATGCAGAGTAAATAAGCAGCTTCGAGATGTGTTAGCAGTGTTTCCTTGTGGCCCCTGGGGAAAGCTGAAAAGTGTTCATCAGATCCTTCATCAGAGGGAAATTAGTTATTTACACAGCGTCTTGAAGAAAGCTGCCAAATGAAAATAAAATGGAAAAAAGAAGGGGGAATTGGAATGTGTAAACATAGAGTAGGGGGATAGAAATTTGTAAAACCATGCCCAAAACAGGATGAATTTACAGAAATATGATTCAGTAGTGCTGACGTACACCAGTATGTGCTCAAAAAACCCTGCATCATTATCAAGTGCAGTATTTGTCACATATTTAAGTTAAGAGGTGGGGATACAAAAAGAATGTTTTCTATACTTTTCTGCTCAGTGTTTCCATGCCTCTATGTGTCAAAATTGTAGGGATAGAATTTTGAATAAAAATTCATTTTAAATAGTGCTGTCAAACAATTAAAATATTTAATCGTGATTAATTGCCTTAATATCATAGTTAACTCACAATTAATCACACATTTTTATCTATACTATCCCATTATTTTTTCTCATTTTAATGCTCTTAACATGGAAATCGGCTCGCTTTGTGCAAATGTTTTTTTTTTAAATTGAAAACAGCATTGGCATATAGCCTACTGTAGTGTTCAAATTCACACTTAAGAGTCACTTGAAGCAGTCATTCACACTTAAATAATAAAATAATTTCTCACTCAATGTATCACTGTCCATCAATTAAAGAGTGAAAAAAATGCTTTGACGAGGGGGCAGAGAATTTAAATCAGCTGTGTGCTTGGCCATCAAGTGGTATTTCAGACTGGACGTGCTGCAATGATAGCTCAGTTCACAACAACAAAACACACAGATCACTTTGGTCTCGTCAATGGAACCATTTGGTAACTTTTAAAAGGAATCTTTCCATTCAGAGTCTTATTGGCATTCATTTTGGCGTCTTGCACTCACCATCCACTCAAAAAGCAACGTTACTACTCTAAGGCCGGCTCGCAAGCCCAAATAAGTGTGTGCACCGTGCCTGTTGTTATTGCCACATTTTATATTAAACACCTCTATATTATAGTCAGATTCATTCGTAAACCCTTTGTGCAATAAAAACATGAGACAATTGTAAAGTGTTAACATAAAATAAACATACAGTACATACAGTACATACAGTACATACAGTACAGTACATTAGTTCAAGTTTTTTAGAATTAGGTTGACCATGAAAATCAAAGTGAGGAACATGAACCAAAGCTCAGCTTAAGGATGAGACTGACTTTGAACATCATTTGGGAAAGGGCAGCATTCTATTTGATTAACTTGATGTTTTGAAAATAGTATATTAAATGGTACTGTATAAAATAGTCAATGCATATAGCATCAAAACACAAACAAAGAGCTGTTGCCAATGACGAGACAGTGATTAGATGTAGAAATATGCATGTGTATCTGGCTGTGGGATATCCAATGTCAAAGTTAAAAGAGAAACGTATGTAATGTTCTAACATAATGTAATGGTACATAACTGGTTAGCCAAATATGCACCCGGCGCTACAAGGGGGTAAAAGAGGGCTTTGCCCCCTCAGTTGTATTTTCTGCACCCTAGTTAAAATGTACAAACACAACAACACAATTTCTTTTACAAGGTCTCCCTGGCGTCTTTATCGCCAGGGGCTTTCAACTACTAACAATGTAATCCCATTTGGCCGATATTTGACACAAAGAGCAACCGCTCAAGCCGTCCTCTTACTTCATTCGTATGTCCATGATTTTAACTCCCTTATAAAAGCCAGTGTGCTGAGCTCAGGCCACCGCCAGTAGCCTAGTAATGCGATTTGTGTACATGTCTTTTGACAAGGCAGCTGCATTATAACAAGCTAGAACAAGCTAGATTTGGACATGAGGGATGGAGAATCAGATAGGGGAGAGGTGAATGACGTCATTTTTTTTAACTTAACTGCTTCAAGAAATATTCGCGAGTGCTGACCCTGTTGATGCAGCAGGTAATGCCAGGGTAAATTTGTTATTTTTAGCCTACTTTATAAAGAAAAAAGGTCGACACCTCACAATTTTTACCTGCCCCATTAGTCAATTTACCATGACGCCGGGCCTGGCGAATTGTATGTTTCTTCAAATTCTGTTAATTAGTAATTCCTAGTTATGATGACCACAATTGTCACTGCTAACTCAATATTAAAATATAATGAGATATAATGCATGTGTTACATCTGTAAATTGCACCTGTGAGAAACCCCACACACTCCTTTTGATAAAAGGGTTGAAAAAAAACACGTACACATATAATCCAGGTCTTCCAGTTCATTTAATTTCATAGTATTCTTGTTGTAGGGTTACTTCATATCTCAGTTATCTGAGGGCTTGAAATTAGTCACTGGCAAAAAACTCTTTGAGTGCCTACATGTTAATGAGAAAAATGATGGGGGATATTCATTTGAGCGAGACTAATTTTACCTGACATCATTTTCACCAGGGCAAATAACCATCGGCAAATTAGGGCAGCATCTGACACGGTTGTGCACACTCACTTGTTGACAGGGCATGTTCCAGCATACACTGAAAGACAAATCCCACTACTAATTATATTAACGTACCTCCTCTCCCTACCTAATCCTGTTCTCACAGACTTTATGCTACAGCATAATACTGTCACACCAGATGCAGTCACATTAACTCTTGTGGTGATTCATGATGCTGCTGACCACTAAGTAGGTTAACAGTATATAGGTCTGTCCTTCACAAAGGTATGAGTAGATAGTAGTACACCTAGTAGTCTATATTGACGACGTTTCATTTCCAGGAATGTTCAGGAGCCGATGCTCAGAAATAGTAAGTAGAATGGAGTTGGGGCACTTAGTCAGATTCAGAGTCATGGTAGCAGACTATAGAGTTAGCAATTAGGAACATAAATGGTCTCAGTAGAATCCATTGTCCATATTTTCATATTATTGTGTATCTGTGTCAGAATATTGGCCTCATGGTAACATTGTAGATGAAAGGGGAGGAGGGGGGGGGTTCCAGAACAAAAAAACAAAACTTTATATAGAGAGGAAATTTTCTAAACATCCAATCTTTAGTTTTTGAAATTACCCAGTACAAGACCAAAGGAGGTACAATATAAAAAATGACAATTGTAACAATAAAACCATTTTATCTCCCATTCATAACATGGCTGCCTTATTATGAAGATATCTCTCGTTCTGGACCAAAGTTCTAGAGTGAGCAACATCCCCATCCTTAAGCCCGCCCCTTTGCTACCGAAGAAAATGGCTAAATAATTCTTTTGTGTCACTGCTATCAGCTGAGTCCAGTTTAATACTGCAGCATTGTTTTGGCTCACTTGTGGCTCTCTCTGCAGCCCAGACACAAACACAGTCATTGCACACTGAGCAGATTTTCTTTGGAGGGTCATGAACCATTTAAACAATCAAAATCCTCTTCATAGCTTTGAATAGCCAAGCCAAGTAATTCTTCTTATTCTCCTTTTTAGTGTTATTGTTCTGCGTCTTCATAATTGATTTTGTGTTAGATGTTAGTTTTATTACCTTCTGAATCATGACCGCTAAAACCTCTGCATCAACCTCACAGGGCTGCTTAATACTCACTGCAATAATAGTAAAAATAAATAAATAAACAATAAATAAATAAAAAAAGCTGATTAAGTGAGAATTCAAATCAGTGAGACAGTAAGTGAGTAAACAGCTGCCTTCTGGGGGATGTCAAATGCAAAAGATGGTCTTGAGAAATATTTATCATGAAGCCAATGTTTTGTTTTTATGTGTTGTGAAGATTCATCAGAAACAACACACAAAAAAAGACAGACTGCTGGTGATAATTCAGTGAAGCAATGCAGAGAAACTTGCTTCAGTGCCACTCAGTTTGGTGCAGCACTCTTAAAAAATCCTACCTTGCTTCAAAGCCTTATGGAACCTTTTATTTCTTTAGTAGGAGTGTCTATCAACATTTTATCAGAAACATCACCACAAGAAAGTAAGAGTGGTAAGTAAATGTCATCTCACCGTATGTCCACCGCGTCCTCTGTAACTGTCATGTCCGTCTTGCACTTGGCTGATGGGTTGATGGCGAGCTCGGCAGGTGGGATGACAAAGCTTTTACTCAGCGGCAGCCACATCCCTTCCCCTAAGGTGTATGTGAATCTGCAGGACAGGAAGGGTGGAGTAGATGAGTGAGGTTACAGGTTTTTGGCTTTTTAAAGGGTCATTTCATTTTTTTTTTCAACCTGAACTATATTACTATATTTTCTTTGTGTAAGTCATTGATAAGAGCAACAATCTTTGAAATTGGTCCAGTGTTAAGTGTAAACGCTGTACACCAGCAGCCACAGCCCGGGCTGAATTGTAACCCCTGTCCACTGAACATGCTGTTTTTGCCACTGAAAAGCTCAAATTACTATTCTTTTCAACTATCAATGTTTTTGCTGCATCAGGGATTTAGAATAATGGCATCAAGTTGTTTAGAGGTTATTTGTATTACCTTTTGAGCAAAATGTATCCTTTTTGCATAACCCTTTCTTGAGGAGGACACTGGGTGCTAATGGATGTGATACTGTACATAGCAAACTGGAAAGCCTGACAAAAAAGGGGCAAAAATGAGTTTCCCCTGAGACAGAACAGGGCTATAAATCTGTAAACAACAGATGTCTGGAACAAGAGCTTTTAAAACAATTCTTTATTTGTGAGTCAATGAATATCATCAATCTTTAAACACTCTGCAGATGAAATGTAGTACTCCCAACTTTAAGCTAAACAGTGCACGCTGATTAAGATCAAATGCATTATTAGCGCTGATGAATTATGTATGAATACGTGGAGCACAAAAGAGGGGAACTTGTTAATTAAATGGTTAACAACCATTTTTGTGCAGACTAAACACATTTCTTCATTCAGAAATGTTCAATTTGCATCTAATGAAATGCTAAATTACCATAAGCAAAGGAAAGGGCAGTGGATTGTGGGGACTGCATGCATTAACAGTCACTTTAAGAACAGACTGATTAAACCATTGTGGAAATGGAACACTTAATTACATCCACCCAATTACTCCCTTTGTTTCAAAGTCAAGTTTTCTCTGGATCAAAGTGCTGCTGTTCTTCCATTTATTGTCAAACATTTTTGGTTGTAGCAAGTTTTTATAAGACTATTAAAATGGTAATATTTCCGTGTTATTTTCCAGAAAGTTGTTACCACCTATCACATAAGTCATTTCACCATCTCTCATGGGGCTGTGTACAGCACGAGTACTAAAATTCTCTGCGATGCAGCATGACATATATGGGTGACCATAGGACAAATTAACAGACTTAGACTTAGACTTAAACTTCTCTTTATTAATCCTTTTGGGATGACTCCCGCGAGGAAATTGAAAGTTCCAGCAGCAGTTTTAGCAAGAAAAAAGAAATAAAAAATAGATAAAAAAGACAGTATAAAGACAACAAAATAACAATAATAATAACAACAACAACAACAACAAGAACATTCGTCAAGTAAACAAAGAAAAGACCATAAATTATTATTAAAGTGTCAGTGTTGAGTCCAGTGTTAAAATTATAAAGTGACCAGGTGTGAATTTAAGTCCAGGGTTTCATGTATGTATGTATGTATGTATGTATGTATGTATGTATGTATGTATGTATGGTCCTCTCTGCCCTATTTCCTCCTCCCCCCAAGTGAGGAGTTGTATAGTCTGATGGCATGAGGGACAAAGGAGTCCTTGAGTCTGTTGGTCCGGCACTTGGGAAGGAGCAGCCTTCCACTGAACCGGCTCCTCTGGGTGCTGATGACGGTGTGCAGGGGGTGGCTGGCATTTTCAGTAATGTCCAGCAGTTTGTCCTCTTCTCTGCCACCGTCACCAGTGAGTCCAGCTTCATGCCGACCACAGAGCCGGCCCGCCTGATCAGTTTATCCAGCAGCCTCTTAACAAGTACTACTTTATAATGGACAACTAGGGACTGGTGTGCTGCTATATGACTTATTTGGTTCACCCTAAGAGAAACTGGAGGTGGAAAACACTAAAAGTTCCCGTGAGAAAATAGTTGTTGAGTGGAAAACATGTTTGCAGCCCTCAGAGGAACTCCCCTTGGCTAATACTGTGCAATTGGCAAACGCTGTGTGTTTGAATGCTGACTCTTGACATTTATCTTCTCTGACACGGGAGAATTTTGCACGCATCCTTGAGTTTTCTTTGTTACATTTTATTCTCTATACCTCTGAGATTCCAATTGCCTCATTTGCTTCTGTGTTTAACGGTAATATCTGCTTTGGAAAAACATGATGACGAGTCCTTGGCTCTTCAAGCGTTCGCTAATATTCAAGGTCTTTTTCCGGCGCCTGAAGCCGACAGGGTTGCTTGGCGAAGTTCAAAGCTAGAGGCTAAAAGCTTTAAATTAGAATGGATGGCTGGAGCAGTTTGAGGACAAAGGCATTTTAAACTGCACGGCTGGACAGAGTGAGAAGTGAAAGACTTCTTTTAGAAAACCTAGCATGGTGGGCAATGTATCAAAGCACTTCCTGGAGATATTAGCAAGATGCCAGCCTCCTCTGTCTGTTTCTAACGTAAAAAGATGATGCTTACAGCTGGAATAGTGGTACACACAAACTCTGTAAGTTTCCTTTAATTGTAGGCAGTAGCAAAAACAGTCCTCAGTTGTTTTTGCTGCTGAACTGTCATGGAAGGATTTGTAATGAAGGCAGTAGCACATTCTCTGTTAGATCTGTTCTTTCTCAAGCCAGGGAACAAATGATTTTGGGAAGAAGAGCAGTAATAAACCTTGTTAGGAACCTCTGTCACAGAAAAGTACTCTGCTGTATGTTTCTTTGGGAAATGGCTCCCAATGGATGTCAAGCACAACTGTTCTGGAACCTGCTGAGAAATCCCCTTATGGTCAATCTACCTATGAAAGTTATACATCCTCTGAATGCCCTAGGTCTCTAATTTGTGGTTGAACAGTTTGATGAGGGTGTGATTATCCAAGAGGTACCTACCATTGACTGTAAAAATGAATGGACAGAGCATGTGTGACGTCACCCATTGGTTTGTGGAGATCTTCTATGAGTCTGTCACTGCCCAATGTAAGTTGAGTGCAGATTTGAGTCGCGCATGCTTAGATTTAAACGGTTTACGGCATAACGAGTCATACCCGATGAGAGTCGAGTCAGACCGGCTCTGGTCGAGTGCAGATGTGAGTTGCGCATGCTTAGATTTAAACGGTTTATGGCATAACATGTCATACTGAAATTCGTGAAATCTATGAAATAATAAACTTTTCTCATTATAAACAATAACAGAAGATGGAAAAGCTTTCTATGATTTAAATCTATGTTTTCACTTCAAAGCTATCTAAGATTGTTTGATTTCTAACGTTAGCTCAAAACACCATTCAACTGACAACCTTGTTGTTTGATTGCTAAACTGTAGCCAGCAGTGAACAAACTTCGTTAAGTATTTTTTTTTAATACTGTATTGACATAATATAGACAGAAATCTCTCGTTAGCATCTTGTCGGGTAATTGTCGCAAAGTGATGCATGTGCAACTCACATCTTCACACATCGCAAAGGGACGTATGCGTGACTCAAATCTGCACTTGACTTACATCGGGCAGTGACAGAGTCGTTGAGTTTGCCGTTACGGGTGCAGCCATCTTGGTTGTGGATGTGATAATTTTCAATGGGAGAAAGGAACGGAGGATCCATATATTGTTGGGCGGTTTCTGACTGCGAAGTTAGCTGACAAGCTGCGTACACTCTATGTTACACGCTTTCATTGGCAATCTGGATTCAACTGCTGCTGAAAGCTAGCCTACACAATTTGAGTTAGGTTTTAAATATTACATATAAGACAGGCTGCGAACTGTCAATCAGATCATAGCCACGTCCTAAAACACCCCCTGCTTTATCATTGATTTTAAAGACAACAAGACCATTATTCAAAAAATGAACATCATTCTGTATTGCAGAAGTGAGACCATAAAGTCATTATGAAAATGTTTACTGAGGTAATAAATCAAGTAAGAAGTGGGTCACTTTCTTATAGACTTCTACAGAAACCAAACCCTTTACAACCGCACGTGTTGCCCCCTGCTGGAATTCAGATAGAATGCAGGTTTAAGGCACTTCCGCAGCCGAACCAGATGCTTTGTCCATTAATATGAACGGTCAATTGGAAGAACCAGTCATTATTTTCAGTAAGGACAAGTATTAAAGGTGCCCTGCCACACAAAACTGTTTTTACTTGCATTTTTTAAATACATGTTAGGTCCATATGTGTTTGAGTTATGTCGTGAATGTGAAAATAAACTGCTATCTACCTGTCAGCTCTAACCACTAAAAAAAACGCGCGGAGAAATCAGGCTAATTCCAAAAGCTGGTCAGTCTGATGTCATGTTGCCTGAGCTCATTACTATTCATGAGCTCGCCCTGTTGGACTGGGTAAAGGTCTGGGTCTTCCTGCATGCTTTTTATACCACGGTAGAATGGCTTGAAACAAGGTAACCAAGGCATTTGTTCCACAAAAAATGTTACAGAGTCCATGGTAGAACTTCAGACATTACCACAAAGTGAAATGAAATACAAGTGGCAGGGCACCTTTAAAAAATGGTCTCAATGAAAGGGTTACTATGGAGACATCATCACACAAATAAAATTGGGTTTTGAAAAAATAAATGGAATATAAATGTAAAAAATATATATCATCATACTGTGGAGGACAGTATGTGTGTGAGACTGTTCATGTGATCACACTTTCACACATTGCTATTGCCCCCTTATTAATGGCTGCTTTCCAAATGAATTCTCTTTTCCAATCAATTCCACAAACATGTTGCTCTAATATTAATCAGAAAACAATGATTATCTGACCTGACAGGAAATGAAGTGCCTCAGCATTTCCTATTTGAGAATCTAATCTACATGACACCTTTGAAACTGACAGTCGCAGCTACAGAAGGCTTTCTGCAACCAGAGTTCATGATCCTCCCTTAATCATGTGAGTGAGAGAGGAAATCAAAGATTGTGTACCAGAACTATTAAGTTATTTGACTATAGATTCTTTTGAAGAGCATGCATTGAACACCACGGAGAATGTAGTCGGAAAAAATAAAGTTTTTGTGAAGTTTTCCTTACCTGAAAATGCGATCAGAGGGCTGTTCTCCCATCACAAGATCAAAACCGCGCTGAAATATGGTGTAAGGCCAGGGACTTGCATGGTAAAAAGAATAGATCAGAGGAAGAGACAAAAAGGAGGAGAGAGAATAAAACTGTGCATTACAATCTGAGAGAAAAAAGTGTTCAATTTTTTAGTGTGCCGATCCCTCTTATCTAAACCCCCTAAAATCATAAGCTTTGTTTCAGTGTCTCACTTCAAGTCATACCCGCCTTCTAGAGGCCCACAAATCACAAGCAGCATTACAATGTGTGTTCTGTGTAAACATGCTGATTGAAAAGTGTGTTCTGCAGCAGCTGACATGCAATGTGACTTTGGCTTATATCTATCTACCAGGGGAGGGGATAAGAGAGGATGACAGGATGAGACAGAATGGGAGAAAGAGACAGAGAAGGGGCGAGAGACAGAGGGTGATGGAGAGAGAAGACGATGAAAAAAAAACAGAGACAAAGAGAAAGAGAGGAGCAGTGAGAGAGCGATACTGATGCCAAGAGGCAGAAGTGAGAGAGGGAGAATGATGGAGATTAATGGGGAGTGGCAGCTCGGGGACTAAACAGTCTGCAAAGTGAGAGTGTAAGGAGGAGAAGTGACAGAGGCCCGATGTCATTCTGAGCGAACTCCTTACGATACTGTAAGCAAAAAGAACATCGAGGAAGAGGGGAGCTGCTTCCATGCCTCAGGCTGTGGTCATTAAACATTCAAGTCACCCCAGGGTGCCTACTCTGTCACACAGTGACAGGGACACAAGGAGAGTACCATGGGAAATTAGATACAGAGGCGCACAGTTGGGTGGGCTACCGGGAAAATTCAGATTTTTCAAAACATTTAGACCAAAAAAATCCACATTTTGAACATGCACTGAGGGCTTCAGTCAAAATAAAGAAAAAATGGCATGCTGTGTCTGCTGGTGATGTCACAGACAAGAACTAGTACTCCTATCATAATTTACCCGTACCACTAATCTTTACTGCATGATTAAATGTTTTAAGGTGGTAGTAAACAATGCATTTTGCAGCTATTCAGCTGGTCAGTTTTGCTGATAATGCAAGATGGGTTTGAAGCTATATTGCGTAGTTTCTGTCGCCCTCCATGAGGAATTCTAAGTAATTACATCAAAACTGTCAGCGGGTCCACGTGATACAAGCCTTCCGTGATTGCGCACAGCCTTAATCCCTCCTCCACGCAGTTGCTAGTAGCCAATGAGGACACGGAGGATTAAAAAAACGTGATGGACTCTTCAGAGGAGGTCATTATCTTGGCTTGAGTTTCTGCGTGCGAAAGATGCCGCACGTCACAATGTTATGAACACAGCCATACTGAGAAATACAGGGAGTTGCTTAGCTCTGTATCTGACTCTTGTTTGTTTGTGAACTCTGGGTTTTAGGTTTTAATCGTTGAAATGATTTTCATTGGTCATTCAATCGTTTTCTTTTTTACCTTGTTTATTTTCAGTGGGTTTGGACTGTATTGTTACAAATGTTTATCCTGTGAAGCACTTTGTGACGTCTGTAAAAGGTGCTATATAAAATAAACTTATTATTATTATTATTATTATTATTATTATTATTATAACAATTATTATTATTATTACTACATCAACTCATTTGGCAATGGCTTAAAAGTGACAGATGTTCATTAATATCAAAAAGTTACGCACTAAAGCTTGAAATAAATCAAATTATTTGCAATCTTACCTGTTCATTTAAATTAAAGTATGGCACATATAAACAATTTTAATGACATGAAATAAACCTATGGCAACTGGACTGTGCCATTGAAATAATTATACTATTATTAACAGTGATTAACTTTAATATATTAATAAAATAATTGAATAATTGTAATGTAAATTATTCTTTAATAATTCAGTTTAAAATGAAAAAACTAAATAAATTGTAGCTTTTTAACTACTTCTTGGTTTTACATTTACTGATCTTTCTGCCTGGCACAAGTCCAACCTACGGAGCAGCAACTGGATCTGATTGGCCAGCTGTAATATGTTGGTGGGAGTCATGTGTTGGTTCAGACCAATCAGAACCTACTGTATGTATATTACTATTTTGGTGGTACACTATTTACATTTGAAATAATAGCTGCTCAGAATTAAAAAAAAGAAAATTTAACAAGCATACACTTGTCAACTATTTCTTCTACCTTCTGCTTTTTTTATTGTTCTCTCTTCACAAACAGGAGTCAACAGCTCATTTTCCTTAATAAAGGGACAAAGACTAGATATGTTAACATAATATTACATAACTATGTTTTCACAGTATGGTTTGAAACTGCTCAAAACTGGAAGTACAAGAGTGACAACTAATAAAATTAAAATAATTCCATTACAATTCCATATAAAATCCCATTGTATGTAGGGTTACAAAGGGAACTGTCCTGTCTTTTTTTATGTAAGCAGTACTTTCTAGAACAGTAGCACCCCTACATCTACACCCTGAGTGGGAGTGGTCCCCAGTAGTAGGCTGTGGTGTCAGCCAAATGTCAAGGACTTTTTAACAAGCAGATGTGAACCCAATTAAGTGTTTTTATGACTTCCAGGGACGGGGTCTGATACAGCATTTTTCAATGCCAAAAGATATCAACTTATCACTCGAAATTGTTATAGTATTATAGAAGAAGTGACCTTGCACCCACAGAGATGAGGAGACCAAAAAGCATGATAGAGCATCTACCTACAAGTGATTTATTGGTAGTGCTAACAAGTACACAACTGCCTTTTTAGGCCTGTGACTTAAATATTTTTTGATTTAGAGGCACTCCACCAATTTTAGACATAAAGATGGAATTACTCTTCATGTAGTCTATATCCTCAATAGTCCACTTCCGGGATTGCGCTGGTACCGTGCCATACATTTGTTGACGTTAGCGGACTCACTTTCTGTGCAAAAACATTAGCTAGTGTTGTACACTGTTAGATTATACCCTGGACACTATCCATTATGTCCAAAGGTTAATGAGTAATTATGTTAAATAATCGTGATTTCAATATTGACCAAAATAATCGTAATTTTTTTTTTTTCATTTCATAATCGAGCAGCCCTAATAGAAATTCACCCACAGACTGTTATAGGAAACCAATAAAGTTGGGGAAGGTCTTTTAAAAGGGTAACTACCGGTAACTACTAATTTGTCAGACACTGCTACTCGCAGCACCTAAGAAGCCCCGTGATGAGGAACATGGGAGTAACAACGGTGCTTTTCAGGTGTTGCGCTAATCACGCCGCCCAAGTAGCAGTGCTTTGCCTTCTGTGGAGAATAGTTCCCAGTGTGTATATAGTTAGAAGATGGCTGTGCTTCATGTGACCTTGTTATTTGTACACTATGACTATACAAATCACAACATGTTGGCGTTAGTTTATCACTTTTGCGATCAGTAGGGTTTTGGGAGCAGTAGGCTAGTTGGAGATGGTTACCTCAAGGATCTGTGCTAAGCTAGGCTAGCGGTGGGTGCGACAGACAGAGTTACAACACATACAAAGATGAAAAGGGTATGTATGGACTTATCTAACTCTGGGGGGATACGGTGAATAAGCTAAAGTCTCAATAAGTCAGCATGTTCCTTTAAGCAGTTATTTTGCTAAGCACTACCTAAAGTAGATAACGGCATTTTATGTATACAACTAAATAGTTGTGTATAAATCTGGGTAGTTAAGATGCTCCTGCAGTTTTGTCTAATTCAAAGTTCTTTTTTATTCATCTGTTTTACCAAATGAATGGCCGTGTTTGATGTGTAGGAGGATTGCATGATTGTAAATCATTTTTTTCAGCTTTTCCTGTGCATGATAATGAGCAATCATAAACCATCATATCATAACTTACCCCTGATTGGGCCCCCACTCACTGCGGATGCAGAGGTGCTTGTGGACCGGGTCTTTCATGTAGCCGTCGAGGCAAAGGCATTCTCCTGCAAACAGGAAGGCAGTGATATTCAACCCTGTGATCATTATAGACAAGTCTTTTTTATGTATTGGAAAATGTGCTCCTCTTGCCTAAAAAAACGCTAAAAAAATCCTTGACGACAGCCCAGGCTCCACAAACAACAAAAATGAACCGCACCACGAAATATAATAATCATTTTGTCAGGTTGGTTGTGAGATGCTATGTGGAAAGTTTTGTGCAGCTCCATTGCACGGTCTAGTAGGCATTTGAAAAAGTAGATTTTTGATTAATCGCGATTTTTCACGCATAAAAGTCTAGGCGGAAATGGGCGTGGCCTATATTACGAGATTTAGTTGGATCCAGCGAACGCGTGGATATATGGTTTTTAAAGGTCCAATGTACAGTTTGGGAGTTATAGGGCCAAACGTGTTTTTCTGCTATAGGGCTACCTAGTGGTGGAAGTGGGTCATTTGTTGAGCCTGAGGTCTTTGTGGAGTTTTGACCAGTCCTGAAAGTCGCACACTGCTACCTTGTACAGTTTAGGCTGCAGCGTGAGTTTTACGCAGAGAAGAATAATAATGGAAAATCCTTAGAAAAACAATAGGGTTCCACAGCCCTGCTGTGTGAACGGCGTAGACTTGCTACAGCGGTTCCTAGCCCCTCGGGCTTGGACCCCTAATTAAAAACGTCAGTTCCAATGTTTTGTTCTTTAGTATTTCTGGAATGTATGAATCATTTTGTTATACAAGCAGATATCCACATAATTAAACTAATGCATGAAAAAACTGCCTGACTAATAAGGATGTTCTCATGAAGAAAGACAATAAATGTATTAACTTTATGGACCTTCCCCAAGCACTTGAGTTGCCCAGAAATCATTCCAAAGCAAACCAAGCAGAAGGAAAGGCAAAAAGCACTACAAATTGAGGCAAAATTACCATTCATATAAAAAATGTAAGAGAGACTGGGCTTTCTGGCAGGTTGGTAATCAATTTGTCTTAGCTGTCACACAGAGCTGCAGCTTGTTTTCTTATTGGTTGTAGCCAAATGGCATATCCTGAAAAAACTCGACAACATTTTGCATCTAAAAACAGCTTATTATCTTGGAGTGAATACCGGCACTCTCACTTTGAAAAAAGTGGCTGTTCTTCATTCCTAACTGGTACGTGTAACTGATATTGGGATATTTGTTTCAGCTCCGCAATGCTACCATCATGGTTTTGTATTGCAATATATTGTTCTACCTGTCAGATTTCATCAGACACAAATATTACATCTCAAACCACGTGGTCACTTTGTAATGTGTTGCCCATCTAACTTGCTGCATCTCTAGCCTACATTTAGTGAAGCGCAGTGGACACACAAACACAACTTTGGCCTTGTTGGTTTCCTTGCTGGAGCTTAATTGCACAAAGTAAACTACTGCAAGATCCTAAAAGTAAAGAGTGAAGTAAACTATGAATCCTTACTCCAAATGTCTACATTTAATAGACTTAGTTTTTCACAGTTATCTGACTGGTGCTTTGACTGAATGACATCCCTACCTAAAATGGGAAGTGATTAGATCAGTGATTAGTGATTCTATTGAATAGACACTTGGCACTGTCATTATTTACTAAAGCAGAGCTTGTCTGGGTCTGCAATTTCCCAAAATCCACTTAGCATTCTGGCCTAAGGCAACATTTTGGGGCTACTGCTAATAGGAGCACATGCTACCCTGCTCAACTGTAACTGCTTACAAATGGAGGCACTGTGGTCATCTAAAACTGAACCCCAGGGTCAGGACCCCCAGTGGGATTTGTTTGATATGAAATATAAATGTGACTAAGATTGATCTACTGATATCTGTTTGTTTGATCAATCAATAATAAACTAATACTGAGCTTCAATATCCAATAGCTGACCAATGGCACAAACAAAAGTGGAGTGGTGGAGGGATGTGCATTTGGTGCATGCTCTGATTTAGCGTTCTTCTGATGAGTGAAGCCAAGAACAGTGAAGCATCGGCTTTTTGTTCTGCGGTCAGCTCCCAGGAGAAATGTCGGCCTTGACTTTGCTCAGCATGAGTGATGGGTCCTCACTTTGGTTTAGAGAGTTACCCATGGGTAACATGTACAACATGCTCTGCTCATGCTCAATAGGAGGCAAGTGAAGGGCACAGGCCCGTGGCTTACACACCACTGTTAATGGAAAAGGTCAACTGTCAGTACCTGCCAGGCTAAAGGAAATCAGAGTCACTGATTTTACTGCAGATGTTACTTGAATAAAAAAAAGAAATGACTAAGGCAGTTTGTGAATTTTTGGGGCTGTTTGAATTTGATAGCAGTTCTATTTCAGATATTCCGCGTGTGCTCTTAAGTGGAGGCCCTGTCAGTTCAAAGACTAGGTTAAGTCAAACTCTTGTAGTGGCTGATATGTCAAGTTACAGTATATGTCAGTGGGTCAATGTAGAATCATGAAGTTGAAACTGAAAGATATGTACATCTATCACAGACTTTGTTTTCTCTTTTAATTAAGTTTGGCTAACACTGGGATCTGTTTAAAACCTGTGATTGTCATGTTTCTTGCCCTGTCATTCTTTTGAGTAATGATGCTGCATGTCGAGATCTCGCCAATTAACATGGTGAGCACAATGTATTGGTTTATATAAACACACAAAAATCAGCTAAGTAAATATTTAATTTACATTCCAAAACTGTAATTAATTCATATTTAAGTTTCTTCTTAGCAATGAGGTCAAGTTCAAAGGGCTCATTATTTAATCAAAGGCTCTGCCTTTTCAACCTTATGCAATTATGCATGCAAAATACATAATGTTTTTCCTGAAACACCACCTGAAAGGTGGGCCGTAGGAACTGAAAACAGCACCCTTACAGCTCTGAACATACAGTAATTGCTACGTTGCTGCTTCGTTAAATGTGCAGTAAAAAGAGCAGAGATGTTTGATACTAGAAAGGCAATTGTATGTGTTGAATGACAGTCTAAATTGTGTCTAGGAATAAAAAACGTATTGCTGGAGCAGCATTGAAATGACAGGAGTCGTAGCATTTCATTTAGATATGCTGCATAGCTGCTGAACAATGCTAAACGCCTCAGCTTGCTTTAATTGCCGTTTCATCGCACTCTAAGGTCACGGCACTCAGCTCAAACTTGTGTTACAATTGCAAGGTGTTACATATCCTAATTGCTAAATATGCAGGCGCTGAGCCAGTTTCTAAGCTTCACGCTTTATTTTCATCACGTCCCACCCAGCTATTTGTCACCTTTTAAAGCACATAGAACAGAAGTGTAGTTAGGGCGACCAGACTGAGCAAGATGTCCAGATTGTCCTTAAAAAGCCTTGATCTGTTATGTGGGAAGCAGTGGCTGCACTGGAAGTATGTTTCTCTTCATGCATTGTTGATGATTCCGCTCATAAGGCAGATTTCCACACACCGATCCATTACACAGTCAAATTAATCAAGCCAGTGTGTTATGATGTGGGGACATGGGTCTCCAGAGGCACAACGTGTCACTTTGTGTGACATAAAGTCCCTTACACATTCAAGAAAGGGGAAGAAGGTGGTAAAACCAGCCCGTAAACATGGAAGAACCATGAAAAAAAAGATTTTTTGGGGGCTTTTCCCTTTATTTGAGAGTGGAACGATACGAATGGGGAAGAGATGGGGGATGACAAGCAACAAAGGACCGCAGGTTGGATTCAAAACCTGCTTGGCCGCAGGACTCAGCCAACATGGAGCTAGCACTCTTACTGGGTGAGTTAGAGGCCGCCCTGAAGGACCATGCTTTAAAACTTCCCCCGTCTTGTTTAATGTCTTGCAGGAGCAGCACATTTCGGTTTTCATCAGTATTTCCTCCAGCAGAAATGAGGATTGGATTTAGGCTATCTATAGCACCTTTGCAATTTACCTGCAGCCCACACACATTTTCACTCACTCTCACTGTCACAATGGCAAACACACACACAAGTATATGTATGCAGAATGGTTTCATTACCAATGCATCATGTGAAGAAAAAAAAAAAAAGACAACCAGTCCTGCTGGTCCATACATCCTATTATAGAGTAATAGAGAAATTATTTCAAGAAAGGTAAGCATGAGACACACTGGCCCAGCTTTTAAATTCTTTTAAAAGGTCTCAGAACTATGTATTGCACAAGGGGAGAGATTGGCTGCTAAATGATGGATGCAAGACAAGGACGACACTCCCTCCACTTAAAATGTGAGATGTCTTCCTGCACTAAGACTCTGAGCGACACAATGACAGATACAAGAAACTAATGACTCATTCTGGCCACCATTTTGTTGTGTCCTTTAGGCATGTGTGCAAACAAATATGAATAGATCATTCTGATATGAACAGATATAAGCAACTCATATATTTAAGACTTAAAATTTATTTAAAAATTTAAGGTAGAGAAAAGACCCTTTATAATTTCAGGCAGATTATTTTTAGGCAAAAACATGATCGCCAATACTTAAAGTAAATTTGGAGTCAAAGAAGATAAAAATGTTTTCTCTGGCAGAGAAAGTGTTAAAGAGCTTTTTCAACAACCGAATTCTGTTCTCATCATTTGGACTTTGAATGTGGCGTGTGACTTGAATAAAACATTGTGTACAGTACGTGCACATTATCCTTAATCAATGTGAGTGTATTTATTTTCTGAAAGTACTTCATATAATATCCAACACATTATTTTGATTTTTGTCTCTCATGTGTGGTTGGGTTTTGTTTCAGAAACATAAACTAGACAAACATGATTCTTTATATATTTAAAGATCAGTCTTGAGTTACCCAGCATGCATCATGTGTTATCTATCTGCCAGGGGTTGCCGGTGAAGCCATTACAGTGAAGTATATGCTGTACAACAGAAGAGGACATAGCCTCTGGGCCTGAAAAAAAAAAACAGTCTATACAAAAACTAGCCTAGGTACTTCTCCTTAATCCTAGCTTGGCTATTTTTAAATGGTGATATGTGCAGGATGTCCCATGTCGAGCTAGTGCAGATTCTCTTTGACCAATCAATGTTCTGCAGTATTTTTTTACTCCACCTTTAAGTATCATCTCAGCTTGCTTAGAACCTCAACCGAGGTGGTACCAAAACAGTACCAGGTACAATCACAACCTTTTGCTAATGGAAACCCAAAAAAAGAGCAAGTCGAGTTGAGTAGAGCAGAGCCCTGCCATGCAGTGGAAATGCAGCATAAGATTCTTTTTTAGTTACAAGTACAAGGTTGGCAGTAGTTCAGAGGTAGAGCGGGTCAAACCACCAATCTCAACCACAAGATTGGTGGTTTGATCCCAGCCCTCCTCCGGCGACATGTTAAAGTGTCCTTAAGCAAGACACAGATCCTCAAGATGCTATGTGTCTGTCCACTGCTCCTAATGCTTAGGCTGGGTTAAATGCAGGGATTAAATTTCACTACAATGTACAGTTTAAATGTACGTGACACATACTACAGGTTTCTTCTTCTTTCTACAAATTGTGGCCCTGCTCAGCTGTGGTCTCAGCACATTACCACATCTCAGCTCTGTCAGTGAGTGACAGCAAAATGGCATGCTGCAGGAAGAGCAGTGGAAAATTGACCACAATGCAGTCTGCTAACTCTAATTTACCAAAAAGTATTTAATCCGATATTTAATCCAATTTAATATAAAGCTTTGGCTGAAAGAACTAAGTGCATTTATATGAGATTGCTTATGGCACGTGTCGCAATGAATAAATTAAACTAAACTAAATTGAGCAGGGAAGTGGCTCAAACTGATTAAAGAGAACATTCCTCGTGTTTCTCAGCCTAGTCAGCCATCCCCTTACCAAAACTTCTGTGACTGCACAGTCACATTACAGCAGTTTGTGTAAGAGACGAGCAGATAGAGCTGAGGGGCAACTGGCGTTAGAGGGTGTCCACAGGACAACAAACACTGGAGGGAGCACAGCTTAGGCGATTTAACAATATATTTTAGTTCTCACAATCAAATATGTACATACTTACATCTCTTTACATATTGCCCTAGAAAAAATGTGAGCGTTGCTATACGGAAAGCCGAGTTTGTTCTGAACATCTTGATAGAAAACACATCAGTTATAATACCCTAAAAAGGTAAATTTAAGATGTGTGAAAATGCCCTTAGACCACAGAGGGTTAATAGAACCTTTTATGAGTAGAGCTGTAATTAAACTAGACTTCAAAGCCTTATCTGCAGTTGCGCTGTTCTGACATAATTACCCAGCAACTTCTATCACACATGACATTTGATTTTCATTCTATGCTTGTTTTGTATTATATTTGATTGACGTATTTGGTTCTAATTCTGTTCTTTTTGTTTTTACGGTCACTGAAACTGTTGTTGAAGGAGCTTTGACAAGTACATCACATACAAATCGTGACGTGTACTCCTCAACCAAAAGCAGCGCACATAATGCTATTATTATAGTTTATGTACATAATAACATGAAAATGTAATGGAACGTTGTAGAAATGTAGTGTGGTAGAACATATAGATAATTGCTGCAAAATGCAACAAAGTAAAAGTCAAAATTATGCACAATGGATTCTACTTAAGTAAAGTACAGATACGTGAAAAGTACAGTAACAAAGTATTTGTACTTTGTTACATACCACCACTGCTGGTGCTAGTTGTGGAGGCTTTTTGCAGGAATGGGACGAAGACAAAACCTGGAATGTCCCCCCTCTTTCTCCAACCACAGCAAGTTTACAAGCCATTACCAATGAATGAGTAAACCCCAAAACTGTGTTGCATCGTGCCATCATTGAGCCAGCTTTGCACAAACAAAACAAAGCAAAGCTTCCCATTTTTCACAGAATTCTTAAATTCAAAACGGTTTACCTCAATTGTTGTGGAGGGGGCTAAGTTTGGCTGGCATCCAGGCTACTTAATAAATCAAATATGTTACAGATGTTGGCAAGGAGTTTTTTTTACCAATTAGAGCAAACCCATTTTTTGTTGTTTACAACTCAATTGATTTCATCAGTAATGAATAACAAAAGGGTTGTCCTCCTTGGCTGAGCTATAATTGTAGCTAATCAATACTGCTAACGCTACAGCTTAGCCGAGGAGGATGTGTATTTACATCATTGTCACAAGCCTCTTGTCCATGAGCACGCTTCCTTCTGCGCAGTGATACAAAAAATAGTTCCTACATGAAACTGCTCACAAGCAGGTTTGTGGGTTATCTTGAGTAACCGGGTTACAATTTCTGGAAAAAAGACCTACAGTAGCTGTTGAGTATTTTAAATGTATTGTTTTGACACTTTAAGTACCACAAGCCAATTGGCGTCTAGTTCCATTATATTGCAGAGAAGGCAGACATCTCCATGGCAACTCACACCACAACTATCTAGACTGATAAATATTGCTACACGTAAGAGGAACAATATGTATTTTTGTGGTGAAGTTTCCCTTTAAGTCTACAGAATTGTTTGTAAGTTGGGCTGACAATGGTCCTGTAATGTTAAAATTCACTATTTGGGCACATTTTCTTCACAATTAGACAAACAAATGACCTTAATCTTTAGCACCTTCTTTTTGGTCAGTGTTTGTTGGTTGTTGACTTGTTTTGGTATAAAATATGATTTTTCACAGGTGTGCGATGTTAAAGTTTAAAGAAGATATTTACAATAAAGCCTATAATTATGTACTGTCAATTAAATTTTACGTATAGTATCAAATCATAACGAGTGTTATCTCAAGACAATGAACAGTGACAATTATAGTCACAATAAAGATAATGGAACTACAGCTGTAATAATGAATATTTCTATGGATGTAAGTGGTGGGGTCAAGATACCAAGGCCTTAATAAATCAAATATGTTAGCCGAGCACTTCTTTATTTAAACTAATAATAAATATGATTTCAATGGAAACTTAAGTGATACTTGTAAATGTTGTGTCCTTGGCTCACCTGTTTCCGGATCACACTGGTGCTCACAGGGATCTAGGAGGCGTCGTCCACACAGCTCGTTGACCCACGGCCCGCTGGCGTTCTGCTGGTAGTACAACAAGATCTGGGCTGGGTTCAGCCAGTCTGAGGCGTCCAACTGGCTCCCCTGCAGCAAAATATACCTTGATCCTGGGGAGGATGGACGAAAACACACAGAGTAGAAGGAAAGAAGATTCAGAGGGAAGAAAACGAGACAGATAGAGGGTTGAAGAGACAGAGGAATGGGATAGGAAGCAAAGGGATGTGGAGGGTGGATGATTACATGGCAGGTGGAAGAAGGGAGGGTGGAAAAGCAGGACAGAGTAAGAACAAATGAAAAAAGGACAATAAGTACTAAGCAGTATTCATTAAAACATGAGACCAAATAACTGCAACTTACATGTTTGGACTGAAAAATCATTTCAAAATATGTGTTTTTTATCTATTAAAAATGCGAAAAGCAAGACACAATTTTTTGGACATTGAAATTAAAACCACAGATGATTTAAAGACAGCAAGCAGACAATTGTATCGCTCTAAACAGAACGAGCAAGGAGCACTTTCAAAAAAACCTTCAAAATGAAATAGTTTGATGAAGGCAGAACATAAATTAATTATTTATTAAAAAAATACTAGAAGAGGATTTATTTGGCTTCAAAATCAACCTGGTCCAACACTGCAATAAAACCTCAAACCTTCTCAACCACTAATGTGATATTTGAAAAAAATATTCATATTATTTAGTATCATTATGGCTGAGATCCAGCTAGGACAACAAACCTTAACAGATTCAAAAAATAAAAATAAGCAAACTCCCAGAAACATTTTAATGAAACAATACCTGTAAAAACAAGAGTAGCACTTCTGTTGGATATTATCAGTAACCACATGCGGGATGAGGAAAGCAACAGTGAAGAGGTTTGAATTGTATATGCTTATTCCCCATGGTGTTTAGATAAATATTTGCAAAGATTGAATAGTGATGGTTCCAACAATGTCATTAATAAATGAAGCCAATGTTTGTGTAGCTTGGAGGGCTTACTGTTCACAGCAAAGGAAGGTCATTGTTTGACTGCGGGTTTACTGAAAAACCTTGTCTTCTATGTCCTTCCCACTGGTGCAGAGAGAAATTGTGTTATGTACTTCTCTCCTAATCATGTATTTCTTGCTGAGTCAATCACTGTGTGCATACAGTGTGCATTTAATTCAATTATATTTAGGACGATAGCATGCAGGTTGAATTGGCTACATGCCCTGGTGACTGTAACTGGA
This sequence comes from Etheostoma perlongum, assembly GCA_026937815.1. Lineage (NCBI taxonomy): Eukaryota > Metazoa > Chordata > Actinopteri > Perciformes > Percidae > Etheostoma > Etheostoma perlongum. Next base: position 6,042,723 of record CM049382.1, on the reverse strand, counting down.
TAGAAACTTGGTTAAAGTTGAGGATGTGTAAGATAATTCGCTCAAACTCTGAAACTGTTCAGGCTACTCTGCACTTTTACTTAAAGGAAACCATGTCAACAATGTCCTCACTATCTAGCATTGTACAATTATTGACTGTGGAATCAACAAGTAACAAATGAATAACAATTTATTTCAGCGCTGTTTTCTCCTGAACACCAGGAATCTGTGCACAAATTGCAACCGGTCTCACGTCAGTTCCTGAAATGGTCACGTAATTTTGATTCAATATTGTGTGTACATGTCATGATTTTTGCGTTTAATTTGTGTACATGTCACGATTTTCAAACGTGACCATTTCACGAACTGCCATGACACTGGGCTGCGCTGGGGAACGTAACGCGCCGGGACACAATCCGTGGTCTCTGGGAGCACACGACGGCTACAACAACGGGACGGCCACACGTGGATGCTGGAAAAAGTAAGTTATTAAAAAATAAATGCAACAACTTAAAATGTAACCAGCCAAGTAAAGAAGAACTGCCGCGACAGAGGAAGAGGCCAGGTGTCACTATAATACCCAATACCGCTGTGTTGTCTCGCTTTGCTGTGGGATGGGAGAACAAAAAAAGTGCTTTGGTTGATTGGCATTTCTTTAAACCAATCACAATCTGCACAGGCGGCACTAAGCTCGGTACGGAGCCGCTGCTAAATAGTCGTGCAAGAAAAAACTCAGATTGGCCAGATAGTCTAGCTAGCTGTTTGGATTTCCCCTGCTGAGATCCGAGGAGGAGTTAACCATAGTCCTCATAAATCCACCGGAGATTAAAATGCCAACACAAAGAAAGCGGAAGGAAACGGACATCAGCGAAAATACATGCATCTGGTGAAATTTCCTGCAGCAGCAGAGCAATCCTGGAAGTGGAATAGAGAGACTATCCACTGTGTGATCTCTGTAAATTAGCAGCAGCCCTCATTGACCAAAGCTGTCCGTTTGCAAATATGGATTGCACCGTGAATTTGCTAACTCAAACATATTTAATAACTTCTTGACAGGCTCTGTGTGCCCTAGTAGTGTCATCCCCGTTGATGATCACTTTAAAACTAGAGCACAAGCTGCAAATGGCCAGACACATCTTGTTTGCCTAATTGCGGAGAGTCATAAAATTGCTCGTAAAAACCTTCAAACTTAAGATGCCAATCAGTAATGTTTCTGTTTTTATGGCACATTTTAAGTCCTATTTGATGTCTTTTTGCAATTGTGGTATATATATAGATTTTTTAGTTTTTAAATCATGAACTGGATCCTAATGTTAAACATTAAAGTTTTGTGGATGTATGCAAAAAAGAGTGTAACTAAATAAATAAAAACTCATGTAATATGAAAATGGACCCAACTCCAGTAATATATTCATCATCATGTCAAATGTGAATCTCACAAGAGGCCACGTATCCCTGAAAAGACCTCCAGACATGGGCACCAGGCTTAATAGCTGTTTTAAGCACCACTGTACAACACTTGTACAACAGGGTCTGAATAGGGCTGTCACGCAGATATTTAGCAATATCACATAAGATATTTATGAGTAGGAATTGCTGCATAGCTAAAACACTTGAAAAACAAAGAAAAAACATTAAAGTAATAACTCGCTGACACAAACCTTGTATAAGTATTGCTTGACTGAGCCACTATCATGGCTGTAGACTCTTGGGATTGTTTTTCACTTTGTGCTAGTCTTGCATCACAACACCTATCGCCACAGCGCTGTGGAGTAAGGTTGCTCTAGGTTGTTTGCTTTTCTTTAAACCAATCACAATCTTTTTGGGTGGTGCTAAGTTCTGGACGCAGCAACGGTGGTTCTGCAAAATGGTCTCAGGAAGAAACTTGTTTTAGTGGAACATTTGTTTGTTTGTTTTTTCGTAAGAAAGGGATTTAGAGAACGGCAACACACAGAAAGGGAACTGTTGCCTGTGAGCCAAGTGCAGGATGTCAGGCATTGTCCTGAAAATGTACTTTTGTTGATCCAGCCTAGCACTAGTACAAAGGCATTTTTCCCTCTTTATCAGCCTCTAAGATTGTCCACCATTTGGTGAGTTTCTATGATCAACATCCTTCAAATTTTATGAGCCACTAAAAGATTGAAATGTTCTGGATCTGGCAGATGGCCATCAGGAGTTGGTAGGGCAAGGGACAGCATGCAACAAAGGTCCCTGGTGACTATCACTATGAGGGAAATGTTAAAGTTTAGACCACTGGGATCATAGTTTTAGATGTACTATTAATACGTCTCAGGCAAAACACAGATGGTACTCAGAAATCTATTTACTTATTTATTTAGATGGTAAACCATGATTATATTTCTATTTTAGTCTCCAAGTTAGTCATGCAGAAAAGTTTGTCCTTTCTTATCTTGAATAGCAATATATTTATTCTTACTGTGTAAACTTTCCCTGATGTTAAAGGCACGGAGAAAGCTGTGACTCTACCTTTCTGGGCTTTTCTTCACAGTATTTGAAGGCAGACAAACATGCATCTGTTGGCATTAATAGCTTCTTCACCCAGTGGTAGATTCCAGATTTTCATCTGATTTACCATGACATGAGATTGTGGACACATTTATGGAAACATTCTAAATCGATTCCATTTTGGAATTCAACAAGGCAAATTCACCATCTTTCATCTTTCTTTTCAAAGTTTCCTCCCTGGAGACCTCCCTGGAATGTTAATTTCTCCCTGGCCGGCCAGCGTATACCACCGGAAAGCAACAGCGCTCCGAATCAAATCAGACCTCCAGATGATAGATGAGTGAGCCTAGTCACAGTTTATAATATAGTATATCTGGACTGCCAGCTCACTCCTGTGATGGCTGAAAAATGCCAATGAGTGAGCAGGAGTTGGTGCTTGGCCCCCGCGGTGCTTTTATTTTATTTTTTTTCCGCAGGTGCTACATTGAAATTTATTAGCGAGGTGGTTCAACATATCACAAAGTACAAGGGGGAAGAGTGATGGAGGGTTAGCTGCAGGTGGTCACTGTGACCTGGCCTCAATGTGCTCTGATGCTTTGAGGGCACATCTGTTGTGTCGTCTCACATGGGAAATGTAGGGAGGGGGCAGTTGGCCTGGCATTTACCTTCATCTTTGAGAGAGCAAAGCAAATCGGCAGCTCGACCGCAAAATGCAGGCTCTCAGAGAGAAATAGCGAGCTGAACTTCCTTACCGTCGGCAATGAGGTGCTCCGGCACATGTAGGATTACCCGGACAGCGAGGGTGCAGGACAGGTGAGAGGAGTAAACCAGGCCGATCACGCAGCTGATGACACTGATCAGAGTCAGTGTGGTCTTATTGATGGGGCTGCGGGGGGAACCTGCTGCTGGAAGCAAATGCACAGGGAGGGAGTGGGGAGTACAGGGAACAACAAACGACACAGGTATATGAAGCATTGACAGCATTGTACTCCCCCCACATTCCCTTTATACCATAAACATACATGCACACAGACACACAAATATATACACACACATTGCTTACACAGGAAGTCATTTCACAAACAAGCCAAAAAAATGTGCTTAGTAGCCATGAAATGGACCTTTGGATCAAAAACCTCCAGCCTTCGCGGATTTTAGACTAGGCATAGCTCGGTGGCACACAAATAAGGTATACCTTTGAAAAATATTAACATCCACACTGAGATGTGGGGGAGAAAAAAGAGACATGGGCTGAAATAAAAGTGGTTCAGAGGTTGTTTTGCAACCTTCCCTCTTTCCTCTGCTCTCGCTCTCTGCCAGAGCGAGAATGCTCCCCTTATCTCTTTTACTCCAGAGTGCAACCATAAACTGTAAAAATACACAGAAAGTGTTGAATGTGACCCACAGGGGGCACGCACACACACACACACACACAGTGACCTTGAATAAAGCCACTCACACTTTGTTTAAAAGACGTTATTTTTTTACAAGCAGAAGAGCTCCAAATTACATCGTCACTTTTAAATGACTCTGGCAGAACTTTCTCACACAGAAGCTGCCCAAGGCGATCCTTTAAACAAAAGCCAAAGTAGAAAGCTGACTTATCGTATTATGTATGAAGCTAGTTTATCCAATCAGGTAAATTACCCAGAAAAACTGGATGTGGGGCATTAACTTCACCTTTTTTAAAGTACATTTTCATGTTATTTTTATCTACTTATGACCAGTAGTCATTTGGCAATTTTTTTTTCTTTTAAAGTAGAATGTTTTATTGTTCACACCCTCCCCACTCAGCATTCCTCTGACATACTTCATACTTAAAGAATTCACACCTCACAGATCATTCCTTTTCTCTGGATGTATGTAAACAACATAGTTTGGGCAGTTTTGCAAACACCATTATTCTATTCTCGCTCTAATTAAAGGTGTTGGCTGCACTTCTGGAGGCATCGCCATGTTTTGACACCTGTGCATGATGACGGGGGAATAATTGGCTCAGAGGCTTTGTGAAGGCTTGTAACGCCTTCTGACAGCAGCTATTATTTTGAGGGCACTGTCTCTTTATTTATTTTCCCGATGTCTCTCTTCCACGCCCCATTACTGTACATCAAAGCTACGAGAACATGGCATGCTAATAGATAAAGGGGACTGCACTACTTCAATTTGACACATTTGAATAGGCTCCTTAGAAATAATATTTGTGTGTAATATTATTTCAAAATATAGTTTTCTTTTCATGTCATAAGATGCAATCAATATCAAAATATTCTGCACCAAACACTTTTGATCTCACAGTCTTGTTTGATTTCAGTCAACAAGAGTGTATGCAGATGCACTGAGGTAATTGTTACATGCTCACAACCACTGTGACAACACACACCTATGTACAGTACATCCACAGCATATTGTGTACACAAACTCCATGTATTTCCTTTAGAAGTCAAAACCACGAGAACACACAACACTGCAATCAATCTGCTATATGCACTGTAAAGGTTACTTGTCATGCGTCATGGCAATGGTAATACCATGAGACGGCGGGATTAACTGTCTGTAGGTGTATAAATCCTCCTTACCCCCTGAGCCCCACGCGCTGTTGGCGTTACCATTTCTCATACCTCGACTCCGCCGGCGACTGCGGTTTGGGTCGGTGTAAAAGGCCAGCTGAGGCTCGCTGTCTGCCTCCGTTCCAGAGTCCCCGTCTGGGTTCAAGAATGTTGAACCCGCTGTTGGATTCACATATACAAAAAATAAAAGATACACCTACAATAAGAAAATAAATATGTTTTGGACCATTTGTGGGAGATTTTTTCCTTAAGTTGGCCTCATAGAGATGGCAAAAAAAGGCAGCCAAAACTAAAGATGAACCCGCTGCTTGATTCAGTTTTGTTCAATCAATAGTTGAAATGTTAGCTAATGGACATGGAGCCCATATTAGGGAAAATCTTGAAAAAATCTTGTTTTCCCCCCTGAGCATACTGATTTGACTTTAGCTTCTGATTTATTGCATTTACTGAACTAACAAGAGGAGATTATTATAGATCCTTAAGTGGACTACTTTAATGGGCTAAAAAAATGTGCATTATTTGTATATACAGTATGTATATATGTATATGGTAAGCTTATACTAATTTATGTATCAAGGCTGCAACTTGTTTTTAATTAAAAAAAACAATTATTTTAGATTATTATTGATTAGATTTAACTGATATTCAAGTAATGTTATATTAATCAACAATCAAACCCAAAAATGTTACATGTATAATTTATAAATCAAATTACTGACTGGCTGTTTCAGAACTGCTACACATATTCATTTTACTATATATACACAGAGCATTTTGGACAAAGACATTTTTTTCAGGATAAAAAGAGACATCTTTTAAACAAAATGTACATTACAAAAATTCTCATAGTGTGAAAGTATCTTTGGCACCTTGACACATGTTTGTGATGAATACAGTTGGCATTCCTGAAGGTCAGCACTAATACGTTGTTACTAATAGGACTATTTACAGGAAAATTGTGTAGGAAGGCTTCATCAACAAATGAATCCATTTAAATATTAAAGAGCCGAGGGGTGACCCCATAGCCACATGGATGCAAATGCACTGAAACGCGAGTCGCTCGTTCGATTCCCTGCTGGCCTGACCTGATCGCTGCATGTCATCGCCTACTTTCTCGCCCCATATTTCTTTTTCCACTACAACTAACAAATAAAGGCATAAAATGGACAAAATGTAAATTTAGAAAAGTATAGCTGAAAAAACAGTGGATGACACACATATACTATTTGATATGGTATGACCAACACATATTTTGCTGTGGTTTTTTGCTGGACAATACCAACATGACTCTTATTTTTAGTGTTTATTTTTACCGTTTTCATGTTGAAATTTAATAAAAATGACAGCCATTCGTGACCAATTCTATTTCATAGGAAAGAAAGGGTGCAGAATAAAATTGGAAATGAACAGCTTTGTTTAACAAGATAATCCCACTCAAACCATTTAATTGTTTAATTTAATTTTGGTGAAATAGTAAATGTCCCTCTCTTGCTTCGAAGTAGGAGGCAAGTGAATATAGACTGACTGGTCTGTCATTTAAAGCTACTGTACAATATGATCTTAAGGACAAAGGACAAAAACTGCTCCTACAGTACCATATATCCACAATGTACTTGAGCTAAGTGTGTTTTAGCAGAGGCATTAGCTATGTTTAGAGGGCATGTATTGAAGTTTGTCTTACAAGTGTTAGCGGATTGCAAATCACAAAGTAAGGGGGAAATCCATCAAAGAAGCAAAGATTTACTGCCTCAGTGGGATATATGTGAACTGAAACAAAATTCTGCTAACATTGCTCAGTGACAAGAGCTTTAAAAATCCCCAAAACAAGACACAGCGTTTGATTAAACTGGAGAAGATCTCTCGGAATGAAATGGGGGAATGAAAACACTGTTGGAATCAATGTCAATGTGACAAAATGAGGATTTTTTTCACGACAGCAGCTTTATCAGCTTTCCATATTGTTGGTTTTATAACAATATGCACGGAAGATATGAATTTATAGTGTAAATATCATTGACAGCCATGACTATCTGACGGCACAGATGTTGGCGTTGCTTTACTTCACAAGTGGGAAGGTTTTTTTGAGGCCACCATTGTTTCAGCAGCATTTCACACAACTGATTTAATAATAAAGCAATTCACTGCACAATTCCCCCCCAAACGTTTACCGTCAGGGAACAAAGACCTCTGGAACATTATTCAGTGTACTATTACAACACTGCAGTGAAACAAAGACAAATACAACCTTCATGCAGTGATCAAGAAAGACAGAGCTACTTCTTCAAACCAAACATACAATATGTTTCAATAAGTACAAAATAAGAACAAATAAGTAGACTTCAGTTAAATATTCATAATTCATTAAAGGTGACACAAAAACAAGTTCTTAAAAAGAGGGTTCTTACTGTGTTACATTCCCCATTTGAAAAACAAATTGACTTCCTCTGAAATGATTTTGATAATTTATTGATTCATTATTTGTCATTTTGCCTGTTATGCCAATTACCATTTTAACTAAAGCTATATTGGTAGCTGTGCATTGAACATTGTGTAAGAATCATATCTCATGATCAACTCTCTCTCGCCACGCAGTTCAAAGTACGTATTGCAGCTACGGTAGCCGTCACGCTTCAAAAAGCTAAAGTGTACAAAAGTTGTTGGATTGCATGTCAGAGAGTGGTACGGACACGTGCTTCACACCACGAGCGGGCACGCTTGCCACCCGACGGAAAGGAAAGAGAAAGAAAAAGAGACTGCAGCGGTCCGGAGGATAATTAACTAGTTGGGATTTGGTGTGTGTGTCCAAAGCAGCTCAAATGTTCACCAGTCTCTTGCTCTTTTCAATATCCTTTTTCTTTTTCTGGGCGAAGAAGACAACTCCTGTTCCTGATGTGTATGCTCAAAATCAAAACCTACAGTAGAAATCTGTTAACCCAATGCATTGAGCATAAATAATGGATCAGGGGATTACCAAATGTTTTAGATAATTCACTAAAGCCCTAAAATGTTAAGCTGCTCGTAGTGATTGAGGAAAAGTCAGGGGAAAGTGAGCTTTATCATCTGTGGACCATTAATGTATGTACAAAATTTCATGGCTATCTATATTCAACAGCTGGTGGACTGGCATCGACAGGACGACACTGCCACGCCTAGAGCGGCTCCACTAGTGTAGACAGTAAAACTAAATAAATAAATAAATCCCTATAGATGACTAAAGAGCAGGAAATGATCAGACAGGCTTTCAAACACATACCGATTTTACTATATGTAAGTTCAACTGTAGCCAGCTGCACAGATACATTACCCTTATCTTCTAGCATTACACTATGTATTCTGTTTGGATCATTTTGGACCATGGTGAACAGGCATGGCACTTTATCTGAACTGCCAACAAATAAAACTACTTTAGATCATTTACCAGACACTGCAGCCTTGAACCTGCAAAAATGATTTTGCACATTGTAGTGAAGGATTAAACTGAGCGAAGTGTTAGTACAGGACACCGAAGTCATACGCACTGATGAATTATCATTCCTATCAGACTCCAAACAATCACAGCCATTCTTACATCAAGGCAAACCTTTTAAATGTATCTGATCCCTTCTACAATGACGCTGCTTCACTCTCTTCTGCTGCTGCTGGCAACATGTTGCCTCCACCTTCCTAGTTCAGAGTCCTAACATGACTCAAGGTTTAAAATAGTTTTCAATGTTTTTCTCTTTTGGCTCACTCTTTTTTTTACCCAGGGGGTATTATACATGGTGCTCCCTGTATCAGCTTAGCATGCTGCTTGGCTGGTCCAGGGAGCATTAACAAGAGCAGAGCCATCAGCGCCAAGCACAACTGTATTTCCATTCATTGAAATAAATAGTTACATCTATGACGAGAGTGTTGCTGACTGAAGTAAGTAGTCTTAGCACAAATGCATGGCTGGATGTTCTATGTTGTGCATCAAGCATCATTTATATTTGTTCTTGCCTCTGTAAGAGCTTTCCAAAAGTGTGGGAACCTCCGATGAAATATATAGATTTCATTTACCAGTTGGAAAAAACTATTACTACTTAGCATTGCAAATTTGTTGTATGCCAATGATAACATTATTGCTATGTCCAAATTCAAGGGTAAATTACTTCAATGAATGTAGCCTATGAAGATGTGCCCTGCAGGGGACAGACAGCTAGCTCTGCTGCTCTTCTGCAGATGAGACACTCTGGCTTTACAGGGAATAAATAATGTTGTGTTCTGATTGTGCAGCAAGGTCAAAAGGTTTACCAACAGCAATTTGTCCTTAAATGGCCAACAAAATGGTAAATATAAAAAGCAAGATCCAGCAAGCTTCCCAGTACTGTACAATAAAGGTTGATCAATGATCACCTAAACTAAATACAACTGGTGCATGGGATTTGGTCCCATATTACCAAACTTCACTTGAATGGATAATGGGATTCCAAAGGTCACAAGCAGTAGTTTAGTAGCCTTTACACACAGATAGGGCCACATTGGAATGAGACTTTGGAATAGCACAGTCTGTTTGAATATCTTTAGTGATGAAAGGTAAATAGACTTCAAATAGGCGGCCCACAGATCATGCAAGAGTGTGTCCCCTAGACTGAGTGGGCCCAGTCAGAGTACAGACTCAGTTGAGGAATTTAATCAAGCTAAAGAACTCAGAGGCAAAAATGTCAGAGCAACAAACATGGATATTAAAAAAAATCTGTATTAAAAAACTGTCACATCCAGACAGTATCGATGAAAGAAAATCAGAAACACCATTTATAAAACTGACAGTTTATAAGTTTAACGCAGATAAAACACTAACAGTGATTTTTCATGTGCCTCAAAACTTTCTAAACAAGTCCAAATTCATTTAAGACCATTTACAATTATTTGTAATAAAACTATCCCTTAATGAAGACAGACGTAGCTTAATGTTGAAACTTAAGGAAAGCTTTAACCATGATTCGGTAAACATGTTTCTGGTTTGTAGTTTTTTGATTGCAGTTTGTATCAGGTAATCTATATCAGTTTGACTCTAAGTACAATGAAATAATTGAAGATTTCAAATGTTGATTATTCTACATTTCAGAAATGTATGGTCCCCAGGGGATGAATCCTATTGACGTTAGTGAGCATCTAACTATTTCTCTAGCACCCCTATGAGGTGGACATTTTTGTCTTCTAGTGAAATGTCTCAAAAGGCTATTAGTTGAATTGCCAACATATTAGGTAAAGACATGCATAGTCCCAAGACACTAAATCCCTAGATGATCCCCTCACTTTCAAATACTGGTTTGGTCAACAAACAAAACCAATTTGTTTAGTCCTAATGAAAACGTGTACTTAATACTACACATTGGTCATTTAAGATGGTGAACATGGTAACGTGATACCTGCTGAACATCAGCATGTTAGCATTGTCACTGTATGTTAGCATGCCGACATTAGCATTTCGTAGTGATGGTCAAATAAAGCTTCAGAAAGCTTTATAAACCATTTAATTTCCTGAGCCCACTAGATGGCAATCTCTGTTCAACAAAGGGTTGAAAGCACACTGAATTCCCATTCCTTGAGCCTTTTTCTATAAACCTAGAGTGCCATCTAGTGGGGTAAATAAATAAACTATTTTAACTAACTATTTTAATTTGGACATCACAAGCATTTAGCTCAAAGCACTGCTGTGTCTGAGTTCATCCCCAGAAAACCACTAGCATCGCTGGAGACTTTTCAGCTAGCAGTATGCTTATTCAGAACTGCTTGTCAGTTGGTTGAACCTTCTTCTCAGGGGCGGCTGTGACTCAGTGGTAAAGTGGTCGCCTGCCAATCGGAAGGTTGGTGGTTCCCTGGCCCTGTAGTCCCATGTCAAAGTATCCTTGGGTAAAACACTGAACCCTGAGTTGCCCCCGATGCTGCGCCTTAGGAGTGTAAATGTGTGAGTGTTTATCTGATGAGCAGGTGGCACCTTGTACGGCAGCCTCGGCCCTAGTGTATGAATGGCAAATGGTTCCTGTACTATGTAAAAGTGCTTTGAGTAGCTGTTGAGACTAGAAAAGTGCTATTTGAGAACAGCACATTTACATTTATATTTCTGTCACTTAATGTGTACAACAAAGTGCATTTGATATATTTTCTGTCAATGAATTTATAAAACATAACCTGGAGAGCATAGAATCTTAAAACACTGGCTGTTGATGTCATGTTGTAGATGTCACTGCCTTGCCCATACCCAACTCAACATTAAAGCCAATATGTAAAGAAATATAATATAATTTTGAAAATTAAACCATGTAAACCTATTCTGGAACAACCTCAAAATACAATTATGAACTTGAAAAGGGCATAATATGCGCACCTTCCACCAGAATGACACTTGAAATATAAGGTTGTGTCCCTGCCTGGCTTACAGGGAATAAAAGTGCCTTCTGAGGAATCAAGACTAAATCTAACACAGCATGTATTCACCAGCCTTCCCTATTAAATCTGAGCCAAAAGTTGCTGCACTCACTGCTTCTAGGAAAACAAGACAGGCCCCACTAAGTATTTACTGCATGATGTTCAGCTGCATCTCAGCATGCACAAGTACCTCTTATAAAGCAAAAAAAAAGATTATGTCCAGTGCTCCACATCTCTATAAACATTGAAGGGTGCTAGAGTCGAGTAAGTGAGAGGGTAATGACACCAAAATGACAATCAATCCTGATGGAGGAAGTGGACACGTAAACAAAACAACTAAAAACAGTATAGGGATGTCACAGCAACATAAACAATAACCTTATTTCATGTCATTCTAATGAATTATCTGCAGTGTTTCCCACATATTCAATTCAATTTTAACAGTTGTCTCACAGCGCTTTTCATAAAAGAGCAGGTCTAGACCTGTTATTTACAGAAACCCAACAATTCCCACCAAGAGCAAGCACTAGGCGACGCAACCAAACGTGTTGAGCCTGGTTTTACACAATGAAACAAATTTCAAAGTAAAACACCAAGGTTGATGGTGATTTTGACTTCTCAGCTGTGTCTACAGCGAGAGACGCAATCAGGCATACGGCTTAGCATGTTTCCATCTATCATATTAGCAAAAAAAAATGGACTTAATTTTCACACCAATTTTGCGTTTAGCTCTGAGGAAAAAAAAAAAAACAGTAAGCAGCTCTTAACGTGGACAAAAAAATGTGAGATCAACTTTAAAATACAAGTACGGGATAAAAAATTTCAGGAGGACCGGTGAGTTAACAAAAAAACTGTAGTTATTGTGGCTGTAATTATCACCGGGCTGGGGGTAAAGTATTACCCACATATTAAAATCACTGATCAGCGAAAGGATGTTAAAATCACCCCACCTCGTCTAGAGAAATAAATCCTGTCCAAATGGGGTTTACGTTAGAATAGGCAACCTTTGCCATGTATGCAGAAGTACAATAACTAACATAACATTAACCTTATCCATTCATTTAGACATCATCATCATTATATTGCATGGTCCACAACTAATTAGGACTAAATTATACACAAGCTGAGCAATAATAATCATGAAATACTGATGGGGCCTGCAGGCCTAGGGGCTGCTCTCTTCACTCACTCTGACATTGGTTTCTCCCATTTGGCAACTTGGGTACTTTTAGTAGCTTTAGAGGTAACACTGGAGTCCATTAAATGTGCTCACATATGGAGTGAAGACAGGCACTTGGGCATCTTCAGCAAAAAGGTAGAGAGTCATTACGTTACCCACCTCCTCCTCACACATTCACAGAGGTTGTCCACTGAGGGCAACAATAGCTCTGTCTGTGCATATTTTATGACAAAGATGAAAATAGCTATCTGGAAAGACCAACAACAGCAACTCAAAACTGCATGGAACACCTCTAATTGGCTGCTTAGACAGCCTCATTCCTATGCAGCTGGCTATGGAGAACACTAACCTGTACCTCAAAGTAATGCAATTTCAAGTGTGTGTGTGTTTGTGTGTGTGTGTGTGTGTGTGTGTGTGTGTGTGTGGTGTGTATTGGCTGAGTGTATTAGGAAGCAAATCCTTATATTTCTTTTTATATAGGAAGCTGAGGCAACTGATACAACAATTACAATGACTGGGCAGGAATTTTTCTGTGTCATAATTTACATTCTTGTAGTCAAAATAAAGAACATGCAACTGAATTAATTAGTTTATCAGTGGTGGTGCACTTGTTGGACCATGCAAACACAGCGTCCCTCTTTATTCTTTCAACCAGTTTCTTGAAAAGGTTGCCGTAGCAATATGTGCAAATTCAAGAACCTGGACAAACAGACATGCAAGTGATGTCCATAACCATTGTTAGCCATTGTTGGCTGGCTCGGAGAGAACTCAGCAGACAAACTCTCCCAAGTAGAGTCAAAATTTGAGACGGAGATGCACGAGAAGAACTACATAACATAACATAAGAATTTAGACACTGTGGATTACGTTAAATACAGACATATATCAAGTTACTGCTGGACTTAAAAACACAGGATATTTAGCATTATTTGGTGGAAGTGTTGTGTATTAAGCCTACAAAGATCTCTGTTAACAATGTCTTGCTTTTCCATGATAATCCATTGAATTTATATGGATTACTAACAATTTAGACAGTGTCAGGAAGAGAAACATGATTTACGGCAATTACTCCTATGTTTTTTGATAAACCTGGTTAGGTTTAGGAAACTATAACTACAGTCATTATTAAAAGAAACCAATGTTGATTGTTGGTATATGAGAGAATGTGAGCAGCAGGGGGATGCTTTGGATGACCAATCATCCATCCTGACCAACACTATAACAAAAAAATATTCTTGCCTTTGCTTTGAAGAGACAACAGTAATTATGTACAGGGCCACAAGAGGTCCTTGTCAGGACTACATACAACACATACTGGAGCTTGTTTGAAATATTTGAAATTATTTTTTCCCCGGCTCTGTTAAAACTATGAGGCAGACTTTTACAGTATGGAAAGTGGTCATGGCAGGGTAAGCAGCAGAATTACGACTTTCACATTCTAAAGTGATCACTAGGCATGTGTGCTTCAAATATTTGATTGACCAATGCAGCACTTTGCCAGATGACACTGCCAGACGGTCCTTCATTTTTTTGTGCGAGAACCCCTGATGTGCCAACACTGTGATCTCATTAAAAGGTTTATTTATTTATTTTATTTTATTTTGGGACGCACCCAGACTAATTTCTGGGAAATAGCTGGGAAGGTAAACGTTGCTATGGTTGTTTACAGTTCACTGAAACCATATTACAGAATTTCTGGGCAGTTAAGTTTTTAATATCACAACACCGCCATTTAGAGCTGGCAATGGTGCCTAGTGCTGCTTTCTGTTGTTGGGGCATTCACTCTTTGTTTTCACCCTCTATCACTGATAAAATAGGGTTTACTTGAATGTTGTTTTACCCCTCTCTGTTTTTATGATCCAAGCTCTCATAGGTGGAAAGCCATAGTGCCTGCAGGTGTGCACCAAAGAGAAAAAAAAGAAGCTTTCTCTGAATCAAAAAGCCCAAAAGTCCCAAGAGTTGTGTTGGGTTTCTACCAAGCAAGAATGAAACGTAATTAAAATGATTTGAGAATGAGAATGATGAGTGCTCAAACAAATACATGGGAGATTGTTGTGACACACAGGCTTATGCTCTGGTGTTGTAGTTCTACAATTACAATCCATCCTGACAGTTTGAGAAGACTTCTGGATTGGACTGTGCACTAGGCACTACTCTTTATTTTTTTTTTAAGTTTACTTCTGGAATTTCTCCACAGCGCCTGACACCGTATAATTGTTTTTTCTTGGGCTGAGAATAAACATTTGTGCAGCCAAGTGTGAAGGAAAGTGAATTATGATCTGAGGTCAACTAAAAACTTCCGAAATGACATTTTGAAAATGTAGCTGCCTTTTTTTTTTTTTCTTTGTGTTTATCATAATAGAATACTGTCTCTCCATTCCATCAACTTGTAACCTCTCTCTCTTTCTTCATTTTCTGTATTCCTTAATCTCCTTTCTTATAGTACAACTCCTACACTATCACAGCTTAGGCAGTCAGAGGTGAATACGACCAAAAAAGGAAATTTATGATAATGCCAGTGGTGAGTACAAATGAATCATGCACAAAAAAGTACTTTGGATTGATATCAATGGGAATATGGAAAAATATGGTTGCATTAGTTAGTAAAGAAATACCACATAAACACAGAGATGTACAGTATATGTTTGAGGGTTAACATTTGCTCAATGGTGTTTTAAGCCCCCAACGTCGACTTCCAGGCAGCGCTGCAATCGTTGACTTCAAGGCACCTAACCTTAACCCTAACCATTGCCTACTCCTAGTGTATTCCAGGCAGCGCTGTCTGGAAGGCAACGTTGGGGGCTTAAAACACCAAACACCTTCACAGTAAATATTTTTGACGATTTATTGTTCAAAGGCCATTCATCTCTCAGGGTAAAATGGATTCTATCACTGGGTTTATCCTCAGTGTCCTGCAAGACATTACGTATCCTGAGTTTTTCTAACAAAGCATTCTATTTTTTATTTTTTTTACTGTATTATTGATCACTTTTGTCCAATAAATAGAAAATGTCTCAGGGTCCTTGGGACTTTTCCAAAGGGCATTCATTATGTCAAACCTGTGTGGTGGTATTCAGTGACTCACCATGATTTCTTACCTTCTATGGAGCAGTCAGAGACAAACCTTTTGTAGATGTGTGCAGCTGGGCATTGATCGCAATGCTCCTGTAATTTTTAACACCTAATATCTCCACTCCATGCCTAATTTTCACTGAAATATTTTCACACTAGCAACAATTCATGTTTGAGCGTGCCATGGCCTTTGAAGTGATTTTCATTGATGCTGGGCAGATAAACAAATAACTAGGAATTAGATGTAACGGTTTCCATGAAGGAGCAGCCTATGCACCTAAAAGTCAAACTTAGAATGAATACAGTATATATCTCCATACCTCCATAGTGTATCTCTCTATCAATCAGTACAGCTTTTAGGCATAAGCATAATAGCATAACAGCAGCTGTATTAATGAAAAATATTTATTATTTAAGGCTTGACATGCATTTTCTTCTGTTCTACTTGTGTAACTACAGGGTTGCGTGGCGTGCTTTCAGTGCTGTCAAAACACTTGTGACCTACAATCAATATAGGGCTGAAGCGCGTCCCTGTGTGGACACAGACGTATCACTGAATTTGCTGTTTGTCCAATGCGCTGCTTACAATATGCCCCCAGTGTAGACATGGTGCTGGACACATTTTTCAAATTGCCAGAAACCGTTTTATCATCTTTTGAAAAACATCATTATAGTTTATTCCCTTTCAGAAAATGTGGGGAAAATTGGAATTTCAGTTTAACTTTAAGGTCTGTTAGGTGTATTCTGGTCTCGCTTTGCCAGACCTTCCTTCGCAGCACTGTGGATAAGGTTTTGGCTAGTCCAGACACCATTCCGGGATGGACCTCTGCAAAATAGCCTCGGGAAGGAACTTGTTTTGGTGGAACATGTGTACGTTCAAAAGTTGTTACTTTCTGATGTAACTAGTTACTAGTTTGTTGTAAAAGTAACTTGCCCAACACTGCACAGAACTTTCTTCCAGTATTTACTTTCTTGCTCACGCCCCCAGACGTATCTGACCAATAAGAAGGCTAAGTCACCAGGCTTTTACCTGACAGCCACAGTGTAAAAATATAACAATGTTCATTTGTGCTCCTGGTAGGCGGGTAGACTCGTGGAGCGATGGTGTTAAATGTGATCCATTTTCTTCTATTCTCTGTGAGAGGATTAATCTACGGGAGAGAGTGACTCACCACGGGTGTTGCTGGAGAGACGTTTGCGTTGGCTGGTGGAGGTGTTGTGTGGAAGCAGGGTGTTCTGCTGGTGGTTGCTGTCGATTGGACTTGTGGCGATGATGTTGTCCTTGTATTTGTTCATTAGGGCCAGCTTGGTGTTGTCACTCACTGTGGAGAAGTGGGATTTTATTACAAACACAGGGAACTACTATAAAAGCTATAAGAATTAGAGGCACAAACTAAAAGCTTTCTCTCTGAAATGAGAAAACAGCCACTTGGAAAAAGAACGTGTTGTTCTTGGCTGAAGGAATTATAACAAGCATTAAGTATAGTAATGCTAAGAAAACACATCCAGCTTGCTGTTTACTGTGCATGTGTGTGTGTGTGTGTGTGTGTGTGTGTGTGTGTGTGTGTGTGTGTGTGTGTTTGTGTGCGTGGCATGAAATTAAAACTCATTAAGGTGATTTACAGAACGCATTTAAGTCTCAGCGGATGAAATCATCTATGTTGGTAAATATTAAGGGATGAAGTTCCTGGGAAATAATTTAAAAAAAGCTATATCATAGAACATGATTCCTCTAATAAAACGAACACTTTGGTCCAGACTGAAATATCTGTACAATTATTAGATGGATGCTGATGAAATTTTACCAATAGAATCATTTCTAATGTTTTGAAAAGGTTCCAACTTTAACAGTTATAGAATAAGGTATCATATCTTCTGTTTAAGTATCACTGGAAAGATAGAACTTTGTGTTTAGTGCTAATGTTAGCATGCTAAGATGGTCAACATGGAAAAGATCATACATTCTTAGCACCAGTATTTTAGCACTATCATTTTGAGCATGTTAGCACCGTGATATTAGCACTTAGTTAAAAACAGACTTGTTTGTCTGTGATTTCTGACAAAAATGTGTGTGCACAACCATAGGAGAATGGAGTTTCAGAATGTGGTACGAGGAAAATAACAATAAAAAAGTTAAGTCTTTATAACATAGTTATATATTCCCAAGCACATACATAAATGCTCTCAACATTTAATTAAGCAATATCACACAAGAGGGAGTGGTGTAGCACACTAGATTGCTACTGTAAACTAGGTCTAAAAGTGTATGTTTGTTTTATGTTTAATGTCCCCATGGGGAAATTAGGTTGCAGCAGAAATCGCATCACATGGCATTTTTAAACATTAAGACAAACAAGACAAAGAAAACCTGTAACATGTATACATCGCTACTCATAACATAGACCAGAGCACTCAGGCATTTGGAGACCAGCTGAAAAAAATAAAATAAAAAATAAAATAAGAAACCTTATCACTGTACAGGACCTTCATTATTAGGGATTGGAACTTGGATCTGTTTTTTGTAAACAAAGGAGCACAGTATAGTGGTCCTGAAGGCAGCAGTTCAAATAAGGAGGCAAGGGGTGCTTCTGATTACCCACAATGCTGTTTGCCTTTCTTAGTGTTCCGTTTTATATGTATTTTCTATACTTGGGAAAGGTGTACCTGATAGTTTATTGGAAGTCCTTATTATTTTTCTAATATACTTTTTCTGTGCTTCAGTGGCGTTGCCAAACCCACAGATGATGCCAAAGGAGAGAACACTTTCAACAAAAGCACAATAAAATGTTTGAAGTATACTGCTGCTGACATTAAAGGACAACGGTTTCCTTAGAACATTCTTTGTTGGGACTTAGTATTTAATCTGTCAGTCCAAATGTCCCATTTAAGTTTGTGGTCGAGCACCATGCCGAGGTACTTATACTCTGTGACAGTATCTAAAGGATGCCCATGTATAAGAGTGGGTTTAGGGGATTGTGCTTTCTTAAAATAAACTGACATCTCCTTTGTTTTAGAGGTATTTAAAATAAGATTTGACTTCTAACACCAGTCAATAAAAAAAGTAAAGAACTGGCCCATGCTCTTGTTCTTGGTCATAGATGCAACTGACCAGAGTGGTATCATCCGCATACTTAATTAAGTGCCTGTAGGTAAAGTGCTGGTGCATGTGTTTGCGTACTGGATGAACATCAGAGAAGTTAAAACACATCCTTGTGGAGATCCTGTGCATGTACATTTCGTCAGAGACTGAGGTACCAACTCTGACTCGCTGTATTCTACAGCTAAGAAAATCAACAATCCATGAGACCACATCATCTTTAAGTAAAAATGTTAAAATACTGGGCTTAATGGTATTAAAAGCAGAAGAAAAATCAGCAAAAATGATTTTGGCATGAGCCTTTGGCGTCTCTAGATGAATGTGAAGAAGATGCAGTAGAGTTGCAACAGCATCTTCAACTCCTCTGGATACTTGATACGCAAATTGCATAGGGTCTAGAAGATGCTGCGTTTTGGAGATAACGTAGCTCTTAACTAGGCACTCAAAGCACTTCATTACCAGTGAAGTTAATGCAATAGGCCTGAAGTCATTAAGCTCTTTAGGCCTGGGGATTTTTGGCACTGATACAATTTGTGGATGTTTTCCAGAGAGTGGGGACTTTTTTCCTGTTGGTAGAGGATTTAAAAAATCCTGTAAATACAGGTGTAAGTTGCTCCGCACAATATTTAAGAACATCTCCTCCAATATAGTCAGGGCCAGGGCTTTTTCTAATATTACATCCTTTAAATAATTGGAGTTTGTACTTCTGTCTCTTTTATGCTTATGTTAGAAATAAGTGTAGTCAAGGTGAAAGCCTTAGCACTCTCGCTGCTCTAAAAACGGCAGAAGAATAAATTAAGTTAGTTTGCCATTTCCTTTCCGTCATTATTGCCAGTCAGGGTAAAGCATGGCTTTCCCCTGCCCTTGTGTGGAAGGGAGGTCATGTTTTTTAATTCCTTTCCATGTCTCTCTGGAGTCGCCAGAAGCCAGGGAGGCTTCTAGCTTCTGTTTGTAGCTGAGCTTATCCAGCTGTATTTCCCTTTTTATTTCTCTTGGTTTGTCCCTCATTGCAGACTCATCCTGATTTTGATAAGCTTTTTTTCTGTTTAATAAGTTTTTTTTTTTATTTGCCAGATACCCAAGGCTTATTATTAGAATATACCTTGTATGTCTTTGTGGGTATTACAGAGTCTATGCAGAAACAGATATAATCAGACACAGCCACAACCTGTTCATTAATATCCTGAGACAGAGACATACCACATTGTGGTCAGATGCTCCCAGTGGTGGAAGGAGGGAGGCAGTATATGCGTCCTTAACAGATCCATAGCACATACGGATTCTTCTTTGTGTGGCAGTCAACATACTGATAAAAGGTGCGTAAGGACTTTTTCATAGAGCACCTTTTAAAATCTCCAAGAATGAATTTTGGAGCATCTGGAGAGAGAGACTCAAGTTTCTGTGAGGTATTAAATATAGTTTTAGTGGCTTTAATATCTGCTTTAGGGTGTATATAAACCATGGTAAAAAAGATTTGAGGAAACTCCCTGGGAAGATGGTAGGGTCGGAGACAAAGACACAACATCTCTATGTCCGGGGTGCACAGCTGCTCCCTCACCGTCACTGCCCCACACCACTCGTCTCTGATTAGAAGGCATTGATGTCCGGGTCTCAGTCGCTTCTAAACGTAGAGAAACCCGTGGGCTCTATTGCACTGGACTCAATATTCTTGTCGAGCCAAGTCTCAGTAATCGCTAAGACACAGGCGCTCCTGTACTCGTGCAGGCAGCGGGCGTTGGCTGACAGCTCGTCTGCCTTTGCTCTCAGGGACTGTGTGTTGATTAGCAGGACTGTACGCAGAGGGAGCTTATTCTTCAGTTTTTTCAGCCCGTGACGAATGCCGCCATTAGATCTACGTTTTCGCTTTTTCCGTGCAGTATCTGTGCTAGAGTTCTTTTTAAGATAGTTTGGTATTACCTCACCAACATTTAAAAAATCCGTTGGTAAGTGATTACACAGCAGCAGAATTTCTCTGCTGTAGTGAAACTCACGAACAATGCCACCAGCAGCATCGTGATTGAGTCCTTGGGTGCAAGTTGTTTAAAATCACATAAAACAAGCTGATCATGCAACACTGGGCGAGATCCATGGTTACTGCTCCGATGCAAGGAAGATGCAGCGATAAAAACAGTCACAATCACTCAGGTAGACATAAAAAAGAAACAAAACAGCAACAAACAAACACCAGCGTGATAACACTGAAAGGCAGCCTCTGTGCAGCGCCCCAAGAGACTTTGATGCAAGTAATTAATCACAGGCCGACTACTTTGTATGAAGCACATTTATTCATATGTTTCCAATTTTTATGAAACCAGTGGTCTTGCTTCGCGCAGATGGTTCTGGCTAGTCCACATAGCATTCCGGGATGGGAAAAACGTACTCTGGTATATTGACATTTCTATAAACCAATCACAATCGTCTTGGGACGTGCTAAATGCCGGACAGAGCCACGGTGCCGCCTGACGCTGCAATAGCCTCTGGAAGGAACTTGTTTTGGTGTAGCGTGTTCAGCTCAAATGTTTCAGTCGTGCAACAGAAAACTTTTTGGACAGATAGTCTAGCTAGCTGTCTGGATTTACCCTGCAGAGATCTGAGGAACAGATAACCATAGTCCTCAGAGTTTAAAATTACAACACAAAGAAAACGGAAGGTGACGGGCAAAAAGAGTGACGTCCAGCGGAATTTCCAGCGGTCTGGAGCAATGCCAGAAGTAGAACATCGTGGATATAGACTATACAACTAGTGATATAAGAGTCTGATGACAGTCACGGTAACGGTACGTTGACCCATCACTTCATGCTCTCCAGTCTGTCAATGTTTATATCATATATTATATCATATATTGTTAGCGTTAGCTTCATTTTGAAGCAGCCTAGTGCTGGACCGGGCAGCTCCCATTCTCGCAGTCATATGAGCACACCTGAAGGTTTGCATTGAAGTATCCAGGCTTCTTTTCTGGTATTTGTGGAAATATGTTAATCTTTGAGGTGCAAAGTTTCCCACAATTTAAGATACATATACATACATATGCATATACAGTACGTGTATAGTCCCGGTGATGTTATACTGTACATCAGCACTCATTGAAAGCCTCTCAGAACTATGTAAATGAGAGATATAATGCAACAAGGCATTACATTATTTTGTTCAGTTTATTGTTTATTGATTATTCCATTATTCTAAAAAGAAAGGTCAGGACAGCCAAAAAGTATTTACAGAAATCTTTGTTATTTTAGTTTAAATTTCCAATGCCATTTTCTGAGTGACCTCTGAAGTTGTTTATATTGTTCAATATGCAGGCAGCATTGCCTGCAGCCTGCATTTTGTATTTCTTGAGCCCATCGCATTAACCATCTTAAATGCATAATGCACACAGGATTACTCAGCTTTCCCTCAACTCTGGGGTGGGGCTGCACACCATGTGAGAGCGCTGCCACCATAACCGATCTCTAGACGAATCCGAGCAGTAAATGTGCTGCTAATTGAAATTCACGTCCACTGATTATGAAAAATAGATCTTCTAGAACAAATTATTGTCAGGCACATAAGCCTTTTGATAATTCCAAGTGTGAGGAATTAACACTTTGAAAGAATACCTGCAGTTTGATATATTTATGTGGTGTCAGTCACACAATAAATGTTCTTACACCAATAATGAAAATTGCTAAAAAAAATCCTTAATTTGTATTTTCTGTCCTGTTTACATTGAAAAAGCGTTTAAAGCCTACGTGTTTGTAAAAGGCATTTTTTAGTCCTCATTTTGTCTACATTCACTCAGATGATTACTTTCCACCTATATGATAAAAATAACACATTAAGGTAATTCATTAAAAATCCAATTACTTCTTTGTTTTCACGCTGATTATCTAAATTACAGCAACTCGATTATTATATAACTATACTGGTCCCTGCTTAGAAAACAATTCATATACCCTTATGTCCTCAATAATAGCAAATGTAACCACACACGGTCTTATTACTTTATTTTTGTTTATTGTTAAATGTATGGCTGTGTAGGAGGAAAATAAAGAAATGAGGCTAATGAGATAAGTGAAAGCTTAATCTAGTTAGTTTGTCATTTAAAAATTATATTAAAAGTTTCATGGGCAAATAAGCAACATTACTCCCCCGGTATCCCAACCTACTACATTAATTAAAACAAACTTTAAGCTGAGAATGCATTATTTAGTAATTTTTTTTTTGGGGGGAGGGCCTTTTGATACATTCTTCATGAGATAGTACAGATAGACAAGAAAGGGGGTGAGAAAGAGGGACGGTTGTAAGAACATGAGCTGAGGTGGAAACGTGAAAAGGAAAACATCTAGATCTTTTACACTTATATATCTTTTGACAAAATGTTGGCTGTACACAGACAGGCAAAAACTCGCCGCACGGAAGCCCGTGAAGTGTGCCTCTGTCCTTATTATCTGGCGAGGGAGTTTTACATGTGCCATCTTTATTATTGTTTGTATCTAGCCATTAGATGCCGCAGACAGAACGAGTGATGCGGCCCACTCCTTCATCGCTACACTACAGACTCAACACCCATAATGCTTAAGACCCCAGTTTAGACTGGTCCTCTTTATTTTGATGATTTAGAAAGTCCTTTACCTTCAGTGTTTTTGAAGTGTTCTTGTAGTTGATTTAATAAAACCCAGAATTTTTTTTTTCATATTGGCGTGGCTGTTTGAGCATCAGTCAACTTACCAGGTGTCAGGTCCATATTATTCTTGTCATTACAGCCCTGGAGGGAGTCCAGGGTACGGGTGACTTGGCTGGCAAACTCCTCGCCACCATTCATACACTCCCGCTGCAGATGGTGACGCAGGTCTGTAATGTCGTACTCATACCTGGGGATGAGGTAGAAATCAATATGCATTATATGATCTTGGATTGTATCTAAATTAGACTAAATATCACAAGCGGCAAACACGCTTGATGAAGCAGTCATGATTTCAAAGTGTGACATGCAATGTGGATGTAATGATAAGGGAAGGAGTTTTATAATCTTAAACCTCAGAACTCAGTGCAGACTAGAAATAAGTGTGCAGGTGGATTTATATGAGATGCTTTCTAATTAGTGAATTTAAACAATTCCAACCTCTTGTTGCCAGTGTAAAATGTGGAATAACAAACCACATTATATATTATTCAGCGCGCACGCACGCACACACACACAAAATCCACCCAAGCCTTGCTTATACCCATCCAAAATCGGTGTCTCCCGGATGCTGAGGGTACCGCTGGAGTTCGGCCCCTGACCCCGAGAGTTCCTCAAGCTCTCCCGGGCCTGGCCTCCCATCAGCACGGAGGGGATGTAGTGGATCTCATTAGCCGCCTCAGCGCTGGCGCTCTTCTGGGGCTGAGGGATGCGACGGCGTTTACACCAGCGCCTGCGGGTGTAGAGGATCAGAACCAAGCACAGGATGGACAGCAGAAGGGCGATCATCCCGCCCTGAAGGGAGAATGATGCCATTTGAGGCAGAGACAGAGAAAAAGGGGACAGGAGAAAAAAAAGCAGAGAGAGAAAGAGAGAGTCAAAGGGGAGAACGGATTCAGAGAATCTTGCCAAGTCGAATACGGATCAAAGTCAAAGCCGTAATGCCAACAGCACAACTTGAAAAAGGTTGCAGATGCAATTTAGTGAGTAACACCTACAGTGTTTTTAAATGACAGCAGCTCTCATGCGGTTGTGCGACCATTTCACCTTGAGACAAAGTACAGGAAAGTTCAGAACATGGCTTTTGAATGATTTCCTAGTGGAATATAAGCAGCTATAAACCATATCTCAATTGAAAGTACTGAGGTCAAAACCCAGACTGTTAAAAGGTATGGTTTACATGTTTTAACAAAGGGATAGTCTGACAACTTGGGAATAATATGTATTTACTTTTTCCTGAGAGTCATATATACATATATATATATATATATATATATATATCGGCTGCAGCATACCTGCCATATTTACCACAGTTTTTAATATGGTGATTTCAAGGTATATTAGGCTACTTATTTTTTCCATTTTGTGAGATTGAAAAATATAAAATTGTAAATGTTAGTAAAACTATAGTTAGTGTAAATGTTATGGCAACCTTGGTCTGTCTTTCCCACTTTGGGAAACAACTGTAAGGATAATTTCACTTTAATACAATTAAGGTGTTATGTTTGTTGTTTTGGGTCATCACTACCACTTATTATAACATAATACTCATCAAAGTAATTAAAGAGATCTTGGATTTTTGTCATTGTTTTTTTATCCCTCCATGTCAAAGTTAACATGTCGCAATTAAAACTTGAGATCTTGCGAAACAAAGTCAAGATCATGCAAAAGTCCCAAGTACATGATTTTTAGTTATTTTTTATTTTTCTTAGTTTGTTTTTCCCCCCTCCATGTCACCTTTGGGTACATTACACTTAAAACTAGGGATTTCCAAATGTGGCTTCATGAACCATTAGCTGGATTTGTTGTCGCCACTAAATGGTGCTCTTATTTTAAAGAAAAAAGGCCCAAGGAATGGCAATTCAGACTGCTTTCAACAATTTCTTGAACAGACAGCGCTATCTAGTGGGCTCAGGAAATTAAGAAAATGGTTCACAAAGATTCATGATGTTTCATTTGGCTATCATGACCAGTGATCTAAGCAATTAGAAAATCAAGCAATCAATGGTTGTGAACAAGCAAACACATTAGCTAGATAATCTAAAGCACTTTATTTAAAGGTGAACCTGAATGTGAGCACACCTGAAATGTCAGTAATAATCTCTCATTTCATAGGTAAACTATACTACTGAACTACACTGAAAGATCTATGTTGAACAAGTAAGCCAGTTTGTAATCTGGGATCAATGCACAGTTTGAGTATTAATTTCACTGTTTGTTTTTTTTTTTTTTTTCAAATAAACTTGTCTCATCCGGGGGTTTGTTTAAAGCCTGTATGATAGAATGCTGGTCTTGCTGCCTTGAGGAAAAGGTCAAACTGAAAACAGCTCTTCTGGTAGCGTGTGGAAATATGGGAGAAAGAAGACTATTGTGACTTTCCATATCAGCTCATACATGTACTCCAGGAAGCACTGATACCAGATGACTGGGTCAGGTCACATCCCCATGTTTATTTAACTTATCTTCTCTGTGATTTTAATAACTCATGAGCTAGTTTGTGGGGTTGAGTGATGCAGCAGTATCCAAACGAGTTCCTGCGGGTGGAGAGGATTAGGCGCAGGTACAAGATGCTCGGATGAAGGTTGTTGAGCCTGCCCCGAGGACAGGTTAGCAGCGAGGAGAGAGACAGAATCAGACAGAAACCGGAGAGCAAATGAGACAGCAAGCATGAGAGTCAAAGAGCAAGCGGAAAAGGCGAGGACAGTGTCAGAGAATCTCGCTAAGAAGCAGGATACGGATCAAAGTCAAGTCAAGTCAAAAGCACACAGCCTGTGGAAACACAGTGGACAGACAGGGAGTGTCAGTTTCAACATCATACCATATCTCTACCCTGAATAATTGCAATGAGAACGGATTTATTTATTTTTCTGATCTGATGCCATTATTTGCTTTTTTTAAGGTTACTGAACAGGATATTTGAGAGAAAATGACAAGGAAGAGGAGATCCAGACATAGTGTGATTGTAATTTGGACCCATAGTGTTGCACGTAAAGTATTTTCAGTTTACCACATCCTCGTGTCTAATCTGATGCTACCCAGCTGAAAACTGAAATCAAAATCACATACATTGTGCAATTTGGAAAATGTCAAAAAAAGAGTTATAAATTGTCATATGACAGCAGTGATTTGCCACTGGAGAAGGATTTTTGTTTTAGTAAAGATTCCCACTCAGCCGGATAATCGCATGCCTATTTAAAATTAGAACAGAAGGAATTGTGTAAGTGCTCCCTCCAGCCAGGTGTGTAGAGACGTTTCTGTCTTTCCTGCCTGTATCACACTTCTTTTCTCTTTTTAATTTGATTTGAGCGATACACGGCCAAAGTATTATGAAAGAAAGGTTACCAATTGATGCTAAGTAACAGTCTGGCCAAAACAATAGTAGAAAAGCAAGGGTTTAGAGAAAAATTATTCAAAAAGAATGAGAGAAAAAATATATTAGAATTAAACAGTGTGCCTGTTCAGTCAAACAAGCCCAGTTATGCAAAGATAAGCAAAAACGATGAAATAAAAAATTGATTTTAATCAGTCATTTCCATAAAACATCCCTTTTTGGGAATTCTAGATTTGAATAAAAATAGCGGGGTGAGCTGCTCATATTAATTTAAATTGGCTAAAGTAAAGGCTTATTTCCATAAGTTGTTTGCCTAATCTGCATAGTCAAGGACATTAACAAATGACACCATGATATGGGCCACTTATGCAGTAAATCTGCATGCACAATGGTCAAAAAGGAATGATTACATTATATTTGAAAATCACTAATGAAGTCCCCTATTCATATAAAACAATGACTGCACACTAAATACAATAGTATGTCACCTGCAATCAGGGGCGTAGCAAAAAATTCTGGGCCTTCTAGAAAGGCGTTTTCTATGGGCCCTCCCGCATCCACAGCTATTCATTCTAGCATATTTTTGGGCCCTCCTCACATGAGGGCACTGGGTACTCAGTCACCTTTTCCAGTTAAAAACGTAATTTGGTCTTCAATCATCTTCTAATATACAAGAAGAAAACAATATGAAGCTAAGCCTCAAGACATATGTAATACGTTTTGATGAACACATATCTTAAAGGTGCATTCGGCAATATTTGTGTATAGGTCAAAATGTAAAAGGGGTCATTCATAGGGCCAAATGTACAGGATTTCAAAAAACTGCAGTTCCTCTCAGCTCATTATTTTCTTATTGTTTGTTTGTTCGGTTCAGCCTCCCCAGTCTCATCAATCCAATTTCCAGCTGCAAAAGCTATTTTCAGTAAGAAGGCTCTAATAAACCCACTTTATCTATCTGCGTAGCTCCAACAGGAAAGAAAGCTAGCTAGTTTATAGAAACCATGAAGCAGCTAAAGAGACAGATATTTCCCTAGAGGGTTGGTGAGGACCGAAACAGAGCTAGAAGTACAGCTAATAGTGGCCAAAGACAAATGAATCCTCATGTTGCTTGATGTGTAAACAGTCAATAGTTTGCTTACATGCTAGTAATATTACATTTACAAGGACATATTGTCAAATATGTGTGGTGAGTTCTACCTAAAATAGCATAGAAAAAATGGTTAACCTAGCTTTAAGGATAATCTAATCCTATGTAAAAAGAAAAAAAATAGATTCTGAAACCAATCCATAGTTTGTGCACTACGCCCCTAAATTATAAACTGACGTGCCAGATAGTATGTTAACACAGAACCTTCTGAGAAGCCGTTAATGGAAACTGTTTGGAAAAGGCCAAGCACTCAAAAAAAAAACTATGATTGGATGAACCATTTGTCTATCATGTCCATCATTGTTTTGAACAGGGGCACCTGTCTCACACACACATACACACACACGCACACACACAAACACAGACAGACAGACGTAAACAACGCCAGTACAAATGCCGATTGGTTTAGTTCCCTCTCGTTCGGTCACAAACACATTGAAAGCCTGAAAGAATTCATAGAACCACAATTATATGAAACTCCCTTTTCCAGTTGTAATTTAAAGAGAGATTTAAAGCAGGTAACCAACAGTAGCTGGGTCACAGTCATGTGTGAGTGAAACACAATGCCACCTGTGTATCTGTTTTGATTAAAACGGAGATAAAGGACTGAAACATGTCTAAAAAAGCATCCGTTGAATTGACAGTCAAGGTGAAAGAGAGAGAGGGACGCTGGAGCAATGATCTGTCAGGGCTGTGTGGGGATGATGGGAGTGGCAATGGTCGTGGTCGTGGAGTAATCACGGAGGTGGTTGATGGTTCATTCATGATTAAAATGAACTTTTTGCAGTGGTGAACTGGTGTGTCAATGCAAAAATCAGTGGCTAAGATGTTCTTTAATGTTTCTATAAACATCCATCACTTCTCTTTTATGTACACAGTTGCTTTTTTGTTTTACTATGTTATATGTTTTACTAAGTTTATGGGTCATTTTTTTAATATAATGCGTGTATTGTTAGAGAAGAGGTTTAAGTTTGTTCTTATTGTTACTAATTTGGTAAAATGAAGAGTAGCAATGTTAATGGTAAATAGTGTCATTGTTTCATTCATCCCTCAATAAACTAGAACAAGATGTCAAATGTCAAGTACTTCAAATGGTTCTCAATCCAATCTATCTCAGTGACAAACGTAATTCAAACCCATCAACCTGCATTAGCGCCGATGCGTAGAGCGAGCTAATATAGACCGAATGGAAAAATCTGTTTAATGTCAGGCATTACTTGGAATCAAAGTGAGGACTAAGTGGACTGTGTCCTCTTATACAGCCAATAAAACCAAACCACACATCAAAGCATGCCAGCGCTCCAGCCCCATAATCCACTTACTAACGGATGAGGATGATCTTATAATGGCACTAGTGCTCCTTATGACTTACACTCCTGTCATGTAAGTCCTGAATGGAAGAGAGAAGACATGGGCTTTCTCGGTCTGACAGAGCAGGCATGGTATTAGAGCTGAGCTATCAATCTGTCACTTAGTCTCTGGATGCAAGGCATTAAGACACAGGAAGGCGGAAAGATCAAGACTATCTGACAGCTACAAGATAGGAAAAGGAAGTTTCTTGCTTTAAATGCAATAATCTTTATTGTAGCCAAAGGCCTACTGATTGGATTTGATATCAAGATAGAATATTCGTGATGGAAATTGACAGTTTGTATACTTTGCCATCAAAGTATAATATGTAACACCTGCAATGGATTAAAATGAAACTTGAGTTGTGAGAATAATTAGCAACAAGTTTTATGATCCAGTGCTGATTTTGACATTGAACAGATGTGGAAGTCAAAACCCCATTTCACACATGTCACACACAAATGAGTAATACTGATAGAAATGGTTTGAATCATTTGGTTCAATTTAGTGTATTCCATTAAAGCTAATATAGCATGAAGCCGTGGTCTGAGTCTGTGTGGCAAGAAGGCATTAATGTAAAACCCCGCATTTGTCATGTAAACATTTATTCTCTTGGAATTAAATGAAGTCACTCGAGTTGGATGTTTTAAAGGGCTGAACAGACAATACAAAATCAGCTACCAGTCTTTCTTAATGAACTGCATCATCAGAGGTTGTGCTGCCTTTAAAGCCAATATATGTAGTCGTTTCTCAGATTAGACTTTAGCAGCTTTCACATTATTCTGATAATGTTATTATTGCTAAATGCAGCTCAAAAAACAGCCCAGCATTGGATTTAAATTTGGTACAGACATTCATGGTCCCCAGATGATTTATCCTAATCACTTTGGTGATGCCCTGAGCGGCACTTCTACGACCTATGATTAACCATAACTCTCCTATTTGCAAGTATAATCTGTTGGATCTGTGGTGAGTCGAATGGGAAGATGTGTGTACTTTAGTCTGCCACTAGAGCTGCAGAGATTAACAGATTAATCGATTAGTTGTCAACTATTAAATTAATTGGCGACTATTTTGATAATCTGTGTGAGGAATTTTCCTTTATGACAGTAAACTAATCTTTGAGTTGTGGACAAAAAAAAAAAAAGACATTTGAGGATGTCATTTTGGGCTTTGGGTAATGATGGCCCTTCATGAAGCCCTTTACTTTATTTTCTGGGTTTTAACGTGCATGAAGAGACGAGTGGAGAGAATCGCAAACATTTACTTTATTTTCTGAACCCACTAAATGGTGCTCTTGGTTTGAAGAAAAAGCCTCAAGGAATGGCAATTCACCGTGCTTTCAACCCTTTCCCATCTAGTGGTCTTCAAGAAATAAAGAAATAAAAATGGTTAACAGAGATTAACATACTGTAGTTATCAATTGAGCATGGTGTAAGCAGGGAAAGACATTTCCGTGTGTGTGTGTGTGTGTGTGTGTGTGTGTGTGTGTGCATCGTGTTTCCTATAAGATTATTGTAGTGTCCTATAATATTTTGTCTGTATTGATCTGTTACAGCAGGAAGGTTTGGATCAGATTACAACAGCCTCTCCAGCAACAATAAAAAAAAAGTTCACAGCAGCATTAATAAAGTCTAGTTTTTTCACACATGCTCCTTTCTTTTTGCTGATATATGTAGCAATATGTTTGCCTTAAATTCTAATCATGTTATGATTTTAATTTTTTTTTATTGGAGCTTGAGTCCAGCTTGCTAAATTGTCTTCAATACTACATACTATGCCATCATAGTCTGTAGACTCAAATAGCATCCACATGAGATATGTATTATACCTTAACCCAGTTATGTTTAGTGATTGTCTCTTCATTTTGAATGTAGCTGCTTTTTGCATATGTATATACAAATACTCATCATATTCTGAATCACAATGTGCACAAATGTTTAACCGGTTCAAGCGACTATCATTCCCAAAATATCATCTGCACAAATCCAGAACTAATTTCTACACTTGTTCAGGTGTGACTAATTCATTTGGTGGCAATGAATGAAATGTAGCAATTCACTACTGTTTCTACAAATAGTCAAAAAATTTGAAATGTGCAGTGGAACGCAAGGAAAATAATAATTTAGGTGTTTTGTTTATAGGGAATTGACAGTAAATGAGTCCTTGGGTTTCACTAAAGACAGAACGTCTTGTCCCGATGAACACAATGTCATGCAAATACAGGAGATAATCAATCAGCTATTCCTTTTTTGCACCAGCTTTTACTGCCTTTTTCATTAATTAAATCTCAAATCCAAAATACACAAATGTTATAGTACTACTTTACAGGGACTGCTGAAAAACATGACTGAGACAGACTCTGTGACAAAAGGTGGCAGTAAAGATGCCCCTTTTATTGTTCAGTGGTGTGAGGGGCCATGAAGCTAAACATTATCAGGCACGTATGGCAGCAGCTGGGAAATGGAAAATAAAACATTAAAGGCAACATTTGGCCTGTCACAGCCAAAGCTGTCTCTGCAATATGTCCTTTATTCCGGTCAGTGTTGTCTGTAAAATATATTAAATTGAAGCCTAAGAATCCATGGTTGTTTTTTCCCCCAGTATAAAGCCAGTGCGATATCCTATACGTTTACAAGGGCACAATAAATCATGTATGCAGCACGAGCAGCATGTATGTAATGTAGCAAACATGTCAGCTCCTGTGCAGGTCTGATTCATTAAAAGCATGCCGTCTGCTTTATAAGACATTGACCCTTGCCAAAATCCCAACAACACATGATGACGCCATATCAATAACTTTTCCTGTGTGCTCACTGAGACACAGCTTGAGGCGCAACACACACACACAAGAGCGGAAGAAACACAATAATAGAAAAATGATCCGTTACATCACAGACATCATGGTTTTGGTAGTTTAGTCTTGTTATCTCTAAGTATGCCGACACTGCTTAGAACCTTTAAAAAAAACTTATTTTTCAGTAGACAGTCTTATTTTGGCTGCATTACTGTTTATTGTACAAGTGGAAATAGATGAAAGATGGGAGTGCTTCGAGAACAGTGATGTGATTTAGTTCGCTCAGCTAATAATGAAGGTTCAATACTTGACATGTTGAAATAAAAGGAAAGAGGAGCATCCAAGTTCTAAATGCTCTGTACACACACTCCTTGGTGAAAGGTTAAAGCTGCATTACTGCGCGACTCTGGGGCTGCAAACAAGCTGAAAGCTCAACACTTTTATACTATCGCCTTTCAAGTTGTTGTAAGCGACGGAGAAAGTGTGGATGTTCTTCCAGCACCTTTTCAGAGTGTTTTTTTAACTTTGTATGTGGGCAAAACCATGTTAAACAAATATATTAATCAAACAAGACTATTTTTTCAAACTTTAAAATGTGCCTGTAGGAGGACTTTAAGGTGAACATGTTAGCGTACTAATACTAATTTAAACAGACACAACATTAACATACATAGGCGTGTTTCTGGCCACTTATGGAAAACAAAAATACACCACTCTAACTCTAATGAAGATTATCCGTCTCCATTTTGTTGACCAGCTAGATGAGAAGTGTGCCTCTTTGCTGTTTGGAGCTGAGCAGGTTGTGTACAGTGGGTTTAACTGAGCTTTTTCGCTGGAAATAGCTGCCTGCTGCTTTTGGGAACAAGGATGACAATGGAATTTACGGGCAAAAACAATGAGCTAAAAGAGGTTAATATGCTCCACAGAGCTGAGGGAAGCTGCAGAGTTTAGTGATAACGCTCTGTGGGTTTCCAGACCTCTAAGCTGCTGCCCGCATCTTAATATTCAGCGATTCCAATAGGCCTGCTGTTATGCCCATTTAAAGTTATTTAAAGGCCCTCATTTTCAGGTTTATACTTGTCTTTTCAGTATCTACTAGAACAACAAAATGATAATAATTTAACATGTTACTATAAGAAATTATTTTTCTCATACTGTGCCTGAATATACCTGCGTTCACCCTCTGTCTGAAACGCTCCGTTTTAGTGTCTCTTTAAGCCACCCACCCGAAAAAGCCCAGTCTGTTCTGACATTTCAGTGTTCCTGGGTCTTTTGCATCTCCATTTTTGTACTCTGTACCATCATTGCAGCCAGGGAATGACACTCTAGCTGCACTTACCAATACATAGTATATTGTGACATCACAACCGTACAGAAATCCTGGTAGCTGGTTTAAAAGGCACACTAGGGGCTGTTTGCGTTTCACTGTGGATTGACCATTTTGATACCTTCATAATATTTATATAGCACCTTTGACCTGCTTTATCATCCAAAAGACATGGGAATCTAACTTTTTACAAAATGGGCCTTTAAACCAGTTGTAGAAAGTAATTGGGATTAGGAATGGGCGTGTCATCTTCTGACACAGCTAGCTACCTACCTACATCCATGAAAACCGTGACAACTAAATGTACACAAAAGTTGAGTGAATGAAATTGTACAGGTTGTTTATTAGTTTTTTTTATTATTAGTGAAATTGAAGAAACTCTTCACCTTCTTGAAAAAATTTTAACCGCTCCCAGCAACTGCTAATGCTTAATTGAAATGAAAACTCTTTCTAGCAATAAGCAACTTTCACATCACATATAGTCATTGGATTTATTGTTTATAGACATTTATTAATGCAGCTTTAATTGAGACAGTCCCACTTTTTTCTACTGTGATTATAATTCTGTTGTTGTTGTTGTATGTGGAAAAGCCAAGCCATGGTGCTCTGTTGTGAGATATTTTGCAGCACTACAAACAGACCTCCTGTTTTCCTCACAGTCCATAGGGAAGCTATGGATTGGTTTGTCTCGGTCGGCCGTCTATTCAAAAACCCGGCGTGTGTGTGATGTTCAGAGAACAGCTCTGGAGGCTGGGATTCAGCCGGGGCTAACGCTTTACAAGTGGTCAGGGCGGCATTGATTTAAGGTTTATACGATCATTGCTATCAACACGGGTTTTAGGAGGGTCACCACATGAATGTCAATTTCCTACGAGCCAAGCTGTGTCACAATGACCATCTCTCCCCATGAACCAATGCATGATATTGGTGTGTGTGTGTGCGTGTGTGTGTGTGTGTGTGGGGTGTGGGGGGGGGGGGGTCTGTGACTCTAGATCCCATTATAGGTTCAGCAATTAGTTTTTAAAGATCACTGGAAAATAATTGTGTGTACATTTTGATCTGAACTGTGGTAGAACACAAAGTGCTCATACTGCAACTGCTGTAATGATTTTTTAATAAAGGTCAGTCTTTAAAAACAACTTCTACACTGACAATTTCTTTTAAAATCTTAAGTCTTGAAATGGCATCATGAAGGGTCATTACATTTTTTGTATATCCGAAAACCTGAAGATATGAGACCTCAGCATCCTAGATGGTAAGACTAAGTGTTTGTAGTTTGCAGAAATATTAGAATTGTTTTTACACAGAAACCTATTCTAGTCATTGTGTTTCTTTTGGGTAACATATTCTTGTTTGTAAATTAGGAAACATATTTAGTAATCAACATAATTTTAGGACAAAGGCTTGAACATACTTTTGTAGTAGGTGACTGTTTTTTGTGCACCAATCAACAACTTCCACATGAAATCAGGCATAAGTGCATAACATTTATTCACACATCCATTACTATAGATGGAGCTTAAACTTTAATACAACCCCTCTATAGTATCATAATAATATACTGTATATGTACAATATTTCATTCCATGAGCAATCTATAGTACATGGATGTCAATTTCTACATAATGAATCCACACAACAAATGATGTAGAGCATTCATATTCAGGCATGTTTCCAAATCCTGCTGCATATCCATAAATAGATAAAATAAAAATATCAAAATAAAACACAAGAGTCCTCACAAAAAAATCATTGACGAGTAAAACTTCATACTTCACATTACTTTTTTGTGTCAAATCACAAAAAATGTATAGTAAGATAGAAAAGTAGAAAAAGTAAAAATTAAAAAGGTTGCTTTATGGCCTCTGAGGGAAAAACAATAGCACTAAAAGATTCACAAAATGTATTAGTATTTTCATATGTATTAGTTTTTTTATATGATGTAATTGACTTGGTTTGATTTGGATACCTCCGTACTGTATGTGATGATTGGATTGATCCATTGAAGCCCTGTTGCAGCTGAAAAATTTGGAAATTAAAGAGGAAGAATGGTGCATAGCAATGACACACTAGAGCTTAAGGGTCTCGGCGGATAAACAAATCAAGCCACATAGAGTTTTCTTATAAAAGATTGTTTTTTAATTTTGCCAGAGGGTTGGGATTTACTTTCTAGCTGTCTCTGCCTATAGGGTTCAAGCTGAAGTTCAATATGTGTATTTGAACTGCCAGTGCCTCACCCGATGTTGGTACAGGCATACACAAGGATAGTCATCTATTATGGATGACCAGCCTCAGCCAGTGGAAGACACTGTGGTCACCTTGTTGGACATAAATGCACAGGGCGAAGCTTTGAACCCTGCATGAGGAACACTCCAGCTTTAGAACAGTGAATTTCAAAAATACTTTGAAATACAGCTGTTGAAAATGACTCACTTCTACCAATACTGCCTTTAAAAATGTAATTCTCTTATAGCCTGGCTGAAGGACCCTAACTTTGGTGCAGTTGATGAACCTGGTACCATTTTAAGATTAGGCCCATAATAAGTCTGGCTTGTCTTCAAGCCTAAAATGCTGGAGTCCCAACTCATCCATTAAGCATAAACAGTCTCTTGGTGGGTGCGGTGGCCAAGCAATGAACTGTGGCAGATTAGACTTTCTGCTTCCTGGCTGAGCTGACCTGGCTGGGATATGCCTAACCTGAGACCGTTTCAAGTTATTTCTATGTGTCTGATAAAAAAACAACAGCATTATACTGAATCCTCAAATTGTGACTGCTGTTACAACCCACTTCTACAAACCAACCAATCAACAGATAACATGCCATGCCATTTCCAAAGTGCTATTTTTGAATAAAGTTTAGGCAAAACTGATGGCATGGCATTTTTCAAATTAATTAGTTTGTTCCGGTCTTCTCCCTGCTGTTTGTTGCATAAGCAAAAGCATTTGTAAATTTTATGCTGAGACCTCAAACAATTGAGACATTTCCAGCACCCACTGCCTTATTCCTACTGGTGCTGACTGCTGCTGTCCTTCAGTCTCCCAAGACATACAATGGAAATAGGTCCAGTGACAGGTGTCCGCTTAAGCTAAAAGCCCATATAGCAGCCTTCACAGGACCCTTTTTGTACAAGGAGCTGAACAAGTGACACGGCTCTGGATTTATAGGTCGGGGCCTCCAGCAGGGTGGCAAGCTGCAGCGGGGCCTGGGCAGCACAGCGGCAACACCGCTTCCATCTGTTGTCACGGTCTGCTCATATCTGCATGCTAATCCTTCTCAACCCACACCTTCATGAAAAAACACTTTCGTGGCAGCGTTACCGCCACAGCTCTTTCAGGATGAGGAATTAACAGAGCAGGGAGCACAAAGACACGGACCTGAGGCTGATGGGATGTGAAATGCAGATAGAGCGGGGAGTACAAATGTGAGATTAAAGGAAAATCAAAGCGTTAAGAAGCAGAATCTCAGCACTAGCTATCTCATTTCCAGATCAAAAATGGTGTCACCCCTCAAGCCTGTGCAAACGGTAGATCGGCTTGATGTTTACATCATACATAAATCCAGAGGGGTAGTCAAGGACAGTTATTTTTTCCAAGGTCTCAAGGTTGGGGACATTCAGCGGGTGTCGAAATGCGGCTCCCTGCCTCCATTCAGCAGATGTAGCTGTATGCAAAAGTCTTTTCAACCTGACTAATCATTTGTGTATGCAGCTATAATATACTTTCAATATCTCAAAATGCATATCATCCATCAAAGCACAGTTGCAATGTCTTTGGGCAGGAAAAGGGCACTGGGAGTAGGTGTGGCATATCTGAGATCTAATAAATATACATTTCCCCAGGCAAGAGGAGAAAGCTGCGTGATCTAAGGGTTCATTTCCCTACTTTGCCAACATAGCAGATAAGGTTTTATACAGTGCAAGCATGCAAAAATCTACATTCTGCAAATGAAATGTAGAACTTTCTTAACATATGTTGGACACAGAATTACAGATTGTCTCACTGTTATAGTCTGTACATTATCTCTCTGACTAAACAAACCTGTTCCAATACAGGACAGTGTTTTCCTAGGTTTGTGGAAGACTTACGTGCATGTATTTTGCTGGGGGTTTAGGGTCCTCCCTGAAGTAAATTGTATGTTTTTTAATAAAAAAATATATGCAATTTCACATTATTTTGTACCATTATTTCCCTATGTCTGTTTAAAATGTTGGGAAATCTAGAGCAGATAACTAAATAACCCTCAAACAGCTTAAAGTGCTCATATTATGAGTTTTGGCTTTTTCCCTTTCCTTTGTTGTGTTATATATGTTTTTTGAGTATCTAATAGGTTTACAAAGTGAAAAAGCACAAAGTCCACCCCAAAAGGGAGTTACCATCTTCCACAGAGCACACTGCTAGAAACAGCTCTCCAGCCTTTACTTCCATGACATTTTGCACCACTTTGTAACACACGTCATAATGCTGGCCTATCTGCTAGTGTGGCACGCCCTCAACCCAAGCTAGTTAGAGCAGAGGCTCTAAGACACTACAGCTGAATTAGGCGACATGAGAAGCAGTCTAGGTATTGCGCATGTGCCACTCCCAACAAAGATGGAACAGAAGTGAGATGCCTCACTCGGTAGCTAAAACGGAGAGCTGAAAACACAGGATGAAAAGAGGAACTGCAGCAATGTGCAGTACAACAAATATCTGGTGTTTTTGGAAAATTAAACCACGTAAACCTATTCTGACATAACCTCTAAATACAATTATGAACCTGAAAATGAGCATAATATGACCTCTTTAAAGACAAAACTTGCTAAAGAAGTCCACTGGGGACCAACTCCATGCATTAGATCTGAGAAAAGTCTTTTAGTTGGTTTTGATGCTCACACTGATTTTACATTCCTTCAGCTTAGATGTTCCCCATAACGGCTTGGCCTTAAAACGGTAAGGAAAACCTTGCAGGAGTCCACCTTGACGTCCTCCATGTCTTTAAACTTGTACTGTAACACATCCATTGCAATGTCAAACATGTTTATGCCCTCTGGCAAAAATCTGAAAAACCTGCTAGAGTGCATGCCATGCACTTTATATGTGTCCATTCTAAACTAATCTGCCAGTGAAGTGACAGAGCTTTCTAAAAGGTTTTGAGTGACTACATATACCAACATCTGGACAATAAAGACTTCTTATACTAGTGATACAAATATGAGACACAGAGACGTTTTGTAAATGAATTTTCGCAGCCATTGTAACATGATTTATTTGCTCCCTAAACCCTAAAAAAGTGTGCAGTCAGCTTCGTTTGGAATACACAGGGAAACAAAACAAAGGGGAAGGCACTGTTATCTTATCTCAAAGATGATATATCTGCCGATGTTTCAGCTTCAGGGAAAATACTAAAAGGACTTTATTTCTTGAAATCCATATCTCCATGAAAACAGCAGGAGAGAAAAAGCAATTTCTTTCCTTTGTCATTTTAATTTTGCAAATGAAAGATTTTGGCCAATTAAAAAGTTATTTTGACTGCATGTCAAAAGAAAAGATATTAGACTATAAAACAGTTTCCATTTTTAGCAGCTTTGTGAACAGTTAGGCCCCGAGCAGAGAGTCTTACCATGACAGAGATGTGCAGGATGCGGAGCTCCTCCTTCGCCGAATCGTTGGCCGGGTCTTCGGTCGGCTCCGGGGGGTTCATGCTGCCGTCCTGGTGGTGGATGTGGAAGAGCAGAGTGCCATTCTCCAGCCACTGCTGCTTCCAGCGCACCAGAGGAATGTCCTCTGAATTCCCAGAGATCTCTGCCAAAGACAACAGACAGACAAAAAGGACTAAATGACAGGCGTCTGCTGTTGCAGCACAAATTGTCAACATCATGAAGGAGAAAGAAGCCAGGAAGAAACAGAGAAACATCTCCTGGTGTTGTTTGTGTTTAAATAAATAATGCCATGCAAAGGTTTAATTGAAAAACCTCACCAAATTGTTCATAAATTGTCATAACCATGTTCCCTAGAGCAGTGGTCTCTCCCCCCAAATAGTGAGGTTTGTGTTTGTGACACCTCCCCACCCCGAAGAGAGAAAGAGTGCTGCAATCCGGTGTAAACAGCTGTTTCTACACACCTCTCCCTGCTGATTTTGAGTGATTTTTGTGAATGCTCTGATTAATACATGTAAACAAATAATGCTTTGGTTTAATGACAGTTTAGTTGTAGCAGCTAGCACCTAGCCTTGTCCAATCTGCTTCATGCTTTGTTGATTTTTGATGCCTTGGGACTTTTTCTCTCCCTCTGACCCGCCCTTAGACTACTTTCTGTGTTCGTGGAACTCCTGATTTACAAGAGAAGTTCTACATGAAATGTACTAAACACCCACAGTAATGTAAAAAGGTCTAGAATATGGTATAGGTTTTTTTTCTCCCCAACCATCTGGCAACCCCTAAAAATTGAGACCCACTGCCCTAGAGGATTAATTCTATTGACTTTGACAATCCCATGACTTGTCCTGTAATACCACTAGCACGTCAAAGTGTTCACACATCCAGTAAAATACCTCAACATCTACTGGACAAATTGGCACAAATGTTGTACAGACGTTAATGGGTCTCAGACGATGTATTGCATTGGATGGGTAGTCAGTGTCAGCTATTACCACTGCATATACAGTACATCAAACCCCTTTAAGAACTGCAAGAGTGTATATCCATGTAAGAGGAACAAAGAAATACCAGGAAATGATGAAACTCAAGAGATAAAGATGAGTAAACAGTGATTTTATGGAAGCAGTGGAGCATAAGAAAGATAGTGCTTCGTGTCATACATCAGTTCCTCAGACACTGCCTCCTCGCTGTTTGAAATATTAGAGATGTATGCCAAAAACACGCACAGCAAAGAAATAGAAAACATTATAAATGCATGACAGAGCTTTATGGGTAATTCTCTGTTATGTAAGTGTGAAGAGTAGCAAAGATGCATCAGACTCATAAGTCATAAGAGGTAAGGGCACTGAGTGTAAGACATAAATCAAAATAGAGATCACTGAAAGTGCAACCGGGACTCCAATGTGTAGCAGGTCTCAACTCTACATTAAAATGCAGTAATCGAAATGTGATGTTATATGAGATAGATAGATAGATAGATAGATAGACATATTGAAAGGGTAAGGACTTTTTCACTAGGAGGACATATGTTAAAGGTGCAGTAGGAAAGCCATATAAAACTAATTTTCCTTCATATTTGCTGAAACTGACCCTATGTTCCAGTAAACCCTATATCTAACTGTGTGTCAATCACCGCCCAGGCACACGCATTCCATTGCGTCCTCCCTCCCCCTAATAAAAAAAAAAAAATAAAAATTGGCCAACTTTTCTCAAAATACTGCGTTCTGTGGTGTTGAAATTTCATATAACGTTATTCAAATAGAAATGTATATAAAATGCAATGGCTTGAATGTAACGGACGTTCACTAATATTAAAAAGTTACGCACTAAAGCTTTAAAAACCCAAATGAATATCTGGAAAAATGCATTGTCAGAAAGCTGAACACAGATGTTTAAGTGCCGATATGTTTTAATTTCTCCTAAAAATATTCTATGTGCTACATTCTCACCTGCATAGTTATAGTAGTAGCTATTCAGTGTATTGTCATTATTTTATTACTGATTTATAGGTTGATGTTGGAAGCTGAGGCCCTCATTCCCTTTCAAATTTATAATTAGGAATTTGCAGATCAGATCCAGTTTAATGCCAACTTTGGAGGATGGTACACAGTACACACCCTTACACTGTTTATGGATTACTTTGCACTTTCTGCCACGTAGTAGACTATTACACTAATTGCTAGCATGACCGAGTGCTATAGAGAAATCTATTACCTAAATATATTGGGCCAGCTCTACTGGTATACAAGCTATCAAATAATGTAAGGCTCATTTTATCCACAGATGTCACAATGAACTTAACATAAGAAGTGAAAGCACACTGCAGATCAGAAAGACACAGTCCATTAGCGTATAGTCCATAATTGATCAAAGTCCATACTATGTGCTGGTTTATTCGTGCTGCGGCACAGCAATGGTTGCAGGGTGAAATCACGGCCTGTAAATAATAATGAGGATTAGGATTGATCAAAAGAAAAGAGCCCAGAACTGAGTGACTCAAGCAGTAAGTTAAGGCACTTGTGTTGGCACGGGAGAGGAGAATTAGGACAGGAACAAGAGTAAAAGGCGACGGGCAGTGAGGAGGTAAGACATGAAACGCTCAAGACTCCCAGCTCTTACTACAAAAAACCTACTCATCACTGCAAGGCCTTGTGGAAAGATCTATATATAAACATGCTACATGCTCCACAAGACCATTACACTGATTACAGCCAATATGTAGTTGCAAGCAATATTTTACTGCTGATCACAGGCTTTTACACAGTGTGCAAAACTTCAGGAACAAGTTGAGTTACACCATCTTTGTACTTGCACAAGGGTGGAGCTGTGGCTCAGGGGTAGATCTGAAGGTTGGTGGTTTGATCCCTGACCCTGCAGTTCCATGTCAAAGTGTCCTTGGGCAAAACACTGAACCCCGTTGCACCATTGGAGTGTAAATGTGTGTAAGTGTTGATGAGCAGGTGGCACCTTGTACGGCAGCCTCGGCCACAGTGTGTGAATGTGTGTGAATGGTTCCTGTACTATGTGAAAGCGCTTTGAATAGTTGTTAAGCCTAGAAAAGCGCAATATAAGAACAATCCATTTACATTTACAATGTGGGTCTCAATTGATTCAAAGCTATAGGTTCTTCTGTTCGGTCTGCTTCATCTGGTTTCTGTAGTTCATGCCTTGAGAGCTTAGATCTGGCCCGAAAAAAAAATCAAGCCTGACTCTACTCGAGCCAGTGCACGTTGTGTCTGAGCCAGGCCCCGCCCGACATATTAACTGTAATTATGAGACGGAGCCTGATATAAACCTGACAATTTTTTAATACGTGGGCCGTTATTAGTGACATGCAACAAGGATAGAGCATATAACCGGTGTTGTTTGCTTATTCAGAATGGTATTGGATCGCAAATGGATCCAAATGAAGAAACGTAAAATAAAAACTCAACGCTAGCGCCCCCCCTCCGAATAGTTGAATAGTGTGGGTAGCAGATCAAGGCTACAACATAATCAAATCCCTAGAATCATATAGGAGAACTTCTTGTCACGATCACCTAATAAAGCCCTTTGCCGCAGTCTGCATGCCGACTGGCCGCACTACTCAGAGCTCTGGGAGAAGCTGGAGAGGCATAGCTTTCTCCACACCCAATTATGCTAATAAAGTAATGGTTAAAAAAGCACAAATGCTTGATCAAAGGCCAAAAGTCAAAGGAAAGTGGCGGAAAATATCGGTCGGGTCGAATCTAAACTATACTTGACATAATGACACAAATCATTAAGGATCAAAGGGTTGTTACAAACTGGGAACATTTTCAGTTTTTTCAAAATAGCAGGGTTTTCAAATACTTATTTTCCTCACTGTACATCTAGCTAGAGAACTTTATAAAATATATTAACATACACAACTTAAAAACATTTTACAATAGATAGCAGCATGGTTGTAGGGATGGCGATGTGGATCGGTCTCCTGACTTTTCGTCCCACACCACCATGAGTGAAATGTCTAATGTATCTAAAACTCGGGTTTAAAAGCATTATATCTGCTAAAATGAGTTTTTTCCGACCAGTCTCAGATAGTACTGTAGGGTTTAGCGCCCACTAGCACTAAGTGACACAAGTTAGCATGCTAACACTTTAAACTAAGACGGAGAACAAGATCATCATTATTCCTGCTCAACTCAGCATTCACAGTCATTATACTAATATGCTAATATTAGTATCTAGTTCATAGCCATTGAGACCAAAGGTATGACCGACTGTTAGCCTTGTTAACCTATAACACTAACATATACAATATCCTGATCCTTTTTTACATTTCCCAGACGGTCTTGAAGTAGCTAGCTAACTAATGTTTCTAAATGGACGACTCATACTATGTGCACCATGTATGTAAGCACTTACCTGGCTTAAACAATTTATGGTAAGAGGAAGCATTATTAATATTGTGTGCACACATTGTACATACCTAAGATTACAATGCAGTCCCTACTAGAGCTCGACTTCCCCGCCGTGTGAGTGTACACCACTTTCTTTTTTGTCAGGCAGCCCATTACACTGATTACTGGCAAAGGATACACTTGCATGCTGGATAAAAGCCATAACCCTTATAAAGATTATAACCTGTTTACAAACCAAAACACTTGCATTTCCTTTGACAGAGCAATGTGTGTGTGTGTGTGTGTGTGTGTGTGTGTAAAGTTGTTAGAGTATAACAAGGTTTGGCCTGACAATAACTGATGCCCTCCTACCGCAGTGAAAAGGGAGTTCCCTCTGCCAATAG
The DNA here is from genome assembly GCA_026937815.1 of Etheostoma perlongum. Taxonomy (NCBI): domain Eukaryota; kingdom Metazoa; phylum Chordata; class Actinopteri; order Perciformes; family Percidae; genus Etheostoma; species Etheostoma perlongum. Next base: position 5,998,959 of record CM049382.1, on the reverse strand, counting down.
ATGAGATTTAGGAGTCCCGACTGGTTTTAACCTAAATGCAAATGACGTGCCAGAGTGTGACAGGGCACTTTTTAAAAAGTGTGCGCTCTTTCTCTCTCTCTCCCCCTGGGGACTAGTTTGTCATGAACGTGGGATTAATGAGACCGCCGCTGCCGTGTATGGTACCACCCAGCAGAGAGGTGGGAGAACATAAGAGAAAGAAAAAGAGAGAAAGAAAGAGTTGCGGAGGAAGAGAGAAAAATGCAAAGCCAAATAAGAGAGTAGTGGAAAGGGAGAGCTAAAAAAAGAGAAAGTGGCCACCCACCAGCTTTAGAATGGATCAAAGTAATCTGATTAGGCCGCATTATTAGCGCAGCCCCTCTCTGAATGCAGATTCGCTAAACCTTTTAGTTTAAAGGAGTTTCAATTCCTTTAGAATAAAATTGACATAGCATCTATCTTAAGCATTCTGCGAGCCTAATCTTTAACCCAAGGATAAATAGATAGGCAGTACCAACACGGAGGATTCCAGCACAAAGCTTTTTTTGTCCCCCATTCCCTAATTGATTGACAGAGCACTTGGACTGACGGAATGTGATAGATTACCGAGAATTCGGAGTGTTTTGCTTACATTTATACAGATTGTACTTTGCATTAAAATGAGAGGAAAAACAGGTCTGCTTTCTCAAGCACAGCTAATATAATTAGAAAAAAAATCCTCAATGGGAGTTTAAACTTACGGTGGCAAGATTAATACAATGTGCTAATAACAAAAGAAATGATAGTGAAGTAGTCTTTCTGGTGTTGTTTAAGGGACACGCCGGGCACATTTATGTTTTGAAGAATCCCACAATATAACGCTAACAGATTTAAGCACCCAGTGGGGAGGTTTTGTTTTGTTCCAGGCAATAACATCACAGTGATGTGTCAGTGGTGGAATAAAATCATTCATCTTATTGGAGAGTGCTTCTGGATATGATGAGGGGCTCAGTGTCGAAGTGGACCTGCAACAAAATCATACAGGCCCTCTGGAACTTTCAGGCTACAGCGTGATGCTAATAATGTCACCCGGCTCTTGTTGTGCCTGCTGTCACTATAAGGATATATTAACTGGACACTTCATCCATAATTACAATAAAGAAAACCTTTGATAATTAACTTCAAATGGTATCTATCCATGCAGATGGTCTGGATTATATGGTTTGGTGGAGATTTCTCTCTCTGAGGTTTCTAAAATATCATCCAACACTTCCAATTTCTTTCCCTTTTAAATGTTTTATTGTGCTTTATTGCTGACAGGACAAAGGCAAAGGGCCACAGGTCGGAACCAAACCTGCAGCTGCTACGTCGAGGTCTGAGCCTCTGTAGCGCCGGGCGCGCTACCAGGTGGCCAACCCAGGCATCACCCCGATCTCTACAACAGATATTAAATAAACATAATTCAAAAAAAACTATTCTTGTCTAGACTGGAAAAACATACTGTTGAGCAAGTTTATCATGTGACATTTAATAAATTGTGTTGTTGCAAACGTCAATGTGACTTAATTTTTTTTCATACTTTTTTGAACATTGCATTCATACACAATGTCCATACTGAGTTTGTATCCCCTAATTAAAACAAATGAATTAAACTCTTATTGGTGCTATATCGAGAATTCCAATAATCAAAATAATACATGCAATATTATAAACAGTAATACAGTAGAAGAAAAAGAACAATAACATAAAAATGATTTCAAAAAGTAAATAAGAAAAATAAAGATGTGTTCCTAAAATAGTAAAACCTCAAACATTTACCTGAAAGAGGAAATATACACTAAGTTTACTTTGACTTACTTTAGAGACATACTTATACACAGACAAGCATGTAGACTTGACTGAATTGGGTTCTGTTATTTCTGGAACAGAACCAACAACCTCCATTTTATTAGTTGTGCTCACAGCATTGAAACATTACATTTAAAAAAAAAAAAACTGAACAGCGTCTCTTTGTTCCAGAATAAGTGTTATTAGCCCAGATTCAGACCTTGCTGTTAACACTTTTTATCAGGACCTTTTCTTTAGTATGGAAACAGGTTGTTTTTTTTGTTTAGTTGTATCGAATATTGTGGATATTATTGAAACTTGTTTTAAATTTTGTAAAGGGAGGTGGTGATGGCGAGTTAGAAGGAGAGGTGATGTGTTCCTGCCATGAGTTGTATGTTTTGTGGGTTGTTTGTTTTTTTTAAAAGAAGAAAAAAAGGCAATCATGAAAAGTAAGGAAATGTTCTCAAGCAAATACAAATGAACTAATACATCAATGTAATGAAAATATAAATACATGACAAAATTACAAAAACACCAAACATTGTACTACAGGACTTAAACAGAAAAACCGAGATCCCAAATATCACCACAAACTGCAGCTTATGTCAGAGTTTCCTTTCACAGAGGCTGTAATACCACAAGTGTCTTCTCTCTCTCTCTTTCTCTCTCTCCATCTCTAAACTCTGCACCCTGAGACAACGATAACAAATGACTACTTGTTGGAATCCCCCAACTTTAGGAGTTATAAACAACTATTAAGGAGAACTCCAGATTCTTGATCTGAGCTTCCGGCTGATATTGAAAGAATATGGCAGGAGAGACAGAGTGGCTACTAATGTCCAGATAATTATTCTAATGTACACACATTAGGTCGTCCTTAAAGCCTGTCCTCTAACTAGACCAAAGTAAGGCTGATTTCAGAAGGGGCTGTGAAGTACCGATTTCACACACAACTTTCACTTGCACATAATGAAGCCTTTACGTGTTGTTTCTTTAGTGGGTACATGATGATCTGAATATGTTTTGTGAACTTTTGGTAATGTATTTAGTCTCCTTTACATCATCTGTAAGTCATACCAAAATTATCACCAGGCTCTTAAAGCAGGGGTCTTCAACGTTTTTAAAGCCAAGGAAATAAATCCTTTGTGTGGCCTAGGGGGGAGGGATATAAGCTTCTATATGAAGCTTATATCCCTCCCCTGCATATGTCTGTTTGCATTTATGGCAACTGTTTGCATGGACAGAGTAATCTCAATATCACCATGGAAACAAAGCTTGAATGGATCATGAAAACCATCACTCAAGAACGGTAGGCCACAATACAGCACATATTGTAATATCTCACATTTTATATTTGAGATTCTTCTGAACGGGATATGAGATTATTGAGACTATGATAACGCCCAAAATATGCTGAATATTAAAGGGAAGACTGTTGCGCAGGTAAATTGAAGCCGTGTCCTTTAACATACCACATCAGCCTGTTCTCGTGAACCATTCTTTCAAAAAGCTACGAAAAGTTAAGCAGCCTAATACGTAAGCAATCCACTTATTTATTTTTTGCTGATGTATATATTTGCTGACCGCTAAAACAAAGAACTTTCAAACCAGGGAGCGGAGTTTGCTTTCTATTTCACCCAGGAAATGCATGCTCCTTAGGAGTGTTTTAATCCAAACCACAATCTTTTTCCTAATCTTAACTAGTTGTTCGTACTTTCGTGAGGTTGTGATGTCCCAAAGAAAGTGAAGTGATCAATTTAACTATTTATTTACAAACTACAGTTTATCCATCTGCCCAGTGGCTGGCAGTTGTTTGCCAAGACAAGCATGAATCAATTAAGCACATTTTTAAAAGGTTTAACTTTTCCTTTATATATTCACTTAAATTAATTGTCACTTTTTTCAGTATGAACACAGTAGATATCCAAATCCTGCACATAATTACTATACAGCATGAAATTAGGGCGCATACGAGCATGATGTGGCTTTGACTCTCTGAGTGTAAGCAGATTTTAGGAGTTACTTTTTAGCAGTTTGATTTCACCTTACAACATATTTGATCATGTGCTGATACAGAAGACAGACACATGCAGTGATTTATTTGGACCAAGGTGTTTTATCTTATGCTGAGTCATTACTCAACCCATAGAAACCAGTTTTCCCCGCGTGTGACAGCATGCTGGTCGGGGCTATGATGCACTGTGCTGTGAATTTTAATTTGGCTCCATCTGTAATCAGCATGCAGTCTGTTCTGCTGCTTTCAAAAAGACAAATAACAGATAGAGGCCCAAAAAGTAGTTTTAAGGGCCTCTAAAGAGAAAACATTTTGAGTAACTACTGAAGTCTGGCTATCAACTTTTACGGCCAACTTCACAATCAACAACTACAGGAGAGCAGAGTGAAGAGCAAAGGCGTGCCTCTTATTATTGTGAAGCACTCCTCTTATATATCACATATTGCTAAAATGACAATATGTGTATTGTACTGTACAGTACCTAAGATAAACCCATGAAGAAGAAAAAAAAGCGTCCTGTACCTTACTTTTACAATGTAGCCAAATCTAAGTCACGATTTAAGTCCTGTTCCTCTTTGGTACACAGTTTAGTTTAGTTTGTCAAAGGCATAGTGGAGTGCATCTTCTTTGAAAATTGCAATAATCTTTTGTTTTGATTTTCACTTTGATACACCCCTAGGTTTTTAGTCTTTACTGTGTAGAAAAGTGTGTGGAAACACACCAAGTAGACACAAGTCCTTATTGTATCCTGATTAAAAAAGGGCACAACGTTTGACGATAGAAGACCAGGGTTTATTATTTATTTTAGCAATTTGGGGCAGATAATCAACATCTGATATAGATGTGGTGATTTTATGAATGTGCTACTGTCCTCCCTAAAAACAGTAATGTATGGCTTCCGTGCTTTATTAGCATGTCTCTCTGTGAGAGTGCCAAGGTATTCCCCCTAGCTAGGTAAATACAACTGTTTAGTGGATGGCAGACACGTTTTTATAACTTTAAAGCATTAAATCTTCAAAACATACGGCCACGCGACGCATCTATCGAAAGTATAGCATCTCACATTAAAGCAACATTTAATGATATTTGAAAGACAAAATGGCACATTCCTTCACAAACATAAAATTGAAGTCATTAGCAATATTTAACGCTATTTAACGCAGTGTTAGGCCACCCAGTGGCCATTTTAAACATGTGACCATAACATTTGACTAAAACCCATGACCGCAGGGGCAGTTTTTATAATGTCAACGTTCTAGTTAAGGTAACAGTCGCAGTTTTAAACATTAGATTATGTTGCGAAATGGATCTAGTTAAGTTTAAGCAAAATACTTAGTTTGGGTTGGAAAAACACGTGATACGTGAGGTTGCTAACTAACAATACAAGTAGATATGGGTGTCATAAGCTGCTCGCACAGTCAACCTATTCTGTCAATTTTCTGGGTGAGGACAGGCTGGATATTACAGAGTCAGTTTACAAGCTTTAAAACTCTACTATACTTGGCCTGATGTTTTAATATGTTTTGGCTTCATGTTTCAACGCAAACTTACTGTAAAATATAAGTTTTATAATATCTATATTGTCAGCTATTCTCATGAAGGAGGAAGTCAAGTATCTGTCTGTCAGTATCTGTCTGTCAGTACCTTCCGACCTTCCTTCCTGTCCTTTATAATGTGGTTCTGAACTGAAGATGTAAACATTTAAAAAAAGGTTACAAATATATAGTTTCGATTTTGAATTCTCAATCATTTTTTTAGAAATTGACACAGCCAAGCAGCAACCCCCAGCGCTGAAAAATGAAGATATATTCCGTGCTCAGGTATTTACGTCAGCAGGACTGTGCGTATGTGGAATTGACTTAAAATAAAGTAGGAATTCCATGCTCATAATAAAAACAAACATGTCACCCTGAGCCTGGGAGGCTCTTTGATGTGGTTTTGATTGTTTTTTTTGGCAACAATGGAGCTCAACGACACAGAGGATACACTGTTAGGATCACTTGTTAGTAGGGTACATTCATTAAAAGTAAAAAAAAAAAAGCTTTAACAGTTTGAAAAGATTCTGCAATGTGACGTAAATAAATACTAATTTTTGTCAACCTGAGGTCGGCAAAACTTTATACTCAAGAAGTGAAGAAGAGAGGCTACAGGCCGGATTATTGTTGAGTCTTGCTTTCTCAGAAGTACTCTGACATTGTAATTTGTAACTTCCTGTTAGTGGAGATGTGCCAATTCCCAACATAATGGAATTCGGGCATATAAGGTGAATCTATAAAGTGTCTGACATGTACTTAATAGCGTGCTCTTCTCTGGTCCAGCCCCATTTTGTGATTGGGTTTGGTATGGTAGGTGTATTTTTTTTTTTTTTTACAAAATCTTGTTCCCAGTTTTAGGCATGCAGACATTTTGTTTTATTAAAACACTACACACCACATAGTGACAGCAAACACAAGAGGCAAAGGGTATGGACTATAGGGTTTTACATTTTAGCATGCCGCGCTGGCTGAGAGTGTAATGCAATGTTATCGACAAACGCTTTTAGAAGTAATGACACGCACAAAGAGATTTGTTCAAGGGAGATCAGCAGCCAAACAACGGTCTGAGAGAAATGCTGTTTACCCAGTAAGAGAGAGAAAAGGGGGTGGGGGGACGACACACCATATGGCCGTGGAGCTTTGTGCTTGTACTGGGAGTCGACAGCAACAGAGAGAGAGATGTGTGTGAGTGCGTGTGAATTTATGTGTGTGTGTGTGTGTGTGTGTGTGTGTGTGTGTGTGTGTGTGTGTGTGTGTGTGTGTGTGTGTGTGTGTGTGTGTGTTAGGGGTGTTGACATTAATCATTCTGCATGGATGCAGTAATCAACTGTAGCAGGCCTACTGTCTGTTGTCTTCTGTGTTCAGATACATTCAGGAAGTGTCTTTTTTAAGAGCACATACAATATAAAGGGATAGATAGATAGAGGCGGTGACACATTGTGATGCATCCGAATATTGAATCGATTTGAATTGTTGACCACTAAAGACCACTAAAGATTCACACCCCCTGTGTGTGTGTGTGTGTGTGTGTGTGTGTGTGTGTGTGTGTGTGCGCGTTTAAAGAGGGTGAATCTATTCTGCTCACATCCTCATGCAGTGTCAGGGGAAGCTGCCCTCTCTTACCTCTCCTATATGAGTCATAGCTTCTGGTTAGAGGATGGAAGGGAAGATAGTAAAGAGGGGGGCGGGGGGGAATTAAAATCGAAGCTGGTGTAATGGGATGAGTGGTCAAGGAGAGCGGTGGAGTCGAAGGTGGATGGGATCAAGGAGGCATAGAGAAAGAAATAACAGAAAGATACTGAGTTGGGATTTTGATCGGAGGTCAGATCTAAATTCAAACTTAAGGGTACAAACCCTCCACTGTTGCCACACACACACACACACACACACACACACACACACACACACACACACACACACACACGCATTGAAGCCCTTTCTGCCATCACCACCGACACCATTGGAAACACAGTTAGCAAAGCAGCTCTGCCAATAAGAAACGCTGCGAGTGGAGGTGGAAAAGACATCTATTGCAATTTTTTCTGCATGATGACTCTGAGGACATTTCCCAGAAAACAGCAAGTACACTGCACGATTAGAGAGAAAGCTTGATGTCGTTGCTACAACGATTCTGAGGTCCATTAGTAAAACACTTTAGCAGGTGAAACAGAGAAGCCTGAAGAAAGATTTTAGTAAACGAGTACTCTTCATGATATGATACACAGCTGCATCTTTCCTTTCAACATCTGAGTAGCACACCCGACACTGTGTGTCAGAAATAAAATAGTTAAAAACAATAGGCAGGAGTTAAAGAAAAACTGTAAAAGTCTTTCACAGACGGACAATAACCTCCCCTATCCTTGTGGAACGCTTCAGGGCTCATTCTAAGGTGTTCGTAGTTCGGCCTTGCCAATTTTCTACATGAATGAGAGTAGGAAACAGTGCAATCAATCAAAGTCGGTCCCTTTTTTAACAAGCTACCCAACACAGGTCTCCACATATTAACCAAGACAGCCGGCAAATGGTAATTTGTGGTAGCTTGAGAAGGTCTTCTTTTAAAATTTCATGTTGGATGATTATGTATGGGACACGTAGCATAGAGGACAGGGGGGAATGGTGCAATTCAAGGTGAGCCGAGATCGCAGGGGGTTCTGCCAGCAGCTCCTGTAAAATACATAGCGCGCTCAGATTGATGAAATTCAACAAGACTTGACTTGCCACTTGGCTGCAATGAGAAATTCTCCTCATGGAAAGTCATACATCCTGCAGAGTTCCTGCGAACGTGATCACAGATGAATCCCATGAGGTCGGAGCCAATGGATTGTATTGTATACAGTTGATCTTGATCTTGTATTGTTGACAAGATTGGAAGTTTCAAAAATGTTTTGGACAGGTTGCTATGCTGTTTAAATGAAAGGCGCTGAGGTGTAACACACAAAATATAGCTGGGACTGCTAGCTTTGCAGCTCTAGCTTCTTTTAATTGTGATATGCTGAACATACAGAGTGGAATAACTAGTTACCACTGCAAAGACCCATCATCCACTAATTCACTGATGTGCACAGGTGTTACAGATTCTTGTTTTGAAGAGCCTAGCTTATTATATTATATATAAACCATCTGTTCTCTGATATTTCTAGCAAGTCTAGAGTAAACAGGACACCTTTTCTACAAAGAGGTGTTGATTTTTTCTTTCATTCATTTTTCAATCCTGTGAACTGTGTTTCCCCTTCTATTGTCAGACGTGACGCCAGTTAAGTGCGCTATCTAAACAGCTTAAGACAGTAGAATATAGAATAACGTTGTCTCTAGGGGTGGGAATCACCAGAGGCTTCACGATACGATATTGCAATCTTCTGCAATAATTGCAATTTTATTATTTATTCCCAATTTTAAAATTATCTGTTTCATCTAAAAAGATACATTTCTCTGTTTATCTAACATTATTTTATAACTGCAAAATGGGATTGTCAATCAGACAAAATGATCAACACATATAATAATAGATCGATACTTGCCATCTGTGTATCGCTTGGCTATATTATATATACTTTGGGTGAACCATCCCTTTAATTCCCATTACAAAGTCTCAAGCACACATCTCTATCAGACAATTCTGCTACATCATGTAGCCATAAACAAACAAACAAAAAAACTCCCAAAGGTGAATGAAGTGTCCCCTTCCTTTATGAACAAAGAAGCACTGCGTCAACCTGTAGCACGAATTTAAGCATTGCTTCCTTACAGAATGAGATTAACGAAGCAGCCATTCAAACAGGACAGCCTATAATGCAGTTGTCTCACCTCGATGTTGAATTAATTCAACATGCACGTCAGACCTCGCGAAAATGGCACACGCGGTGCAACGAACCAAACACCACAGCCATTTGCTACCCTGAGACGAATAGCAATTACGATTTCTGTTACGTCTCATTGGTTAACCCATTTGTTCTTCTGCGGAGCCACAGATATGGAAAACAGCTAAATCACATGGAAGAAATGAAGAAATGTGTGTCGATGGTGGAAAAGATCTTAATCCCCATTTCCATCTCATCCACGTTTGATCATGTGTTATATGTTGTTCATATGTCATGCATTGTGTTTTCCTGTCTTTTGTCCACCAGCTTGCTTGTGAATATAATGTGGTAACCAGTTGTCTGAGGCACTTTTTCATCTGAAATTGAGTCCATACAAGTCCTACGTCCTTTTCCTTGTTTTCTAAATGAGCAAATGCAGGATATGGGAATTACTTCTCTGTTTTACCATACCATTCCACTTGAATATTTTCCAGTAAATTACCCTGCCAATTTACCTGCCCATTTTTCATTATGCAGGACTTGTGCCATATAGTGCCACTTGAGAAGAAAAAAGTGAAATGGCTAAGAGGAGACAGTTAAAGTGACCCTGCTGCTAGTCAAGTCACATTGACGACTTAAGCATGGTGTTCCATGGGGATTGCTTGGCACTCCCAAAAGGCAATTTAGCATGTCTGCCAAGTAGCACAAGTACCTCAGCACTGCCAGAATACCTTCTTCATGTTGCAAAGAATATACAGAGTTAGCGAGAAGCTCATGCTTCAAGGACTCTGGCAGTTTTGCCAATAAACTGTTAAATAAAAAGTATGATATTATGAACAAATGTAATCCAGGCTTTGTCTTACAAATTCACTCACTGTAAAATAACTGTTTACTGCTTTTCTATTGGCAAGAACAGTAATGTTATATAGAATCTGGGTACGTGTTTGGGTACTTTGAAAGTTACCCACAGGTTCGTAACCAAGACTTTTCCAGTAATCCACAGAAGACAGGAGACATGACAAGTTTTACTTGCTGTCCTGCAAGGAGAGCTGTTGGGTGTCACCCCTGACAATCTCCAGACCAACTCTAACATTCTCCTTCAGTGCAGCCTTTTTATAGTATGAGTGAAGTAAGTTTTACACGATGTATGCAGAAATGTATGCGACCTATAACCGCACACTACACAAGACAACAGGATGACATTTGAGTTCAAAAGGACATACACACATACAACACAGAGGTGATCAATTAAATCAATTCAATCAAGAGGGCATAGACACTAACACAATAGGAAGTAAGCAAATAAGGAAGCCTGCTGTTAAGCCAGCTACATCCAAAGTTTCTGTGTGAGCTGACACATGTACAAGGAAAGGCAAAGTTCACAAATGAAAACACAATTAGGTCTGTAACATAAAGCAGTATAAACACTTTGAGCATTAATAGCAAAGTAAAATCGCTAACAGTACGATATGTGCCATTACTTACATACCCTTAGTAATTTAATATGGAATTTTGGAGTGAAGCCTTTCGCAGCATACATTGAGAAGAAGGCAAGGTAACACCCTGCCATTCAATTAAAGACCATTGAAGCTCATATATTTGATGTATCAAGCTCATAAAACATATTTTTGATAGAGCATACCTGCATAGTAAAGGACCACATCATAAATTAAGTAATAATTAAGCTTTCCGTTTACATTCTCCAAGCCCAAACCAACATTCTCAGACTTGATAAAGCTACTCTAGAGCCACACAACACATTATACAAATGTTTTTACAGGCAAGTAAACTTAACTTGATTAATAAAATTGGTGTACTCCCCTTTAAACATATTACCTGAGTCTCTTCCCCCCCCACCGAAATACTAATGTTGGCCAGCCTCCACTCAGGATTATAGTTAGTTTTAGAAATACTGAGGCGATGAACCATAAAGGAGGATTTTATAAATGTTGTTCATAGATCTCGTTTTTCATGGCTTGTTTGGAAAAAATGACTAACCAGTAACCTTTCACTTATACTATTTAATCATCAAACACATCTTAAAATGTGACTCATTGTGATATTTTTAAAGTAAATGTTGCCAAAAATCCCCCAGAATACTGACAGCATGACCTCAGTGTACTCAGCGGCAGCTAAGGCCCTGTATCTTCTATAATACACTGCAAAAAAACAGTTTTAATAAATGAGTTAGTCATATACTAACATAACATACATGTCAGTTACAACCTAACACTACACCTATTCCTTGGTTCAACTTTAAATCAAAATGTAAGATGATGAAAATAAGACCAAACCGGGGAGATGAGGCTATGAAAAATATGGGCAACCATGAAACCACAGCAATTCAAGCTAATGACACCAGAGCATTTGAGCAATCTGACTTCCAGCAGGGCAGATATACACTCCCCAGTCATATCCAGTGCACCTGCTGAGGTTAGGAGATCCAATACAGGGTGAAAAGTTTATTAAATAATAACAATTTTAACAATAGAGCTGAGAAATATCAGTCAGCCATTTTATAATCTGTGTTCTCACTTAAGGCCCTCTGCAGTATGCACTTCTTAACCTTAAAACCTTTTTTTATAAATGCAGATAAAACAAAGTTTGTTTTTCTCTAGAGCTAAGGAAATTGACAGTAGTCTTAAAATCTCCACATTAAATCATACACAAATTGAGAAAGATCCTCATTGTAAATACTTAAGAATCAATTACAAATATACTTTTAAAAACCCATATAAACAATTTAAGATGCAAATTAAGGATGCAACTTGTTTTGCTGTATAGGAATGGGTCCTTCCTCTCTGTTTCAGATTATGAGAATGTTTTTTATAGACATGCTCCTGTCTCTAACCTTAAACATCTAGATGCTGTCGATCACTCAGCTCTTAGATGTATTACTGATGACCTATATGGCACCCATTATTGTGTCTTGTAAAATAAGGTGGGCTGGCCCACCCTCTCTTTCAGGCAACATTAGCACTTCTATTCTTCTACTAAGGACTAAATTACCTTACCTATTGTCACTCCTGTGCCCAAAACATTACACTTAATACATCTGTTCTCAGAAGTGACTTACACTATGTTTTACCACATTACATACCAATCTTTGAAAGACAGCCTTCAGATATGTTTGTCCCATTAGTCTGGAACAAATTACAGAGTAGACTTACACATTCATATTGATAGGGAAACTCAAAACATTGGTTAAAGGTTTGAATTGATTTTAGGTGTTACTGTTTCAATATGCTAGTATTTTTATTCCTTTTTATTTATACCTACGCTAAAAATATTTCTTAATGCATTTGTTTATAATTTAAAGATGCTGCTGTTGGATGGACATGTCAGGCACATGCACCCCCTAAAGCCTTTAAATATAGGACGTGCCCAATACGAATGTCCCAAGTGCCCACCACATCATTGGGGGAGAATTGGGATTTGTAGTTCTTGTACAATTTGGTTTATTTGTTAGTTTGTTGGTGCTTCTGTTCAGTTGACCGCTTTTATTGGCCCAGAACTTTAAACAATATTTTGTAAATTGGTTGCCTAATTTTGGGGTGTAATATAACCCTCTGTTTTGAAAATCCATCTGTGACTCACCCTGCCTGCCTGCTTGGTCCTTGGCACACTGAAAGTCGATAAATGATCCTAGTGAACATTACCGTTATGTAAGATATATGGTACATGTATTACCAATCCATGAGCAGTAGGAGATGGGCATCTGAACATAGGCATGTTAACACCATGCTCTACCAATACAGAAAACAGAATCTCTAACCCTTGTACTGATGCATTGTTCCATCCATTCTGTGTTATCCCACTTCAGTCAAAAGCAAAGATATGAGAAAAGCATAGCGATTTGTATAATCCATGAGTTGAGCCCCCCCTGCTGCAGTTAGACATGGCCATCCACTGGAAGCCTGGCTTTAGACAAAACATCATTGCTGTATGGATTGAATAACAATGTAAGCTTTTGAGTGTGGCGAGATGAGCACTCAAAACTAAAGGCCCAACATTCCTAATACCAATAAAAAAGATAATAACAATGCAGGCTTTAACACTTATTGATTATATAATATAAAGGAAAGTGGTAGTGTACAGCATTTACAGTCAAAGCCTGGACCTTTTTCACAGCAGGTGTAAATCTATCTTTTCGTTATTTGTTCTGGCAATGTTGACTTTGTTCCATGCTCCTCTCGGGTGATACACTGTTGCATATTTACTGAGTAACTCTTCTGCAAAAGGCTGGTTAAAGGGGAACTATAGAGAGATTTTATAGCACATCCACAAGTTACCTGTAGCATACCAGGTCTAAATGCAAAGGTCCATAGATCAGATGTCCTATCCAAATCATTCTTGGAGTTTACTTGTTAACAAAGTTCCTGTTTATATTTAATGTTACTATATAAAACATTTTAATTAAGTTAATACCAAGTTAATACTGGCATTGCTTACGTTCATGTTTACAAGATTAATAGATTAGTAAACTGATGAAAACACCAAAAGATTAATCTATAAGGCAACTCAATTATATAATAACATATTAAATCAATGATGAAAATAATCGTTAGTTGCAGTCATAAAGGAATTATCTTGTCACACATCAGGGGCCCACATGTGAAAACATTGCTCCATGATGCTACAAGTGGTCAAAAACTCCAAACAGTACCTTTAATACCAAGCATAAATGTGCCCTTAGTCCCTAATATGGATCAAGTTCCAAAAAGATGGATCTACATTTCCTTTAATCCAACTCAATAGCATTTTTCCTGAGCTCCTCCATGTCCACAGTTTTTAACTCCACACTGTGTCTCCAATATCAAGAGGAGATAACCCACATGGCATTATCCTTCCCATTTTAGGATTATAACCAACAGGTTTGCGGATATATAAAATTGTTTTTAGTTTGTGTAAACACAAGCTGAATTGCCCTTATACCGCTGTATAAATACAGTGTGCCGTCGACGTCTTTTCAGAATCCAAGCGACATGTGTTAAATGCGGCAAGCGTGTTTGCCTGTGTAATCATGCTGGTAAATTAGCACTAAACACCCTGAGAGGTGGGAATGACAATCTGTCAGAACGCTACAGACTGACCAGCCATAACCGGCTTACACTGGGGCTGCTGTTGCCGCTGTTGTGGCTGCTGCGGCGAACTCCCGACGTGCTGGGGCTTATCTGGGGCACGCAGGAGGCACAACAATGAACTTATCACCATCCAGCCACTTGGCGAGATGTAGCTGCAACCCCCGCGCCGCGCTGCTCTGACCACGAGCAGGCTCCGGTTCATTGATCATACACACCAGCAGAACCTAATCTAGGAACAGTGAGGCTTTCAAACCGCAGGCTACGGCTTTGGACAGAGAGAGGGTGGAAAAAAAGACAGAGAAGTTTTGCCAGGTAATATAAAAAGCTGCTGGTGAAAAGAGAAAAAAAAAAAAGAGAGAAAGAACTTCAATAACTTTGTAGGGACCTCCACGCCCTGCATGTCAACTAGCTTCCAGGATTTTGATTGAAGCTCTGCACAAGCCCACAGCAGGGCTTTTCTATTCCTTCTTTTTTCTTTGTTGGCGAATCGGTTACAGTGCCACAAGAATACATAAAGGTTTTAGCAGGAGGTTTCCATCAAGGGTCAGAAAAAAAAAAAAAAAAAAAAAATCTCTTTTTGGGACAAAACTCTAATACAAACAAAGATGACTGTCAGTGTATTTGCTGGCTGGAAAGCTTTAAAAGAAGCAACAAAGATGAGGTGTCACACTGAAAATAAAGAAGCACCATCCCATACAGACAATTTTTAAAGCATGCAATGGGATTTTACGTGCAGAATAACAAAACGGAGGGTCACGGTAATACCCCGGCAGATGCATTAAACTCTGACACAGTTACTGTCACTGATATTAGATATTTCACGGGCACTGCAGAGAGTACAGGGAAATCATTTGGGCTATATATGAGAAACATCAGAGCCTTTTACACCTGATGTAAGGTGATTTGGTGCATGTAAGGCCTCTTTATTTTCTCTGTCTGCATTTCTGCAATGCTATGGGAGCGGTCCTAGTTTTATGCATGGCATGTATAGTAGCCTACATACACCTCCAGTCATGTTTTATTTTCAAAGGTAGCCCTTTTATCTAAGCCGTTTGTACTTTCACACAGATTTTTTTTTTTCCCCCTCTCATGCCTGACTCCCTCCGTCCTGTCTAGAGGAAGTGTTCGTCACATCAAATGGAACACGGCGACTTGCCCCTCGCAATCTTGATATCTGGAGCAAATTGAAGGTGATTTTCAATAACCGCGCTGACGAGCAGCAATAGACGGATCAGAGTCATTCTCTCTATCTGGCAGGCTGCAATTTGACGTTCTCTGTGTTTTTAAGTGGATCATAGCTTGGTTTACGCTGCCTGTTTGAAGAGCATTTATACCGGCCTTGACATGATGGATATGGTGCTGCATGTGTGAAAAGTATCTTGATAGGAGTCTTATGATAGCAGTTCTATTCAAAGTCAGATTGAATGTGAGGCATGTGAAATAGGACTCAAGTCAAGATAAAAGAAGAAATCTTTTAATGTAACCCCTTGTAAACTCAAGAGTTAAAGTTACTTATCCTCTCTTTGTAAACAATATAATATCTGAGGCAATATTCATAAGTCGGCACTGCTATCTTAATATACACATTGGATTGGATGTTAACACCGTGTTTTCCTTACTCAGGGATGCAAATGTCAAGAATAAAACCTGCCATTGGTTTTATTAGCAATTTCTTTTTATGCATAATTTTGTATGCACTTGTCAGTGGTAATACATTCACCTTGCTTTTCATTTTGCTTTTCAACAGTTTCTTATAATGTCATCCTTATGCGACCTGTTATGTGTACATTTCTGTTGGCAAGACTTTCACAGAGGAATTGACCATCTATTGCAAATTCATATACAGATTTGTTGAAAAAGGCTCTGCTCTCTAAGGGAGCTCAAAAAGAATAAACGTACTACAACTACAAGAACTAATCCCTGCTAATGAACACATACATTAACATGTCATCTAAGTTAAATCGACAATAACAAAACCACAAGAGGATGCTGGTTGATGGGGTGGTGGAGACAGCTGTAGCATCCAACTGCGTTGCCATGGCGTATAAGCAGAATTACAGTGAGACGTGTTAGGTAATAATGCCCTCAAAACCTGCATGAATATGATTGGACGTTACTTAGTCAGCTGGAAGCCGAACAGCTAGTGATTGTGAAGCATGAATGAAGAAGCTGAGCAAGTGCAACTTCAGTGCTTTGCCCAAACTAACAATCCATAGTTCATAAATCAGCATGGTTAACGTTATTTAAACAGCAGCAAACACATTTGGTGCCTTAGTAAGCATTTACATCAGCAGAACAGCACATGCAGGATTGAGTCAAACTTAACTACAATGTGCGTGTTTATGGGTATGACGGACATGTCACCCAGTGCTACAACATGGTTCACTGATGTGGATCTCTATGCCAGAGGAATAACATACATCAGGCTTTGGATGTACACACAAACATGTGTAAAACCATGCTTGCAATAATCATTTCTGTTCAGTTTATGTGTATTATATTAGAACAGACATTTTTTTAATGCCATTTCTCAATCATTAGTACTTTCTAAAAGCCTTGATCCTAAGACAGCAGTTGCTGTTTTATGCTGCACAGATTGTAAAAAAAAAAACCTGGGACCAACCTTTTATTATGGGATGTATAAATAAAATCAACTTGACAGGCATACAAGTACACATCATCCCTATCTTAACCTTCAACTCACATGTCATGATTTATTTTCAACAAGTTAGATAGTGACAAAAAAAGAAAAATAATCATCACACAGGGAGAAAACTGCTTCATGGCAAGCGGGTTCAGAAAAGTCCTCACAATACTCCCAAGATGACACCACAATCTTGGCTTGATCAGAACTGGGGGGTTGGGGAACACTTTGGCACATACATCTTCATCCGACTCTTCTGCCCTGTGTTCTACTACCACTAAAGCCATCCCTGTGCCTAATCTAATTGAAAACATTGTGTAGAATTAATCACCGGCCTCATAATAATCTGTACCGTGGCTCACATTCAGTATGGACCCACCATGTCTAAACATATTAAGCAAACAACTAAATCACATGCAAAGCTCAAACCCATGACAAATTGCCAACAAGCTTGTATTTGGCGTTGGCCTTCTGTTTTACTCAATTGGCGTTTGGCTGAAGCATGGTGGTAACAAAGGCTGCATGGTGGGATCCTGCTGCAGTAATACCTTGCACACACATACCAACCACTGTCAGTCACACTATCAACACGCTTAGCTGTGTTTAGAAAGCAACAACAAAAAAACATGCAACCTTCTCGAAGGACCCGCAAAACAAGACCTTCACCTAACTATTGTGATTTTAAAGGGGCATTGATTATGATGAGGATGTCTTCCTGCATTGTGCTTAAAATTTGAAGAGAAAGTCATTAGAAACTGGTGGAGTGGAGATTAGAGAGACAAGCATTTACCATCCATTGAAAGACACTATTGAGTTGCATTACCATAATTGTAGGATCCATTGTTTTTCGGGCTTGACCCATATTACAGGGCACTACAACCCCATGTTTACCTGGTATTAACATGCATATGTATTTGGATATATTTTTTGCATAATGGAATTTGATTTAAGGCTTCTTGCATTTACAACTAATAGTATTATGTAATTTGTTATCACGGTTCTGCCTGGATTGTGACAACATGGAATGTGAGTCTCACGTGAAAGATGGAGGAAGTCGAAGGTAGAGCCCGACCAATAAAGGATTTTTAAGGCCGATACCGTTTGTCATTTAAAAATCCGATATTTTGATATATCGGCCTGTATATGTTTTAAAAAAATAATCTAGAAACACTTTAAAAAAAACACAAACATAAAAACATAAACAGATATCCCCAACATTAATTAAATTGAGTTATTTATGAGTTCTCATTTGTTTTATTGTCACAACAAAACAGAGGAACATCAAAATATATTACAGTTCTGATATATAAAATCTATGAAAATACAAACTAAGATATGAAATTTAAAGTCCTTTGAATAAAAACCCATTAACACAAAGTGTTGAAACAGGGACGTGGACAAACTATGCAACGCCAACACTGATAACATGGTTGACCATCTGTTTTTATCTTATTGTTTAAATATTCATAAATCATTATAAACATGAATAATGTATTTGTCATTATAAATAATTTTGATTTATGAATATTAAAATATATATATATATATATATATATATATATATACATACATACATACATACATACACACACACACACACACACACACACACACACACACTTATAAAGGCCGATACTGATAGTTTGGGAAATGCCTAATATTGGTGAATAATATCGGTCCGCCAATATATATCGGTCGGGCTCTAGTCAAAGGTATCATTAGGCTACTTTTTGATAGCATTTGTACTAGATGGGCTACAGGTACTCTTTTTAAACTTTTTTTACCTACTGTATTGTTTGTATATTGCAGACAACAATCTTACTATATTACTTATATACTTAGTATATATATATATATATATATATATATAAAAATAATATTACTGTTCTGCTATCACAACATTTTCCCTGAATAGGCTAATCATAACGGCCATTCAAGAGATTTGTCTTTACACAGGAGGGGCTTGACTTTAGCTTTTTGTATGAAGCTTGAGATGGCAGAAATAGGGAGAGTTGGTGGTCTTCCAACTTGCTAGGTGGAATTTTGGTGTAGAATGTGGATATTTACACCTAGATTGACTTACATTTCTTTCCTTATATCCAGATAAAGATCAGAAGTTAATACTCATCTTACATAGGTGTTAACAAGTCAGGATCACAGTCTCTGAAGCTTTGTTGTAGACTTTTATTTTCTTAAACTGTCTCTCAACAGTGCCCCACCTTTACGGACCCTCTAACTATTAACTCTTTGGAATAAATAAAATCCTGTACACACATAGGTAAATGGATATAGGTATTTTATTTTCTGGAACGTATATGTTTAGTTATAATGCAGCAGATAGAGATCTGCAGTCTGTATGCAGGGAGACATTTCACTTCTAGACATTGTTTGACAATGTTGGTTTTATTATGCAAATGCTCCCCCGTTACTGTGTACAGGTAGAGAGATTTACTTGTAACCAATGATTACCTTAATCCATCCACAAAACAAGCTGCTGATGAATTATGCAAATTCTACATCTGTTTCCGCACAAATAAATCTCCGTGGAAAATGGCACTGTCGCTACAATGTAAGATCCATCCTCAAATGTCAGCCAACACCGACACAAACTGTGTGATGCATTCAATGAGTAGGATGGTGGAGGGCCATAAACAATGAGTTGGGCCCTTCTGCACCACAGACTGTTAGCACCTATACAGGACATGTGGTCAGTCACACAGTGTCTGCAAAGAATAGCATTTAGGACTGTATTACTGTACTGTGGTATGGAAGTGTTTTTCAAAACATGTATAATTTACTATGATCCAATTTTAGAACAGAAAATGGAAAATTAGTTTCCTTTTGGATCGGATTTTTCTGCACTGGTTTAGTTTGATTTAACATACATTCTGTTTAGAGATCGTACATTTCAGAAGATTTGGGTTGTTTCTGTTTTTAGACATTCCGATACATTAAATATATTACATTAAATTCCAATCCATAGATCATTTTTAGGTATGACACGGTGGGCATGCTTGCAGCTGTTCCTTAAGCATTGTGAGCATGCTGCCATGCTCGCACACTACCTCTCTCTATTAGGCACAGAAGGCTAGTTGGTTGTTATTTCTGCATCCTTCTCTGCTTGCCAAAATATTTGGGCATGATCACACAGCAAAGAACCTTTTTTCATCCACGATCCCTTGGGGGGGATCTAATTTGTCACCTTTTCATCCTCAGTCAGCTTCCAATCAACAACATGCATGCTGACATATATATTTGCCTGGCTGACCCTGTGCTTTGTACATCCCTGACTTTAATATTCCTTTGAACTAAATGTCAGGTTGATCTGTGTGGGGCCCGACTCTCACCAAGGAGACAGGGTGAATGGTAATTATTATGGGCGCAAGTTGACCTTCAAGTTCAGAGGTTGTAGTAATTACAAGAAAGCAAGTCGGTGTTGCATAAGCATAAACCGCCATAAGAACCACCTTGTGATGCCAATGATTGTGATTACAATGAGTCAGATGCCCATGGTGAAGAAGTTTCCGAATTTCAAAGATTAAAGTGGTATATTCACGAGACAAAACACACAAAAACTTTGTTGAACCCCTTATTTCAGCCCCAAAACGCAATGGACAGATACGGAGATTGTTGGTTACAGAAAATTCAAATGGAATTTGTGGTACAGCAAGACACAATAGCACAGAACATCCTAGCTAATAAGCTAAAAGTTCACAAAAATATTCCATTAATAAAGCTGTGGAATCCCTTGGTGTTACTATGTTGGAACATTTGTTTCGTATTTCAAGCATGCATTTTACATTGTAATTTGTTGTATTGCACAATTTCTTAAAATTTACTTTGTCCTATTTTTTACCAATGTGAAATTAAATTGAAGTGGATTTTAGCAAAAGTCAAATAGGTAATAATAGCATTACTCCTACATATTTTTGGACTCTTTCCGCCCCATGACGTGTTAGGCCTGGTTGGAAGATACTGCTGTAGTGAATAAACAGTTGAGGGAACAGATCCATGCAACTTGTCCTCTGCATCATGACAGTAAATCCTCCCAGCTCCTAAACCTGTTCCCCCGCCAGCACACTGACACTCCGCTGTAGGAGAGTCATCAAAGCGGAGTGAGTTATAAAAAGAGAAACTCTAGAGCACCTTCCTGCAACAGCACTGCTATAGATAGAGGTTGAATTCCCACAGGGGCCAACCAAACTAAAATGTATGCACTCAGAACAACACAACTCTCCAACAGTTAACTTAGTTTGACAAACATGTCTACTGATGGCAATATTCTATCCCAGTCAGTGCACACTGTACTGGCTTTAATCCAACATTCATTGACTCTGAATTAAATTATTGCAGCAGAGATTTCATGTTTGATCAAATCCCATATTCTAGCCATTATTCAATTCAATCTCAAAAAGTCTGACAGATCTACTCTAGATAAGTTTACAAAGTAACTAAGAGAACTCCTAAGATAAGAGAAAAAGTGGGAATAACCCCATTACTATAGATGACATCATGTTTCATGAATAGGGCTGGATATCATTGCAAAATATTTGATACCGGTACAGATGGGCTACCAATTCTATGACTATGATACCGGTTCCTGAACTATACCTTTTTCGATACCAATTTTTATAAAACAAAAGGAAATTACAACATTTCGGCAAAAATCTTATTACTTATTTTTCAGCTCCTACTACATGAGCTCTCTCTTATTACTGTCTCTGTGTATGAGTTTTTCCTGCCTGCCTCTACGACGTGAGATTTACTCCTTAGGTATTGAAATTGGGTATTGAAGAGGCATGACGAGGCATCTTTCGTTACCCACTAAGGAAGCAATTCGGTCCGTGCCTAAAAAGTATTGAGTAAGAATTCAGTACCCAGCTCTATTCATGAATGATCAATATTTCTGTGGTGATTAAATCACAAGCCACTTGTGTTGTGTCAGTAAATGTGAAACTGAAATATTCATCAATACACAGGAGCAGAGATAGATCGCAAGTAAGGCAATAGAGACTAGATTTGATCTACAGATATAGATATTGTCTAAGCTTCATCATGAATTAAATGCATGACAAAGTAAAATATTGTATTTGGCATCAACCAGCGTGTTCATGTTGTTACAGTGATATTGTTTTTCAGTTGAACAAATATTCACATTGATGGGGTAATTTAACATTGTTGGAACCTAACAATGTGGACTATTTAAAAAAAAGAGCAAACTCTGCAAACATGTGGCTCCCAAAACTCCAGACTTTGCAGGTCTCTCCTACAGATCCCTGCTTCCCATTGGATGTGGCCACCCCACACTCGTCTTTCCACTGCAACTCAAGGTTGCTACAGCAGGTGTGCCACAGGAATGGCTCAAGAAATGGCAACTCTGTTTTCTTTCAACCCTTTGCTGGAAAAAAAAGACCGCCATCTAGCGGGCTCAGAAAATAAAGAAAATGGTTCACGAAACATCATTTAGCCATCACTAGTGTTTTGGATCTTGAGAAATCTCTGTGCAACCAGCCATTTCATCTAACCTGCAGAAGGGAGAAATGGACTGCAGTCTGCTCCAATTTTTTTCTGTGTGCAAAGAAACCAAACCAAGGTTTAGCAATTATTCCACTCTATTTGTTTATTCACATCAGAAAAAATAAGCAATAGGTTTGAAAATACCCTTATTCCTCTAACTTCTCTCAGGCGTAGGAGCTCAGCACAAGCATGCTTTCAATTACTCTTAGACATGCACCTTGCTTTTCTTATAACTCAGCCAGCTAAGAGCTGCTTTTAGCAGAGGATATTTTGTGAACATTAGTGGAAAAAATGACACGCTTACACCACATCAGCTTAGCATGTCAGCACTATTTTAAGCAAGAAAACAATTACCTCCCGTTTAGCTCTGCAGAATGTAAAGCTCGACATCTCTACAAGCTCTGCATTTAGACCATCATGAACAACTTGTACAGAGTTTTTTTTAGCTGTGTGAACCATAGTCTGCAGGTAGCTAGTGACAGACTTTCGACTTGTTTACAATCAATTCAAACACTTCAAATCAATTCAGTGGGCTTTCAAACCTCAAATTGATTCAGTGCACTGCAATATTGCTTTTTTGGACAGCAGTTGATCTACTGACTGAAGCACATCACTTCAACAAACCAGCAATCGTGATGAAAGATACCAAAAATCCAATGGATGGAATTTCAAACTACTATAGGTAATTAGTTAGTGGATCCATTTGATCACTCTTTCCTGTTTTTATGATCTACAATCATTTGACAGTTTTGGGGCTATGGACTATGAAAGCAACACACTGCATGATCACTTTAAGTGTCAGATCTCATTTGGAGTTTGTTATGAGGACAGTATGGTGTGAAGTTGCATGTTCTCATGAACCATACGTTCAAAAAGCTATGAATAGATAAGCGCTGAAATCCGTATGATTTTCAACTGTTTTTTTTTTTTTTTTGCTGTGCGCACCACATTGATTGCTGCTGTATAAGAACGCAACTGGCCACGTAGGGAGGTCGGGTCGGGGAGGACGTTAAGACACAGGACTTTTAAGCAAGGGAGCGAAGTTTGCTTCTCGAGGAAAACATTTTCCTAAACTTACTAGTTGCCTTACTAGTCGTTGCCTTAACTTAAATTTCATTGTCGCATAACGCACACTTTTTCTTGCCTAAACCTAACCCTAATCTCTGCCGAATTGACCGGCAGCTCGTGATGCCCTGTACCCGGCTCACAATCACCTGTTCTTGGGTAACTGAACTACCAACTAAAGCTGACCTGACAGAGCACCATGCAGAGCGCAGAGATCGGTAGCTGATTTCACGTGACCAGCCGGCGGTCTCCTAGTTTTCATATGATATACGTTTTAGTGTGCATTACTTTTTGTACGGTATCATACAAAATCGTTAATGGTGTTTGTCTTAAATAGAAACGGCAGTGTCAGCGAGTGGTAAGAATGGAGGAGATTGGACCTGCCTGCTGTTTTAACAACGCTTTAATTCTGTCATTCTAACAAAAAGTGTGTCGTGCTCTGTGTGTTTGAAGCTGCAGATATCTATAAGGTAATTTCATGCTTGCAGCACTTTGCAGTGTGAGCACAGGTTCAATTATGATACATCTGCAAATGCTAATTGCATATTAGTTGACAGTGCTAATCAGCAAGTCATTATGATAAACAAACAGCAGATGAGTGAGATACTAATAAGGGGAATTTTTTTACTCTAAAGAAAAAGTTTTAATGAGGCATCTGAAAAAGCGAAAATCAAATTTTGTTTAATCAGGGCAGGGTATTTTTGCTACTTTATAACCCTCAGAGCAACATATAGTTATCTAATTCTTCTGTTTCACCCCCAAGAAATTGTTCAGCACAACCACATTATATATATTTTTTGCACCTTAATGGTTAAAGGTTAAAAATCCTTCCAAATGAATATTGTGATTATTGTAAGAGCCTTTTGTAACAGTTAATCACAATTTTTATAACCAATCCTATTTGAAATGCGGCTGAAATCAAACAACTTTGTGTCACCAGTCTCCTGTTGCCTAGTTACAGTAGGTATGGGCCTTTGCCACTGCTGCAGCTCCAGCTGCTGAACGTGTTGATAACCAGGCCAAGTCAACAGTTGTTTCACCTCACACAGTATCTATTTGATTACATATTCTGGGGGTGGTCAAGATTATCGCTGCAAGTTGGACACTTCTGGTGATTGGCAGCACAGAGGGTCAATAGATGATACAAATGCATGTATCAAGTTGTGGAGGCATCTGCCAATTTTGCTAATCATGTCTTGTCAGCATGACCTTTAACCGTTATATATATATATATATATATATATATATATATATATATATATATATATATATATATACACACTCACCGGCCACTTTATTAGGTACACCTGTCCAACTGCTCGTTAACACTTAATTTCTAAGCAGCCAATCACATGGCGGCAACTCAGTGCATTTAGGCATGTAGACATGGTCAAGACAATCTCCTGCAGTTCAAACCGAGCATCAGTATGGGGAAGAAAGGTGATTTGAGTGACTTTGAACGTGGCATGATTGTTGGTGCCAGAAGGGCTGGTCTGAGTATTTCAGAAACTGCTAATCTACTGGGATTTTCACGCACAACCATCTCTAGGGTTTACAGAGAATGGTCCGAAAAAGAAAAAACATCCAGTGAGCGGCAGTTCTGTGGGCGGAAATGCCTTGTTGATGCCAGAGGTCAGAGGAGAATGGCCAGACTGGTTCGAGCTGATAGAAGGGCAACAGTGACTCAAATTACCACCCGTTACAACCAAGGTGGGCAGAAGAGCATCTCTGAACGCACAGTACGTCGAACTTTGAGGCAGATGGGCTACAGCAGCAGAAGACCACACCGGGTGCCACTCCTTTCAGCTAAGAACAGGAAACTGAGGCTACAATTTGCACAAGCTCATTGAAATTGGACAATAGAAGATTGGAAAAACGTTGCCTGGTCTGATGAGTCTCGATTTCTGCTGCGACATTCGGATGGTAGGGTCAGAATTTGGCGTCTACAACATGAAAGCATGGATCCATCCTGCCTTGTATCAACGGTTCAGGCTGGTGGTGGTGGTGTCATGGTGTGGGGAATATTTTCTTGGCACTCTTTGGGCCCCTTGGTACCAATTGACCATTGTTGCAACGCCACAGCCTACCTGAGTATTGTTGCTGACCATGTCCATCCCTTTATGACCACAATGTACCCAACTTCAATGTTCCGGCTACTTTCAGCAGGATAATGCGCCATGTCATAAAGCTGGAATCATCTCAGACTGGTTTCTTGAACATGACAATGAGTTCGCTGTACTCAAATGGCCTCCACAGTCACCACATCTCAATCCAATAGAGCATCTTTGGGATGTGGTGGAACGGGAGATTCGCATCATGGATGTGCAGCCGACAAATCTGCGGCAACTGTGTGATGCCATCATGTCAATATGGACCAAACTCCCTGAGGAATGCTTCCAGCACCTTGTTGAATCTATGCCACGAAGAATTGAGGCAGTTCTGAAGGCAAAAGGGGGTCCAACCCGTTACTAGCATGGGGTACCTAATAAAGTGGCCGGTGAGTGTATATATATATATATATATATATATATATATGAAAACTTGGCAAAATGTGTGAAATCGTGTACACAGTACGTGACTGATTCCCCTGATGTCAAAGCCCAAAACCCTAATTTACTTTGAGAAATAAAATAATAGCCCTCAGGACTAATAAGAAAATCAGCAACGCACACGGTGTGTCCAGTTAAACACCAGCCAAACGCTTTATTAACACTCCTCTTATTCCTCTCTCTCTCTCACACACACTTCTTTCCCGGGGCACTGTGCCCCGCCCCTTTCTCTCACAGCAACCTGAAAGATCCAATCAACAGGGACTTTAACATGGAATTGGTTAGAGAGTGTGTTAAAAGACAGGAAAGCGAAAGGAAATAAAACAACCTGAGCAAAACAAACCACAGCCAACAACATGTTCTAAAATAAGTGAAATAAATAAATATGTCACTATGCCCTTTTATTGCTCTAGAATAACTTATTTTGATCGTAATTATATTCTAGAATGTAATTTTGCTACTTATTACCGACATATATACATATTTATTAATACTACACAGTAAAATAACTAGTTTCCTGCGGGAATGGTCAATCCATTGACAATCGACATTGGTCAATCTTACGTTTGCGGTGCGGTGCGGGACCCAACACACAAGCTGCTGGAAGGGGGGTAGCAGAACACACACACCGCGGGAGCGGGCGTTGATGGTCAGAAAACCACCGGGTGCGGGATTAAAAAAACAGTCCCATGCAGGTGCCTCAGGGTGATGAAATGTCAAGACCAATAATGCTTATGACAAAAGAGCCATTAATCATCTACTTCACTGAAATTAAACTTCTTTTAGTCCTTCAAGCAATATGCGCAGGATCACTTTTTTTTACATGATTTTCCTCACCCATAGAATGGAATTATCTCAGGTATATTAATAACCTTCATTTGAAAAAGCATTTAAATCCCATCAGTCAAGAAACTATGTCCACAGTCCTCTGCCCGTCATACTTATCAAAGCTTTGGCATCTAGTTTGCTGAATGACAGTTTTGGTAAGATGGAGGCAGTCTTGTATAAAGTATTTGAGAGCAATACAGATACGTGGAAAATTCTACTTAAATACAGTAGTGTATTAGTATTTGTAGTTAATTACATTACAGCACTGGATGGAGGAGATATTAGGGTGATTGGTAGTTGGAGATGTATATTTGATGGCCTGTCGGACATGAACTTACATGTACTGCTTATTAAACAATTTAACGTCATGTCTGAAAAAGACCTATTGGTTTTCGTAATAATTACTCTGGCAATATGCCTACTGAGAGCTTACTTACATATCTGCGATGTTTGGCTCCAGCCTGAGTACAGAGCATTAGTAGATACAGGACACACATTTTCATGGTCTCTGAATGGTTTTCAGTGAAATTACTTTCTACTGAAAACAAATCACCAGGCCTCAAGTCCAAAAACTCAGTTTCACATTTCAGCCATCCATTTAGCTGTAAAATCATATTTTCTGTAAATGCAATATGCAGAGGCTGTTTCTCTGATATTGCAATAATCTTATTTGGTTGGAGAAGTAAAAAAAATCACTTTCCTTTATTTTATTGGCAGAATAAATATCAAATTCAAGTATGTAAATTCTGGCTAAAAAATATCAGAATCAGCCTTCAAGACTGTATTTTTTGTGCAACTGTAGAACACAGTTTTACTATAGTATATAAAAATATATTTATTAGGGGTGTCAAAACTAACAAGAATAACAAGTTAATCCGCGGTCACTGCATCGAGGACCGAGCGTCTGTACATGGGCGCACGCCCTACCAGGTGAGCCACCCAAGCGCCTGCAAATTCCTTTTAACACCACTAATTTCTTTTACTCGCGATTAATGCACACGGGTTCTCTGATTTGAGCCTCGGGCCGCTCCATAGTTTGGGAAATTAGGAAGCGATGCAGCAGTAACGTTGTGGATGGCTAGCTGAAACAAACCCCCTTGAGCAGAAATGGATATAGGGTCTTTTGAATGGCAAGTTCAGTTTCAAAGCCCCTCCAGATGGTTCTTGTGACAAAACTTGAGTTATTTGCATGTACTGTCGATGTGAATTGAGTTACCACCAGAGTATGACAAGTCTCAAATACCACTTGCTGGCCAAGCATAACACTGATGCAGAGAACTCTCCTCCCCCTCACCTAAGGCAGGCCACACTGGGTAGTTTGCAACAGACGTAAGAAGAGTGAGATGTACAAAATAGTGTAGAGTGGGACACTACATTGTGTTAGTATTACGAAGTAATTTTAAATTCAGGACAATGTGCCCATCTGTTGTTGCTTGATGGGGTTGAGTTTGCCATTTTATGCTGTTTTGAGCATACAGTTCCTTTAAGGTTATTCTTTGGATTATTGCAATAATAATAATCATTTACATAAAGCAAGCATATTTGCAATAAATCTAATTTTTCTTTTGATGACAGCTCTGATATACACTGCTTATATATATATATATATATATATATATATATATATATATATATATATATATATATATATATATATATATATATATATATATATATACACACATACATACATACATACATACATACACACACACACACACACAGTATATACAATATAAAAATAAAATTTCCGTCACTATGATATACATACTGCAGTATGTCAAATGTAATGAAGTCAAATTACTAAACTGTGTTGAGAGCTCCATGACTCCACAGTGTGTCCTTGAATAGTTTTTTTTTTCGTGCTGTCTCACCAGTTCACGTCTCCTCGCCTCTGCTGAGTGACAGGAGGGAAGGCTCCACTCCTCAAGCAACATAACCCAGTCTCCCCTCGTCTTGTTGAATTAAAAGAAAGCTAATCTAAATTGATGCTAATGGAAGTCAATGACGAGCATGAGGAACAAGTGCTAATGTGTTTGAGCAATTAACCTAATATTTACTGGCTGTGACTCTCCTGGGAGGTGCTAGCTTATGTCTGTCTACTCGCTCCAGACGCTCTGACATGATATGCAATTGTTCTGACTCACAAGGAGAAAAAAAGACTATTGGAGAAAGTGGATCAAAGAGATAAGTGATGTCAGAAAGAGCAAAAGAATTGAACGGACTCATTCAAATTATTCAGCCAAAGTGATCTCGGAACCCATCGGCTATCGGTCTGACAACAATTTAGCTTCTGGGGGCAATGGACGATATTTTGGGGGTTCCGATTTAGCCCGCAAACATCGGGGCCAAGACTTCCTCTACCAGACTTCATAGCTGTTCAGTTGAGTGGGATCACATCTTCTTTGATTGTTGAGATTACAATGTGCCTCTCTGAACGTCTCATTCCAATAAATCTTTGCATTTCAGACATTGATTTTCACGTCTGAAAACACAGTGACTGCAAACTATGTCTCATGGACAGTGATAAACAATGACAGACTTGAAGCACAAAGTCTATGCCAGCAGTGCTGTGGTTAAAAAAAGAATACTACACAAACGCAAGATTAGAGAAATAAAAGCACAAAGTTGCAACCCTCTTTAATCTCAGTTATGAACATCTGTGATGTTTGCTCCCACATCTGAGACAGATGTGGGAGCAAATGCTGACATTGGTTCAACAGCCCTCGCTCCCACTCAGTAATTTATTTTAAAAAAATGACAATATGGAACAACACAGTAACAGACAAAACCTTAGAAATATGACGAAAATAAGAGAATCAAACTAAGTTGAACAAAGACAGAGGCTAAACAAATTACAAAAATAGCAAACTGTCATGATTTGCATTACAAATTCATTTCTCCATTCTTTCAAATCTCTCCTTTACTTAGTGTTATATTATGCAAAGTGGTAGTTAATTCTAATATAATAGAGGTCATATCATGGCGGGGTGGGGGGTGGGGGGGGGTATAGACAAAAAGATTTTGCTTTTGCCTTCGCTTGAGTAAACCTCTATTCTTCCAGTTAATTGCATTAGCTCACAGGTGATAAAGTTTCTTAGCAGAAAACTTCAGTGGTATAGATAACTGCAATAAATCCAAACAACACAACACCAGCCTATTAACTGTCACCTGTGACTAAACCTATCCAGTGACTTTCATTACATGCATGAGGAAATTATGATTCTGTTCATTTAGAATATCCATTTATTCACTTGCCCGAAACAGGTAGAATACCAATAGCACCATTTTATTCAGTACATACATAGTGCATAGGGCTATAGTCAACCAAAGTAAATCTTGGTCAACTAAAATTCATCCCTTCTCTTCAACTAATCAATTGGTTGATGAGGGGGGGGATCTGCGTGTTATTTTTAGTATAACTCAATTGAGTGCACTCTAACTGCTAGCTTTATGTGTCCACCAAAGTGGTGTTTTTTTATGAAAGCCTGCCTATTGTTTTAATGTTTTGCAATGAGAGCGCAGTATCTTTACACTATGCTACAAACGGTAGCAGCACTATTCTGCGCTGATCGCTTCACATTTGATGCTGTGAACTGGTGGCCAAGAGTTAAAAACTGTTTAACTTTGGGTACAACGCTGCACTTTTTACCCAGCAGTCCAATCACAATGGAGAAGGGCGGGACAAATACCACTAAGACCAACTTGTGAGCTACATCCTACATGAAGGGCTGAAAAACAACAACAATGGAATATATCCGTCTATATAGCTGTCCTCTCTCCTTATATGCCCACAAGTACGCTATCTTGTGGCGACATTTTTACATCAGTATATATTATGTATCATAGCAACCAGACACAACTTTTACTTTGGAGCTGCAACAAAGCAGTGCTTTCCAAGCACCATCAAGCATTCCCAGCTGATTTGGTGGACACAAAACCGTATAAAATGTAATACCAGCAATTGTTCAACAAGTTTGATTGGTTGGACAAAACATACCATTGATTGACCAACCAATCAACCCACTGAAAGGTGTCATCCCTAATACTGTTAATGCAATTTACAGAAATATGTCATTAAAGAGCCCAGTCAGTGGCAGATATAAAGTGTTTCCCAAGCCCTATTGGCCAATAACCATTATGATATCATCCATGTACAGTACCATAGGTTTTCATATTTTAATTTTTTATACTGCCAGAAATAATGTAATTTCTATCAAACATGTTTGTGCTGCTCATCAAGCCTCCAGGCTTCTGTTGCCATGGATTTGGAGACATGTTATAAGTGATAGGCAGAAACAACTTAGTAAACAGTTAACATGCTTTTCTTCATCATGTACGCCAAACACTCATTAAGACTCTGTAAGACTGTTTCTATTTTGGTGTACATACTAATGACTTGAGCTAATTTAGACACATATTGTGACAGACCTCCCCATTGAATTTGATTAATTCAGAATTTATTTAATAATAATACTTATCTAATATTTGAATTTCACCACTTCACATATCAGTGATAGCTCTTTATTGATTAAAAAAGATAATTATGCAAATAATGGTGCGCCTTCTGCATTATATGACAATGACAAATAGCATGTAGCCTATTGAAAAATTAAATGGTTCCTTATTTAACTAGGTGTAAAGCATTAGCACTGGTGCAGCACTACAGGGTAGTGAAACAAAGCTTGAACTGCTTTGAGCTACAAGTTAGAACCAGCACCAGTTTACAATAAAGTTCAACATTGGTAGTATTTATGGGTGTATAAAAAAAAAAAAAAAAATTAAATAAAAAAAAAAATCTTTACAATGAAATGCAATGCAAATGGTTTAGTTTCTATTGATATAGCTTTAGGTGTTTGTGTGCTGACTCAGTTATTTGGTTACTTTTGAGAATGTACTTTATTGAGGTAATGTCATAGTGGACTGTACAATACTAAAATGTATTTTGTTCACCTCACAACGTGGTTACAAAATCCCCATTGAATCTTATCTGACACGGTGTAAATGAAAATTGACTCCACTAACACACACTGATGACTTGGACTCGAGGATTCCCGCAAGTTGAATGAAGTTTCTGACTACTTGTATCGTATTGTATTGTTATAGGCAGTGATGGACAATTTGAGTCCGACTTGAGTCACTATTCTCTGGACTCGTGACTTGACTCGGCACTTCTTTGGTGACTCGGACTTGGACTCTAACAACGGGGCCTCGAGACTTGACTCAGACTGGCTTACGTAGAACTGTACTTACAATACAAGTCTGAGGCTCAGAAAACATTGTACTTAGTACAGTACATTTATTTGACAGCTGAGATTCTGGAATCTCCCACCAAAAACATGTTAGTTTAGTGTTCCTGTCAGCGCCCCCTGGCCAAAAGGCACTGGCAAAAAGAACAGGAGTTGGTCCCATGTAGACCCATAGGATGGGTTAACAAAAACTATTGTCTCCGTACTGACTAATTAGTTATAATAATGCAATACTCTAAGTACACTCTGAAAGTAAAAGTTTTAAAAAGTTTTTTATAAAGACTTCACTTGCGCATTCCAAAAATCACTTTTATTGGAACAAGGTTTCAAAAGCTAGACCTTTACTTCTGACAAAGTATTTTTACATCATAGATGAAAATCATTTTAAATTGGCTCGGGTCTGACTCACTCCCTGCACGTGTCTCCCTCAATAGTTCCCTGTCACGCTTTGCACTCTAAGCGATTGCATTGATTTCTTCTCAAACTGTGCCTACTTGTTCTACCAGCATTGCTCACTGACCTTAATATTTCACTGACCTCATCAAGGAAGCTGTTCTTCCCACAGTAAGGTCCTGCAAGCAAGAATTTTATTATTTCAGGCAATTATGTTGTTCAAAACAAGATAAGTATGACTAATATGTTTGTAAATCATTTGAATCCATACAGGCTGCTCGTGTCATCTTTGCTCATTAGGGAGGGATGACATAGGAAACCACAATCAACAGCTTTATTCTGAAAAGGATGCTTCAATTAGAACAAAATATCCTTAGAAAAAAAAAAAAAAACTCCTTATTTTTTAAGTTCATTAAAGTGGCCTTGTGGAAATGTGCAAAAACAATGTGCAGTATGAAGACCTCAAAATGGAGAAATTACAAAGGCAAATATCCAAACTTTGTTTTTGTTTATTTCTATGACTCAATCAAATGTACATTTTGACTTCCTTCACAAATTCCCTTCCTGGAAGACAGTGAAACCTTCCTAGTGTCTCTATACATATGCACTGCATTAGCAGGGGTAAAAACTTTTGGTGATCACATTAATGCCATAATCTAGATGAAATTAATCTCTTGGCCTGTTGCACAGCAGTCCCTTAATTAGGATGTTTCATTCCCTGACATGTCGGTTAAACACCATAAAAAATGTAACAATTCAAGTAACTTTGCCAGTGCCACAATGACAGGCATAGACATTTGCTGCAATTATGAAACTGCAGTCATTATAGAGCCATACATTCGCATATAATGACTCACAATTACTGTTTGGCAACGCTGAGAGACAACAGTGGCATAGTGCCTTTAGCAATCAGCCTCCTTTTCAATGCTTTCATGTGATTTCTAAAGCAACACACACTGCCGGCTAGAGTTTATACAAAGATTTTTTCCATTTTTGTTTGCATCATGGTGGAGCAGGTTATGACTGCCCTCATAAAGAAACAAAACAAAATGTTGTGTTTGCTTATTTTCACACAAATAATTCATCCCCTCCATGGCTTGGAGCTTGTAGAAATGCTAACCTAGGGGCCAAAGCATGTCTTGCATCCAAAATGATGATTACCATTCAAAACATTTGCTTTCTCCTGTGCGGGAATGTTTTACTGTGGCAGTCCAAGCCAAACTAACGCCACATCCATCTTAATTATGTCTGCCATTTGTTATAATGCACATATAAATTCTCATTTGTCTAAGGCCTGGCAGGTCCTAATCAGCACATACACAGCAGTATAACATACACAGCAGTATAACAAGCCACATGATACGGATCACAGCAGATGATGCTTCATTGTTAGTTGTGATGGGTTACATTTTCAAAACTGTAATAAAAAGGAGAAACAAAGTGGCGATACTCTCAGCGGGACAAACAACTTTTATCGAGATCATATTGTTGTCACACTTTATAATAGAAAATGAAGCGGAAGATATAGTTGTTAGATCTAAAGATAAATATGTAGATGAAGTTACATATCTCTTTGAAATTGTTCTTGAAAAAAAGAAATAATGTTAGTGTCTGTTTAGGGCATCTTGCCGAGCTTTAATCAAATGTCAATTTCAGAGCGCTTGGCCTTGTTGGCCCCATTGCTTTTTGTTTCCCAGCTGATTCCTAATTTTACTCCAGTCCTGCTGGATTACCTTCATCTACTTAATGGCTTCCTGATTGTGTGTCGAGTTCTTCTGTTAGCTTTATTAAAATTTAATTTCTGCAGTAATTAAGCAAAGCGGCACTTCTTTTCTAGAGGGGTGCTCGGGCTGCTGAATTGTAGGCACATTAATTAAACGTGATGGTCTTGTAAATAAAGCAGGCTGTGGTTTAATTGCAATGTTGGCATATTGAATGCTGGTAAATTGTGGCATATTAATAGCGCTCCGCAGGGACTCAGAGGAGTGCTTTCTTATGTTTGTTGATCCTTTAAAATAATTCTGTCGTAGCTGCCTGGAGTAGTATTCCAGTTGACATTGTGTGGCGAGCTGTACTTTCTGTATACTTCACAAATGAAGGTGTATGTCTTCAGTTAAGACCTTCAGCCAACAGTTGGCTTACCTTAAAAAAACATGAAATGTTTTCTTTCCTCCCTGAAAACAAGCCGCCTGACGGTGAAGGAGAAAAAGCCATAGTTACTGTGCAGGCGGCTGGAGTGAAAAGTGTGGTGCAGAATGCAAATGTGAGTGCTGCAAAAAAAAATAAAAATAAACACAATTTCTCAGCTTCAGTTGTGAAGACAGGTCGTCTGTCTTCCTCCTCTGGGCCAAGACGATAACATCTGTTAGCACATATGGCACATTGGAAAACAGTAGGTTTGTAAATCTAACAGAAACAATGACAACACGGATGGTGAACGGAGGACAAAAAAATCATATGCTGATCGGAACCAGAGCTATACATCTTGTGCTCTGTCACTGTGCATGTGTGTATGTATGAAGGCACATCTTTGTGAATACAATCACATCTACCTGACTGCTGCCCGGCCCTCCCTTTAAACGTGTGTGTGTGTGTGTGTGTGTGTGTGTGTGTGTGTGTGTGTGTGTGTGTGTGTGTGTGTGTGTGTGTGTCTTCTCCAAAAATCGGCCTGTTACATATCAGATAATAAGTCCTATTAAATTAAAGATGGCTCATGTTAGGGAATGATCCACATGAATCTATAAATGAAAGCGAGACTGGAATCAGGAGGTAGATACACGGGGACTCTCAAACCAATCAATGTGGAAACAGCCATGTCTGTCTGAAAAGTTGAAGCAATCAGCATAGCTCCTCATGGCCCTTTTAATTAACTCTGTGGACAGGTTATGATATGGGGTCATGTTAGATAAATAGTAATGGCCTTTAAAGTAATTCTTTACTTGTTAGGAAACACCATCATGTTTTTTAGAAGAAAAAAGGAAATACTGTACTGTAATAAAGATCAGTTTTTAAAAGAATCTCTGGAATTCTGACCATCAGGCATCCCTAGAATTCTCCATACGTTTTTTAGAACCTGGATCACTGTACATCCCAGGAGACCATGTGCAGGAGACCACTGTGCATCCCTGCATCATTGTGAATCCCCAGTGACTATTATACATTCCCATTCTACCCTCTTTAGACCCCAAAACTTTGGGCATCCCAATAAAACATTGTGCAGCCACAAACACAGATCAATGTGTATCCCAAAAGACTACTTTGCATCCCATTCCAGTCTTTTTTCTCTAACGTTATGATAGAAAACATAATACAGGTCATTTATAATAATGGATCATATTAGTCAGCGATGCTAGCAACAAACTACAGTGAAATAGTTTTAATTCAAAAACAATGGGAGCCAATGGACTCTGGGAGCAATCTGGCAGCGCAGATAGTCAGAGCTTCTAATTGTGGCAAATACTATGCATCGGTGGGTTTAGAATTCCTTGAGCATTAATGGTGATAGGAAAATAAATTGCGGTAGTATTATCCTTAAGGCTTAGTGTGGATTACAGCAAGTTCAGCCTGAGTTACCCTTAATTCACCCAACGCCCTGACAATCAGGGGAGACGGGGTGTTTGTAAGAGAGGGTGCGACAGTGTGCAAAAGAAAGGTGGGGCGCGGCTCTTCTGTATTGTTATTTTCTTATTTTCTTGTAGTGTTAGTATGGCTTTTGTTTCCTAACAGATAATTTGTGCATGATGCAGCTGAAACCTTGTGTTATCTGAGCCTGACTTTCATTTATAAACAGTGATGTTATCATAGAAATACTTTGGGTTGATTTTCTTTCCTATGAGCACAGAAATAAATACAGTGTCTCTATATTTTCCAAAAAAAAAAAAAAGAATTGAGTATATTGCATGGATAGTGACAAATTGGCCATCATAAGAAAAGGCTTTTATCCTATCAGTGGATGAGTGACCGGAAACAGACAAAGGTCTAGAGGGTGTACATAAAATGTCTTATTCTGAGTTTGAAGCTGCTGTTTCAGGGCACTCTGTTTTACTACTGGTATGGGAGCTCAGAACATCAATTCACTTCAGTAGACAGTTACATTAGCTTCCTGTATTATGTATTAGTATTGTCATTAGAGATGGTCCGATATCATTCTTTGCTTCCCGATACCGATTCTGATACTTGAACTTGTTTAACGGCCGATACAGAGTACTGAGCCGATACCAGTGTGTCATATATTTGATGTTTTTAACTGTATACTACTATCCCTGTATGGATGTGAAATGATTTCTATCTTTGTAGTCGGTCTGGCTCAAACTCTTTGTGAAACATGAACAAACACAAACTATGAATGCCACCAAACTTTCTTTTATTATTCAGTTTGACAGTCAGTTATAACAGAAAAAGAACATAAATAAAACTACTTAAACATGGATTTTCTTTAGGGCTTTATAGATTTTCTTTACTGGGGCCAATATTTCAAAATCAATCTCCAGTGAAAAGAAAGTCCAGTGCAAGCCATATGTTTGTCAGCGTTGGGGTACCTACTTGCTTTGCTGATAACCTGATGATAGTTTTACTGGTTTCAGAGTCAGAAAAACATTATTACTGTTCTAATTGTTCCAATTCTCCTCCAGATGGAACCACTGAAAATGTTAGACACTGAACAAAAAATTTTTCTTGTATTTTTGTGTTTGTGTATGCTTTTTTTTTTATTTGTGATAACAATGTAGTTGGTCCCCAATCAGATCATCAGTTTCCAAGATACTCATTCTGTTTTATACTTGAAAATGAGTAACTTCCACTTTAGTAAATTGAATGTACTGTCACTTTATTACACTATCTATTGATCCTGATCCCATTTTATGGGGTTCATTGCAACAGTTAGTTATTTTTTTTAGAGAACTCAACTCTCCACGGCCTGTGCTTCCTCTACCGGTAGGCAATTTTTGTCCCCACCATCATGCGGCACGTGTGCAGAAGACAATGAGCCGACGCCCGGCTCGTCTAGTTTCTCTGGTTTTACGTTCATGCGCTTTGTTTAGGTGGTGCGCAAAAATGCTTCATCAGCAGGGTAAACCCTGACTAAATATTCCATCATGTTAATTTTATTAGATCGGTCTCAAGTTTGGCCTCTGTTTGAAAAGGAAAACAATTTACAGTTGCATAGTGAATACAGCACTGTCAGCTTATTCAGATAGCATTTTCGGCTATTTCACATAGTAGAAATTGAGTTTATACACAGTACATGGCTCAATTGGTCGTAAGGAAAGTGTGTGAAGGTGACACACTGCATTAGGTACGTCGTAGTGAGTTCACTGCTGCTGATCTGTAGAAGGTAGGAGTCAAAAAACACTTGTACTTTTGAACACCCTGATGGCTCAAGACGGGCTAAAACACATGATTTGAGTTCGTTTAAAGGGTCAGTTCACCCTTAGTGAAACCACTATATACTAAGTCATATCTAGCCATGCAGAAAGTTTGGATTATCCACGGATGCTATTTTGAACAGTTCACATTTGAACTACTTTCTAACAAAGAAATGAAACTTTCAGGACTTTATCCAGTGCAAAGAGAGGGTTGGAGAGTATTTACAAGCGACAAACATACAAAATAATGTTTTTCAGAAGTGAAGTTCCACTTCATCAATAATGGCATGAATTTGTATATATTCCTCTGTCCACCCTCTTTCTCTGCTGTCTACCTCTGCAGGAACATTGCATTAGATAAAGCCATAAGGGAGATAATTAATATCCAAATGATGTTTTCACACCGGCTGTTGTGGCCAGAGGAGGTGAAGTGTGAGTGAGTGAGAAATTTCAATCCACTGCCAGAGTATACCAGCACTTGGCTAGTATGCCCACTCTTGGTCAGCCAGCAAAGGCCTGAGGAGAACAAAGAGAAAGACACCGGTGTGCAGAAAGCATAAGAAGAGCAGAAGGAATAATGAAATAGAAATGTGCCCACATCCACCACGAAATTTGGAAGTGTTCCAAGCCTCTGACAGCTAGAGAAATATATCATGCCTTTTACTTTTTTACCAACAAAGTTCCCAGTATGTGTGACGAATAAGTTATTCTTCAGCTTTTCGTCTGTAGTCCCGTCTGATATAGCATGATTAAATGTAGTGCTTCCATTGTGTATTTTTAGCATACAGTAATTCACTTTTTTTAAAAGGTCGGCACAATGTTGCAGTAGAAAATAGTGTGTGCAGTAGAACATAAGAGCTAAGACTTTGGTGGAACGCTTCAGTCAAATGGTCTATTACTGGGGCTCTTCGAAGCTGAATACGCCATAGACCCCTTAACCGAAAGAGAGACGGAGCAGGGACCCTCTACTACATATATTGTATAAAATGAAGTTGCATAATAAACTGGGCCTACAATAACATGTGGGCAGCCTAAAGCCTTCACCTTTTTACTGCATAGAATACAAACCTAAAATATGTGTTGGCATGAATCAA
Organism: Etheostoma perlongum; assembly: GCA_026937815.1. Lineage (NCBI taxonomy): Eukaryota > Metazoa > Chordata > Actinopteri > Perciformes > Percidae > Etheostoma > Etheostoma perlongum. The sequence continues at coordinate 5,960,042 of CM049382.1, read as the reverse complement.
TTATTAATGTTAAAACATACAATCCTTCATATTAACTGTATCTGTGGATGGCTACCTTAGTGATTTCTTTATCTATAGGACAGTAAGCCAATCATCAATGTGTTTTGTTTCACAATTTCATTCGTAGTTGCTAATAATGTGTTGGATTTTAAACATTATTTTTTGGGCATTTTTAGGCTTTATTTGACAGGACACCTGAAGACATGAAAGGAGAGAGGAGGGGGGAATGGCATGCAGCAAAGGGCCACAGGCCGCTGTGTCGAGGAGTAAACCTCTATATATGGGCGCCCGGTCTACCAACTGAACTATCCGGGCGCCCAATTACATTTTTTTTCCCAAGACTTTCATATGTAGAATAATTTGTTGCCCCCCCCTGCAGTGACTCTGAGGATGCCCAAGGGGCCCCCTGCTGAAGCTCTCTGGTCTATTAAATAGACAAGCTGCCTAATGCTTTGGTTTGGTGTCCCTGCTGATGGAGACCGCGCCAGGAAATAAGAAATGTTTCGGCATTTAGATATTAAAAATGAGTGTATCTTTAGGCAAATTACATTACCGCAGAGCAAACAAAGCTCCTGGGCCAAGACTCACTGACAATTACTTACCTAATAGATCGACTGGCTCATCTCTTGCTGTCTGTTCTCTCCCGTCTATTTGTCTTTCAGTCTCCTCCCGAAGCAAATTTTTCCTCCCTCCCTTACTTGTTGGCCTCTGTCGCTTGACCTTGTCTTTCTTTCACCATCTTTTTCTCGTCCTCAGTCTCCTCATTCTCCTTCTCTGTCACCTTCGCTCCTTGCTCTCACATCAGCTGTCTCTTGCTACCTTGCTCGCTTGTCTCCTGCTTCCCTTACCTGTCACCCTCGAGGGGTTTAATCATCAGCTTAATGTCACACCCTATTACAGGAAAGCCTGAAAATGGGCTCAGCCCCACCACCTCCCTGCTGGTTGGTGGCTGGTTACACTTCCAGCTACTTTAGCTTTTTCTTTGCAAGTAGTAAGCAACTTGAAAGGCATGCTCGACAAGACGGAGCCCTCCCACAGGCAGACTGCTGAGCTCTGTTTGCATATGTTATTTCCTCCATATAGTATGAGTTAAATATATCGGAGTATACTGCCACTTGGGCTAAGATGAATGGCAGACAGATGTGAAGCTGATGCTTTACTGAAACAAAAGAGGCAGGCAGCTCTGCCATTGATTAGCACAGGGGCCGACAGGCACAAGGAATGGGAATAACAGGGTAGCTCAAAAGGAGGACACCGGCAAAAAGTATATTCATACAATCATTTCTTAGAGGCAGCGCAGCCTTGAGGGGAAATTCATCCTAACTGATTAATATTAATGAAAGGAGTCAAAGAAAGGGCAAAGTATCTGATTGGCATTCCTAGATGGCACATGTCAAAAAAATTGTAAAATACAAAAATGTCAACTATGGCCAACAGCAGCATCAACTAAAAAAATAAATAAATAAATAAATAACATCTCTTCTTGTTTTCTGAATACGTATTGTGTAGATATGATTTGGGTTGATCACTGGCTGTCATCCTGGCAGTTACTGGAGAACAAAAGCAAACTTAAACAATGTGAAAGAAGCCCGTGAGCTGAGATGAAAACACACAAACCGCGCCACCACACCTGTCAACTATTATTAAATATAACATTTCATTTGTGAGAAAGAGAATGTTTCATTTCCAACAATGTTTCTAAAACCAACCAAGACACTTCAAAAATTAATTATCGAGGCTCCGATTTCTTTTGGAAAAAAAACCTGTATTAAAAATAGGCTTTAGATTTTAGGAATGTTTGATAGGAATCCCATGCAATAAGCAATGCATGCAACCACACACACTGCATTAAAAGTTTTCCTGTGGTACATGTAGTGCCATGGAGCAATGAGTGGTCACTGCACATGTTGACGAGCAAGCTTATGTATGACGCAACTAATGATTATTTCCATTATTGATTAAGCTGTCCAGTTTATATTCTGGATTAATCTAATCTAATCGCCTATTCTATAAAATGTAAAAACAAAAACAGCCATTCACAAAGTCTTCAATTTGCTTACTTTGTTTGACCACCCAAATATACTGTATTTAATTTAATGTCATACACGACAAAGAAAAACAGCAAAAACTCTAATTGTTGCAGCTCTGATGAGTACATGTTTAACCAATTTGGGGTTAATCCGCATTTTAACATTTTACAACAGCTTCATAGAGTATTATCACTTTTAAATGATTTGCTTACTGTTATTCCAGGTCTTTAAGTGGTTCATTGGGTAGACATTTGTGCTGCCCAAGTTGTAGAATACACCGGAGAAGGGTAGCCTCATACCTGATGACATTTGGTTATTACATTCTTTTACCATTCTGGAGATGATTAACGGCCTTTTGAATTCAGTAAAGATGAATTCCATTTATTACCTCTGATGGACAGTTGCAAATGTTTTATGACATTCAGAAACTCTAGTGAGAATCACTGGAAATACTTTGCAGAGCACCTACAGTATAAATGTGCATGGTAAGCACCAGCTTCAGCTGTACCAATGTCCTGCTAATATGTTTGCACATTATCTACTGCTTTTAAAAAAAGACAAAAATGTACAAATCCTGATAGAGTCACAAACTCGGTAACAGTAAGAGTTGATAGCCTTATCATTTTTGGCTCAGTTACATTTATAGAGAGATAGATGTATACTTTTATTATAGCTTTTATTTTTAGACTTAAGGTCCATTTAGAAAAACAAAACAAAAACACATACAACCCAATTAAAAAGGACAGATATAAAAGAACAGACACAAATTATACCAGTAATCCCAGGAGCACTGAACCTCGGGTAAATCAGTTGAGTTACAAGAAGAATTTAGGCGACCAATATATTTATACATTAGATTACTCAGTAAAGCAGAGAATGTTATAACTTTAGCTTGACAAAACAATTCACTTGCACTACACCACCTTGGTTTTCTCAGCAGTATGCACAAACAATCATTATAAACCATTTATAGTAATGGATTAATGTGTATTTAAAAACGGTAGCTCATGGCAGTGCTTCAACAAGGCCTTGTTAAACTTTTGCCCCACTGTATCCCCAAACCCCTGTGTCATTGTCCATTTTATAATAAATGGGTTCTATTTTTACCACCTGCATGGTTTATAGGTGATAAGCTCCCCAAGGGAGCAATAGCTGACAAATTGAAAATTCATGACCATGTAAATATTTCACTAACATGTCATGGCTGGCATGCACACTGCATTCACAGCTGATCGTGCAAGCCGCGGGCTCAACTTGACATTGCGTAAAAAATAATTTTCCCATTAATCCACATGGTTTAAATTCCCAGATGCTACATCCCCTTTGACACGGTCGACCAGGTGACTTCATGAGACATCTAACTGGAAGTGTAGCGGTGCAGCGCATAGAATAAAAAGGTGAGGGGAGAAATGTGAGACATTCCCCTTCTGCACATTTCTTTTGTTTGCTCCTCGCAGTAGTTAGGTGGAAATAGTCAGAAAGAGGCTTCCAGTTGAAGTATAAAGCACTGTCTTTCTGATACCCGAGTGCAGTATCAAAGTAGGAGAAAGGGTAGAGTGAGAAATGGAATCACCTCTTTGGTTGTGGCTCACTCACTAAAATAAAGCCCTGGCCTATTCTAAATCGTTTCCCTTCTCCGTTGCCAACTTTTGCATCAACTTTTATAAAAGTACAACACATTCACACAATAATTCTGAACTGCAAGCCAATTCAAAATGGATAACATTCTACTATGGAACTGTGGTAATAAAGTCTCTAAATAGTGGGTTTTTAAGAACAACATGACAAGAACTTAAGCATATTTCCCTATTTGACCAATTAGCTACGGCCTTCGATCAACAGAGAGTTTTAAATGTCTTATGGGAGCAGAACAGAGACAGCTCCTTTATCAGAACATTTCTCATGCATGGCTGATAATGTGGTAATTTATGCTGAATGTGAACGATAATGTGATGCCCGTCATAATGTATGTCATTTAGTTGACAATTAGGCGCCAGTCCTAATCGATGCCACTATGAGGGATGATAATGTAGTGTATCCGTCTTCAGGAACTAAATACAATTTATCCTATGAGAGAGAAGAGTTTGTGCAGTTTTATTCAACAGAAACGAACTGCTGGAGCAGGTTTTGGCTGCATTAGGAAAGCCAACATCTTTTGCAATATTTTCTTAAACACTACAACTGCAAAAAAAAAAACATTGGCCTACAAAAATCTCTTTCAGATATCTCAGTTAATCACTCTGTGATGAAGTTCCACAGACACAGAGATATCAAGGTGACAGTGAAAAAAAGGAATGGATAAAAATGTCCATCTTTCACTCGTGACCTGGGATCAAAGAAACAGTTTTTTTTTTTCTTAACTGTGTTAAGAGCCAACAGAAGAAAGTCTGTGACCTATTTTGGGTTCTGACTGATTGATCTTAAGCAACCAGATTTCCCTCATTTCAGACTAGGAGACTGACATAACAAGGCCAGGACATGCCAAAGGGAGACTGAGATGTGCCAGTAGGTAGCTACAAATACAGAGCAAGTAAACTACACAGACAAAAATAACTCAAAAATGTCAGACTACTTGCTGAGCCTGTAATATACAACAGAGACCACTAAGGTAATCAACAGTGTTAGATTGTAGACTCAAATACAAAATACTCTATAACTGATATACTTTGACTAATGGGGTAAAATGTATAATGTATGTCTATTTGTGGTCCTGGATGAAGAGAAGAGACATCCACTGGAAGATGTTATGAAGATAGAAGCATGGTACACATTACAGGTTATGGGTGATTGGCTGGTGTAGTTTTATATGGCGAAAGTTAGCTTCAGCTACGTAGCAAGCTGCAAAGGCTGATGCTCAGTATTTTTATTTCATTTATTATTACTTTTAATGCCGAGCGTATGAGCCAAAACATTTTCTTGCAGTTGCATATGCTTCCGGGTTTTGTGGCCCACTGCCCACGTGCATTAGTGTTTCTCTCCCTGGTCTCACCCGCACGTTCCCGCCCACAGACTTTACATTGGGATGAAATCGCAAACATAAAAAATGATTGGGTATTGCTTCGTTTTTTTCCCTGATACCGGTGCTGAAGGGATACTTTTACAATAAAGAACGGCTTGTTTATTATATAGTCAAAATTAAATAATGTGTTAATAATGTAATAATTACATTATAACATTATAACTTATACCAATAACTTATTTATAGATAGATAGAGGTACTTTATTTATCCGGAAGGAAATGAAGTTGTCCAATAGCTTATACACAACATACATACACATAGGCACACAGAAATATGACATCACACACACATTCTACAAAAATACCAAGAAAGATATCAATAACGTGCCCTTACTTTAAAGTTTGATTGTAGCATGTTTAAAGGAGCGGTGTGGAAAAAATGCCAAATGGTGCAATGGTATCATAGTGCAAGAGACAACTGCAAATTTTATATCTATTCAAGTACAACAGGCAACCCCATATATCAAAAATAGAATAAGCATTACTTAACTATACGTACATAGACACTAGTAAAAGACTTGAAGAAAAGTTTAAGTTAAAGCTGAAAAGTGTCCATACAGACAAAAACACAGCGTTGTGTATTGACCGTATAGGCAAGCTAGCAAAATGGGCAGATGGTTAATATAGTCAGTAAGGGAGTCAAACAGTGCCAATCAGTCCAACCCAGGGTAGTTTACATGACAAAGGCACCCAGATGAAGGCATGGTACACAGGGCATTGTGGTACAAAGTAAATTGCTGTTATACAACAAAAGCAACCACCTGGTAGGAGAAGAGTATTTACAATAACTTTGAATGCACCACAAGGCTTAGGCTACCAGTTTCATTTTAACCCTGTTTAATCCAGCTACTAGCTAACGGTAGGCTAACGTTAGTTGCTGCCAAGTGTAGTGTTAACTAGCGTCATGTGCAGTGATGAGTCTGTTGCCTGTAATGTTTTGGAGCATCAGAGAGAAGAACGGGCATTAAAGTAGCACTGAAATGAGGGAGCAAAATCCGCATTGCTATTTGTTCCGGTAGGTACCGGTTGTTTAGGCACCGGTGCCATATTAGCACCGGGTCTCGGTACCCAACCCTATTTCCTAAGCTCCAGGAACGTTTTACACATATAAAACCTCCAGGGATTCAAATGTAATAATACAAAGAGTCATAATTGATCTTGTTTGGTGTCTTGTCAACAGTTTTACAGACGTGTCTTTTATAATTTTGGTCTATGGGGAAATGCTTTTAGACCACAGGGGAGTTTTTTTTAGTTGCCACTGGGACACATTGGCAGCAAGGCTGACTGGCGGCATTGTATCCAACTCTCTTAATGCTTCCTTGAAGTATAAAAAAGGGTTGTTGAAAGATAAAATGAAAGAGAAATGGAACCATAAATAAATACATAATTGTGTTAACTGATTAGTGGGGCAGGCAGAAGCAAAAAAAGCTTTCTTGTGGTGTGTCTTGAGGTTAAAAGGAAGAGGATGAAGCTTTATATCTTCATCCAACAACATTATTTATTGATGTATTCAGTTGTTCTTTCGACTTGTCTAATAACCTTTTACTACATCTTGTCAGTTTCAAGACTCCATAAAATGGATCCTATTTGCATATATTGTAATCAACTCAGATGGAATTTGGATATGTTATCTGGCACATTATATTAACATCTTTCCAAGTAAATTAAGTGATGCATTGGCAATTGACTGGTACTGATGTTGGACATTAGGCTGATATTACATACAGGCATGTTATGTCTTTCTTGTTGTTGCATTTTTCATTGCATTAGTCATTTATTTTTTTTATGATTTTGTTTCCTGAATTGATCAAAGTCAGCTTAGTTATTAACCCATTGCTGACATCAGCGTTCAGTTTAGTCAAACACTTTTTTGGGGGGAGTTTTCACTCCCAAAACATTCATTGGGAGAATAAAAACTAACCATCCCTCAAAAAAAAAGGAAAAAAGGATGTCGTATTGCCTTTGAACTGATGTCCTTCTTGAGTGTAACACCTCTCCCAGAGGTTGAGGAACGGACAGATCGAGGCCAGCCTGTGATGACAGCAGCAAATTAAGATATATTGCTCCAACCGGGGTGATGAAATCAGGACGTCAGAGGGGGAAACTGAGAAACTAGTCTGCAGCTCTCACCACAAGAGCTTCCCTGCATGTTTCCTTTAACGGAAGCTAATTTGAACACCTCGGGGGGAATCTGTTTTCCATTTGTTTTCTATGGATGAATTTCCCTGCACTTGTGTGTGCACATAATAACAAGATTCCTCAATCTTTCATTTTATTTGCTCTAAGAACTCTCCAAGGTAACCTGTTCATGGGTTGCCATAAATTACTACACCCTAATCTTAAAACAAGGATGAAAAATATTTCTAGCCAGTGCCTGACTGTTTGTCCAGCTCCTAACCCTCTCCGACTGGCCTCTGTGAGCCTGCATACAGATTACAGTTTCTTCTCCCTTGATGAGCCTAATAAAACATGTGTAGCAGCGGTACCATTTTTTGGAAACTATAACAAGCTGCAATGGATATGTATTTGAGTGTGACACCCTGCGGATGCCATTTGCAGATTTATTGGTGTTCCCCCCCCCCCATAAAAGAAGAACATTTGTACCTTTTTCATCACCACAGCAGTGCTAAGATTTACAAGAATCTATAGCACTCATATGTTACTAGGGCTGGTTTTTAAATAATGAATACATGGGTTCGAAGCAGAGTTTAGAAAGCTTTCAAGCGTTGAAATCTGCCATTGTGCACAAAATTCTGTCAATTTAGACTATATTTAAAGTTCTGGTATGGCTGCTTGTGTTGTGACAACATTTAACATGTTATACAGTAGGCTGTTTTAGTTGGATTGTAGGGTAAAAGTAAAGTATGTTTGGTAGCACCCAGCCATATAAAGTATGATACAATACCTGAGTTTTAGTATGGATACCTATGGTGAGGTTCTGATAGCTTTTTAAATATCTGATCAGGTGCCCAGACTGGCTGTGCTTCATCGCTAACACGCAGGGATGCAAACTCATCAGGGGTGAAAAAGGTGACAAAGACACAAACCCTCCTAAACTAAACAATATTTGATAAACCTATATGTTCTTTTATGATAATCCCTACACACAGTATATTGCCAGTATGTGGAGTTAACGATGCCCCCCCAAATGTTCTCCCTCCTCCCTTCCTCTGCGGCGATAAAAACGCCACCTTTCTTTAAAACTCCTGTCTAAGCACCCGATCATGTTGCCATGGAAACCATTAAATAGCAGCTATGCGCCCTATAGTATCTCTCTTTCTGATTCTCTCTCTATCTATCTATCCTTGCTCTCCCTCTGTCTCGTCCTGCTGAGCTCTCCCCCACACACCTCTGTCCTTGCCTTGCACCAACACCAAAACAAGCCTTGATCTCTGCTTCATGTTACTAGCAGATTTATTCTCAAGGAAAGCAGACCAGGGGCAATAAAGGCGGAACAGATTTCCCTACCATTATAAGGCTTAGGTGCAGCACCCAAGCCGTTGTGGGCACCGCCTAAGCCAAATGAATGTAAAATCAATGTGAGCGTCAGAACTAACAAAAGACTTGTGATCAGATCTAATGGTTGCCGTTGGTCCCCAGTAGTCAAGTTTTGTCTTTAATCTTTTTGAGTTATTTTGTAATATATGCTCTAGCTTTGGCGAGCTCAAACTAAACACCAAAACTGGAATACGACCGCAACGAAGCGAGAGTTTTGTATAAGACAAGGAGGCTGTGTCGGTGTTGCTCCGCTGCTGGAGGGGATGTGAATGACACCTTCAACATGCTAACGCCCATTCGACGGCATCACCCAGATGTGCCGGTCACTGAGATGTCCAAGTGCTTTGAATGTTTAAATATACTGTAAACTAACTGAAACATTCCCCTAACGCAGAACTTTAAACTTTGATTATTCTCTTTATTTTGTTTTATCAATTTCAATGCATAAAAGGTGCTTTTCAATTTTCAAAGGATTTCTTCAAATATTTCCTGTTTTAATAATGAAAATTGTTTACCCGAGTTGCCAGTGGGTCAAATGCTATTTTACTCCCTATGACGTTTGTGTCTGACACTTTTCAAAATAATAAGTGCCCTTTTGTGTTAAGGTTTCTACAGAAACGCAACAAGCCGTGACTTTTGTGTACTGTTACATCCCTACTATTTATGGATTGTTGGGTAAAGCTGAGAAAAAAACTAAAAATTAAGCCATGAATCAGTTTTGGTTTCAGCAGGTCCAGCAGCACTATATATATATATATATATATATATATATAAAGATTATTTTTACTGATATTGCAATTGAAATATGATTCACGGTAAGGAAGGGAATGATCATGTTTGTATCATTATTCTTATTTTCACTGACTAATATTAAATCTTAAATCTTACTGATATTGCAATTGAAATATTATTCACGGTAAGGAAGGGAATGATCATGTTTGTATCATTATTCTTATTTTCACTGACTAATATTAAATCTTAAAAAAATGTCAATGATTATAATGGGATTTTTGCACCAAACAAGATGTTTTCTGTAGTCTGTCCGGGTGGTCTCTGCTGCACCACAATGGCACATATTGTACAAAAAATAGAAAATATTTACGAAAAAACACCAAAAGTAACTGAACTGCCCCCCAACGGACAGGTGGCACTATTTCTACTAAACGACTTCGGGCGCCCTCCATTGTTTGCCTAAAATGAAATCATGTGTTGTCAACACTCTTAAAAAGCAGCTTCAAACAAACAAAGTCTGTGTACCGTGGCGCTATTACATTAGTCACAGAGAGTAGGATAACAGGCTGGAAACACCTGAAGCAGCAGTTTATTCATGAGCCTGCCAATTAGTATTTTTAATGACCGGCCTAAAAGTCACTGCCTTTCAACTACCAACTGTTAAAATTCGAGCATTGAGCAACCCTTAATGAGTGGACATTACAGAATGTGCTGACCTGTTAGTGAGATGCTGTAATGAACTTTTGTGCTTTATTGTCATGTGAAAAGCAGAAAAGTTCTGAAAAGTGAAATTAACATTAAAGTGAAAGAACTTTGAAACATTAGGTCTGATCTTCCCTTTGCATACTAAGCTTTCAGCCTTCAGAGATTAGATTGGAATTTGGAAAAGTGGATACATTTCTAAATGATCTGTAAAAATTTAAATCTGACTTAATCTTCTGTTTTTATTTATTGTGTGAACACAGTCTAGACAAGAGCTGCAGTCAGCAGGATACAAAAGAGTGTTGACAGAAAGGAAAAAGTCTTCAATTATTAAAGATTCATACATTTAAATGTTTAGAGCCCTCGAGAAGATCCAGTAACCCACTGTGGAAAAAAGATGAAAGTAAAAAATGCTTAACTTGGTGTTGAGGAACTATTAATTTAAAAATCTTTATTTGATTTTCGGTCTGTTGTGCAATTTACACGAGGCCAAAGATAGTTTGAGGAAAGAAACACCACTCTGTATTCTTTTGACATTTAAAAGGGATAGAGAGCGGACTTTGTTTAAGGCGGGTACAACTCCTGATTGCAAAAGGTAAAAAGTCATTTCCATCTCTGTACTTTTAAGCATATATCTCTGGCTCAGAGAAATGATAATGATGGCATTTTTCAGTTGTTTCTGACATATATAAACTAGACAGGCATATAATCAGCACAAAAGCTCTAGTTGCAGCCATATTCTGTTTGGCAGGATGCATCTGTTCTAGTTGACAACATTAACACTGTTTAATTTAATTATTTGAGGATTATTCACATTGCAGGCTTGACATTCTCAGTGCATAGCAACAATAAAAAGGTCAAGCCAACTTACAACTACAGGTCGTCTCAGCTTTTATGTGGTAAAAAATATGAGTTTTCCAAAGAGCACATTATGTGCACGTAAGTACAAGCACCAGTGGAGTTATTTACATTGGCAACAATGTCAAACGTTCTATGGAAGGGATATGAAATGTACCAGCCAAATTATTGACTACTTTCCAAGCCAGTGGTCCAGATGTGCAAATCACTACCAGAGCACTTATTACCTCACCTCCTGCACAATTTATGGCACAACACCAAAAGGATAAATTCCTTATAACATAGCTGGGCTTCTCTGACACTAACTAGTGGTTGCAGTCCTGCTGACTGTCAGTCACAGAATCTCCTCTTCTCAAATTGCTTCTTAGATGCTTCACAGAGAAGCAATTTGGCGAGAAAAATGCGAGCCACTGTAAGGTGGAAGAAATATGGAATTTAAATGGCACCCAACACACATACACACACACACACACACACACACACAAACGTGCATTTAAAACCAGATATACTTTTCAAAATATGTTACTTCAAAAAGGTTGACAGGCCAGGAAAAATAAAAGAATCTCAGCATGCCTCATTACAAGATTCCTTTTTTCTCTTCCCAAAATGAGGCACAGAGCTTTATGGTTCCGCCTTCAACTAGAGCATTGAGACCATCCCTTAAACATTTCTGATCTCTGTGTCTCTGAGGTCTTCAAACACACCAATAATTACTGGGGGTTGGCTGAGGATGATGTGTCCTGATGAGGCATGGATGAGGACTGGGGACTTGCTGCTGCGGGTGAGCGGGGTACTTGGTGATAAGCTACACTACTGCATTAAGCTGTTTGAAGTGGTCAGGGTCTTAAGTCAAAACCCGCAAGTGTCTTTTATTTAAAGTGATGCTCAGTATTTTACTATCAAACATTCCTCGTCTGTAGAGGTTAAAATGATGCTGAATTTCTATCAGTTACAGAAGAAAGTATTAAAATGTCCACTTTGGGAGCCACTCCTAAAGCATCTACTTCTCCACTCTCCATACACATTCTTCATACTGTATCTTCCAATTTTTATTTTCTTCCCACAATAAGGCCTTTTAAGGCTTTTTTAACAGAAAGCAGTAAGCACTATATCTGAGTAGCGTTTTCATGCAAAAGTATACCAAACATAATGTCATACAACATGTAAACTGGTGAGTGGACATACAAATATGCTGAACCATGTTCAACAATCAATCAATTAATCAGAACAAGACTATGGCAGATTTATACAACCATGGAGAGGGATGTGTGAGGCGGGGACAACAGCAGCTAGAAAGAGTTTAGTGAGTACACAAACAGCTTTCAGCAAGTATCTTATCTCAGTGCTGCTGAAACAATGGTTTAAATGTAATTACTACATGTTATCAATACAGCCACACAATGTTAACATAAATTGATTTTGTTTCCTGAGAGGACCCACACATATATATACATATATGTACACGTACACGTACACACACACACACACATATATATACATATATGTACACGTATATATACATACATACATACATACATACATACATACATACATACACACACACCCCACAAGTGAACGTTGTGATTTGTTATTCAAAGATGGCACCCCGTATTTCATAAAAGAAGCTTTTTAGACAGCATAGAAAATCAAGCAACAAACAAAAGCAAATTTAACAAATAAATAAATAATGAGCTGCAGCTGCTCCAGTGTTTATACTTGGGAGGCAGCGATGCTACTTGCACCAGGAATGTGCAATAGTGTTTGGCTCCCCAGTGGGAAATTTCATCAAAAGTTTTCCATCCTGGAGTAGAGTGCTACATAAGGACATGTCAGATACAAATGCAGAGTCATTAATATGCAACACCAGTCCTAAGAGATCTGTTGTTCTGTGCATTTGCCTTAGCTTATTTCCCTCCACCCTTATAATGAATTAACTGTTGTCTAAATTAGGCCTTTAAATGAACAATTCAAAGAGTCACCATAGTCTCATAGCGTAAACACTCAATAACACAGCAAGCATCATAAGGGACCATTGTAGGACTATTCCCAAAATCCATATGTTAGTTAATTAAAACAGACATAGAAATTATATTATATATATAGCAGTGCTTTCTGGAGTACTAGCAAATACAACTGAATATCTATTGTGACAGTGGTGAAAAAACTATTCATGCAACGCATGTAATAACTGATATCCCCCAAAAAAACAAAAACACTGATGTCCAATTCTGCCAGTAGTTTCTATGTTGTACCTACCTTCCTTACTTTCAGGTCTGGATGGAGAAAACTATGAGGAAGTGCTAACGATTGCATGGCCACGCAATTGCCAAGCGCTGCTCTCAAAGTTCTAACTATTCAACTTTTCAAAGCGCAAACAATGAGATAAAAAGGTAGACAGAAGCCGTGTTGGCATACCTGCGCTGTGCTTTGTCTCTGAAAGCCGTACACATGATCTGTGGTTAAACTGTTCTGCGCTGCCTGTGGTATTGTTTCCTATTAGGAGAGAGGAAGCTCTATCAGTGGCATGGAGGCATGGCATGGACCACCACTCGCGGAATTGGAAACCGAGCTCTGCGCTCAAAGTTGCAATTTTATTCAAACTTTGCCACCGCCCTTTTGAAAGTGATACCGCCAACAGCAAAGATGGCTTATACCTGCACTGCGCCTCTGAAGTGCCTGCACTATGCTCTGTGCCATACATCGCGGTTTCTTATAGGTGCGGACTGATTTACAGCACTGCTCTCCTTTACAAAAGCCAGTGGCAAGGCAAAGCAATTTTCTTTATATAACACATTTCAGCAACAGGTCAATTCAAAGTGCTTTACACAAAACATCAAACATTAAAAACATCAACATCAAAAAGAAAGGTCTTCAGTCTTGATTTAAAAGAACTGAGAGTAGCAGCGGATCTGCAGTTTTCTGCATATTTGTTCCAGATATGAGGAGCATAGAAACTGAACATTGCTTCTTCCTGTTTGGTTCTGACTCTGGGGACAGAAAGCAGACCTGTCCCAGACGACCTGAGAGGTCATAAAAGTAGTAGAAGATCAGAAATGTATTTTGGCCCTAAACCATATAGGGATTTATAAACCAGTAGAAGTATTTTGAAATCATTTTTTTGAGGCACAGGAAGCCAGTGTAAAGACTTCAGAAGTGGAGTGATGTGATCCACTTTGATTCAGCGTTATGAATCAGCTGCAGCTGTCTGACTGACTTTTTAGGGAGACCTGTAAAGACACTGTTACAAGTCTACTGAAGATAAAAGCATAGACAAGGATTTCTAAATCCTGTTGACACTTAAGTCCTTTAACCCTTAATATATTGTTAAGGTGATAATAGGCTGACTTTGGGTGCAAGCACTTCACTGCATATGAGATTGAAAATTAAAGCATGTTAAATATTATTATGGTGTACTGTTGAGTTCACACTGAGGTTGCCAAAAGGATTTGCTAAACTCAAAAGCTCCCAAACACTCTCTCTCTATCTCTCTCTTTCTCTCTCAGAGGTTCAAGTATCCCAAAACGATTTGCTTTGGGATTGGTACAAATGTTAGATGCTGAAACCTTTCAAGCAACATGCAGTCACTGTCATTCACGTTAGCTTGGATTGATTATTATATAAATACAATGGTGTCATGCTAGTCGACCAGTATATTTCTACCTAATTTCCTCTCCAAAACCACTTTAGAAGAGTAATGTTAGTCACAGTGCTTACTTGCTTTGGTGCTTGAAGCATTAAAGTTCAACTAAGAATGGTTCACATTAGAAAAGATCCTTTTTCATTGTAAATGCACTCCCCTACAAAATCACAGCAGTAGTCGAGAATGATTTATTATTTCCAAATTGAGCTATTTATGTAATCTTTTAAAAATTACTTTTTTTTCATATCACAATATATATCGCAGGGGAAAAAAATATCGCAATATTAGATATTTCCAATATTGTGCAGGCATACTATGAATAGTTTATCTATGAGAAAGTCTTCAGAGCATCTGTGCCATTCATTCCACTGTTTAGAAGAGACAAATGACCCTAAAATGATGCTGACAATTACCTGATTAGTGATATCTTGACATTCTTTAAAGCCTATATGTATGGTTGGACATACTGTATTTATCTTGATTTTTTTAATATAACATATGTAATAAAAGCATTTTATTTCTTCAGCCACACAGTGCAAATTGCATGCTCTTCTGACAAACAAAAAGGCACTACAGAAAGAAACAGAAAACACAATTTTCCATGTAAAATGCTTCTAAGAAAAGGCAATTCAAACAGGCAACATGGACAGATGAAACAGCTGAGTAGATCTAACAGCCAACAGGAGGTGCTTTTTAACTGTTTTTCTTGTTGAATGTTTGTGTGTGACTTGGGCGAATAGAACACTAAATACTTATACAATCAGGAACCAGAGCCAATACTAAATCCTCACTCAAACATCCAAAGGCACACAGTTAACACAACTGGGTGTATAGTTGTTATATTGCAAACCACACAAAGCCACGCAGTGGGCCTCACTGCCTGTAGTAGCAGAGGGAAATCCTCATGGTAGCAGCAGCAGGGGCGATTATTCAGCACCATAGACAGAGGCCAGCTAACTTCCACAAGGCAAACCCCCCCCCCCCCTTTCTGCCAAACGCCCTGCTATTCAAACATGGCTTAATTTCCACTTAAAATGGACCTGGTTTGGTCTAAACTTTGATAAAGTTGGTTTTCTAAAACCCAAGAACTAACACGAGAGAGTGAACTGTCGCGTTTTAATTAATTATAAAACATTCAAGACACGGGCAGCACAAAGTGACCACATAACAACAACAAAATAAGTGTTAAGAGTTGTACTAAAATGAAAGTAGTTTGGCTGCATGCTAGTTAGTTAACTAGCAAGTAGTTCGCTACACATGTAGCTAAACCGAGCCACGTGTGTAAGCTAACATTAGGGAGAATATACAAGGCATGAGAGGGACGCTTCTCTTACAAGTGAAATGTATTGCTAGGCAACCTTAAATCTGAAGAAACTACAATGGTGTTAGCATTATGAAGCTATGCGGCCTATTATTTGCAACAACAAGAGCTGAAGTGTTGATTTAGCTCACCATAGTGTTATCAATAACAGACGCTAAACTAATTATCAACCGTTGACCGACTCATGACGCATAAGGCAGCTAAAAGCGTCAGTCATTTATTCAGGTTGTTAAATAGCCTGATAATGTTTTTAAGCAATGAAAACATGGTATGGTGCCAGGCCTAAGCTAAAGCTGTCCCGGCGTAATGATAAAGAGTGAGAGGGGAGGGTTTAACCTGCTCAATTAGCGGCTAATGACCCGCGGAGACCTTCGTGTTTTAAAAACTCACCTAAGACGAAAAAAGGGAGCTCGGTGTTTTCCAGGTCGTCCACCACCACGACGTCTCCGGGAAAATCGTTTCGAACGGAGAACAGCAGCTTGGGCTCGGAGGCCGACGGACTGTGCATGATGTTTAGGTCGTTTTCCCTCAAAAACGGCAACGCCGACACGGTTACACTCTTCATCTTACACTCGGTGTCCTGGCTCTGGTCCTCGTCGCCATTTAGACATTTGACATGAGGCGTTAGGACGACCAGGAAGACGCACGCGAGCCCCAGCAGCAGCAGCGGTCTCAGCCCCATGTTGATGCTCGCCATCTCCGTCGCTCCGTTTCCTCTCCCCTCCTCGCGGTTTCTCTCGCAGGCTGCTTCGGTCCCTCAGCTGGCGGATGAGAGAGAGGCAGAGTGAGGGGGGGGGGGCTACATCGGCGCGCTCTCAATGTAGAAATCTAACGCACCTCGTTTCTCACATGTGATAAATCACAGCTTCTCTCTCCTTTTTTGATACACCACTGAACATTGATCGTGTGGTTGTTGTGCGCTTTATTGCTGTTGACCCCTTTCCTGTAATACATCGATAAACTGTCCAAATTGCTGTAATGGATGAGCATAGATTGCCAACCCAGAATGCCCTGTGGGTCCCGTCACCAAAAGTCTCATCATTTCTAATTTAATTGTATGTGTGCCCCCCTCAAGCACATTTGCATGTTATCTCCAAGCGACACCACTGAGCATCTTTAGTAGTTCCCCTGACCTCTGTGATTAGGTGGACACTCGACTGGATGCATGCTTAATATTCTAATTGTTGGGGTAGATGCTCAAGCTGAATGTGAAAACTCCCCAGTCAGTGTCTGTCCACCACAACAGATAGAAAGGGCAGATCATTTTGAACAATCTAAATAGCTACTTATAAATATGAAATTACTTAATTTTATATGAGGTCAATTATGAGAAGAATTCATCTCTCAAACATTCAGTGAAGTAATAAAAAACAATTTAATTTTGTTCATTTAAATTCAGTAATTGTATTCTCTTGAGAACTACGGGACATATTTATTAGTAGTGCACGATGTAGGCCTACACACTGTATAGTGTATTGAGACAGGACCTTTGTTAACTGTTACACCACCAAATGGCATGCTGGGTAGGCCTACAGCTCGCTCTCCCTTGCTTACAGTGTATGCAAGAACAGATGAAGAAAGAGAGGCCAGAGATGTCATGTCAGGTGTATTGCTTAGTACCCACGGAAGTGCAGTGTCCAGTGTGAAGTTGTTTTGATGAGCATTTAGTCAGCTTTCATTTTATAAATGCTTATCGTGATCTTAAAGTTTTGCTTTATACACCCAGACATGGAAATGAAGCCTATGGTCAAATATTTTCAGCCAATCATCTGAAAAAAACTAAAACTAAATAAGTGTACTGTAATCTAGTCTACAAAGTCAAGTTTACAAATTATGATTTAAAGGAGAACTATAATTGGTTTTAACCTGGACACTATTTTCCTATGTTTTTGTGTCTAAGTGACTGATGGGAACAACAATCTTTGAAATTGGTCCAGTATTAAGTCAGATCGCTTGAGTCGACAGTGGCGAAACAAGCTATAATTTAAGTTAATAGGGCAATTGTCCAGCTTGTATTTACCTTCACAAAAGTGCTCGTTTTGCCACTGACCGATTCAGAATATTATTGTGTCTGAACACATTATGGAAAGGATTTCTAAAGGAGGTTGACTTTCTGTTAGAGTAAGATTCTTTTTTTAAACATAAAAACATCTGCAAAATTGTGTTCACATAACCCACCAGATACACCATCATTTTAGCATTGTAAAATACACTTCATTCAAAGTCTACAGAAACAAAATAAAACTATGATTAAGACATTTTTGGTCGTGTTTCCACTTTTCCAACCATCATAACTTTAGTGTTGGTTGAAACAAACACAGTTTACCAATTTACATCTGAAAATATGTAAATGTTACATTGTAGTTTGTCTTCGCCGATGCCGACTGCAGTGATCTTCCTTAGTACTGGAGCATTGTCAAAAATTGTTGTCCCCATCAGTTACTTTGACACAAAACATAGGAAACTAGGGTTGTTTGTAAGCTTTCCAATCATCAGGAAAACCGTACTGTTATTTTTATTTTTGAAGAAGATATGTCTTTTTAGGTAGGGAGGACATCCAATATGGGTCAACTTAGAGAGATTCTTTCTCCTGAATGGTTGGTCATGTTTACTTAATCACTCCACGTTCTAACACTCATATCATGTAGAAAAACATTTGTTCAAATTGAAAGGGGTGAGGTGAGAAAGTGATTGATTTCTTATGGAATGCCCCACATATTAAGTCAAAAACCAGTAAGAATATTACAGAGTCATATTTTTACCTGATGGCGGTGCTATATGCAATCACAAAAGTTATTACAATTTATCATGAGGGAAACATTATTGTCTGTACAAAATTGAATAGCAATTTTGTCTAGACCAATTGATAGAGCTATTTGCCATTTTTATCAAGAATTAGGCTAAAACACCACGCAAAGCTGAAAGGAACCGCAGAGTTGGATCATATTTGTCCTTGGGTTTAGAGACAATGAGCGACCTCTTTTCCATTACACTCATTTAATCATTGTAAATATCCACATATTGGTTGACGCAGCTTTAATAACTTTGGTTGAACTGCATTTTCCAGGTAGCAAATAAAAACTGTTTGAATGTTGACTTGACTTCATTTTTTTTTTTACAGTGCATTTTGTTTTACAATGACAAGAACAAAAAAGGCAGGCAACAAATACATACAGAGCTGAAGTCCATTGAAATTACATTGGGACTAAAATTTACTGAGGGCTTTCAAACTTTAAATCCCTAGACTGTTTTGTTGACCAGACAATTGCCATTTGGATTTGGATGCAAAGCCGTAGGAAAAGAAGATTGTGTTTTCTGTGTCCCCACTGTCCATCCATTTAATATTTAAGCAGCTCTGTGGTCTCCTATTAACCGCCATTTCTCTCTCTCTGTCCTCATCAGAAACGGTTTTAAAGTCCGAAATAGGCCAATGTTTTAGATCCAAGCGGGGAAAAAAGGGAGCAAGCAGGGAAGTGGATTGGCCTCGGCCACCAGCAGTGAAATATTAAAAAAGTGATTGAAGAGAACAAGTGGAGCAAACAGTGCCCAGACTATCACCCATTTATTATTGATGGTGGACTGGTGGTTCCTAAAGACACTGGTGAAGGAACAGTCATCAGTATTCAAATAAGATCAAGTGTACTTATAAAGTTTTTCCTTCTGAATGTGCTTGCCCTTTTTAACTTTCAGACTTCTCTGCTGTTTGACAGTCCAGAAGAAATAAGTGGCAGCGAAGAAAAGTACAGAGTGAGACTTTTCTAGTACATTGCTTTAAGGCCACAGAGAAACTTTTAAATGATCATTTGGAAAATTTCCACAAAGCTGTGTCAGCATCAACTGAAATGTTATGCATATATATATATATATATATACATATATATATATATATATATATATATATATATATATATATATATATATATATACACACACACACACACACATATAGGCCTACAGTATATATTTTATATCCTACTACAAGTACTGCTCATGTATCTTGATACATCTTATTCCTCTGTGCCATTGATCTCCATTGTTGTCCAACATTTAGTACCTAAAAAATGCCCCCATTGAATGCACTGTTTACACCTGTTTAAGTGACATTTGCTGAAAAGGACAGTGCCCAGCTGTCAGCAAATTAATATATGGAGCCCTTTTCAAAACTGAAAATAACATTATTATATAGACTTCATATTTGCAGTAACACACCGTTTCACACTGATCTGAGATTGAACGTGTCCCGGCTTGCTCTCTCTCTCTCTCTCTCCCTGTGGGGTGGAAAATCAAGCTGCTCTCTCTAGAGGCCTGGAGAACATCCGTTGTGTAATCTGGATGCAGCAGTTTCTTTCTTTTCTTTTTGCATTGTTTCTTTTTTGGGGTTTGTGTGCTTTTCTTTTTGCATCATTTTGTCCATTTGCAGCGCGTTTATGTATTTGGTTGTGTTGTGTGTATTTGCAGCATGTTTGCTGAATGCTGCGCATGTGTTGTCAAATTAATGAAGTTGTTTTCTTAATTTGCTTGTGTTTTGTCCATTTACATGTGCTTTCTTAAGTTGCAGGGCGTTTGCCCCTGTCGGCCACTGTACTAAGCGTCGGACGGCTCAACGGTGCTTCTGCAAAACAGACTTGGTAAGGAACTTGTTTTGGTGAAACATGTGTATGTTCAAAAGTTGTTTTAGTCGTGCAACAAAAAACTTAGATTGGACAGATAGTCTAGCTAGCTGTCTGTATTTACCCTGCAGAGATCTGAGGAGCAGTTAACCATAGTCCTCAGAAATCCACCGGAGTTTAAAATTCCAACACAAAAAAAGCGGAAAGAAACAGATGTCCGTCCAAAACAATGGACATCCGGCAGAATTTCCATCGCCCCCTGAACAATCCCAAAAGTGGACCGTCGTCGATATAGACTAGACTGTTTCTAATCAGAAAAGGTTAACTCATTTTGGGCCATACTCTGGTTTTTGTTGTCCTTAGTATGAACAAATGGGCTTGGGACGGAGTGTCACAGAATGGGTCGCAGAGTCGGTAAGCATTGAGAAAGGGGGTAATGAATTGTTGGTTTTGGTCTTACCGTGGGATTTCTTGACAGCCAGAAAAATACAGAATAATGCCAGCCTTACCCTTTACTTTATTTATTTATTCATTTATAATTTAAAAAAAGCAGTAAGGTGGCTTTGCTTTTGGCCAAACTGTCCTTCAACCACGGGGCTCAGGTCAAAGCCCTGGTGTTGCCAAGCACCCACATCTCTGCAGTGTTGCACTGTTCTACACTTTACAGGGACCTCTAATGTCATGCCAGAGAATTTCCCTGTAGAGATCTCTAAAATATCCTATTCTTCACCTCCAAGATATTTAGCACTAATTTATTCATAAGACTGCATTTAAAACTCACCTGAAAGATCACTAATTCAGAAAAAATGATTGGAACATCAACTCTGGCTGTGGAATTGGAAAAGTGTCTCTGCTATGTATTGTACTGTGACAAACAAAGACAATGAGTGAGGACCTTGACTCTAGTCTGGATTATGCAGTCCCCCCAGTGTTCGTTGTGATTAAAAAGGAGAGAGGAAAGGACTTGAAGAGAGACAAAATAGGTTTCTGTGAAGGGTGTGTGCAGAGATTGTGAAACAGTGTACACATTTGAAAGTGATTGCAAGCAAGGCAGAGATGAAATTCCGATAGATTTGCTCGCATGAGTTCTGGGACACTGCCGATAATCAGAAGTGGTGAAAAAGGGTGGATGGGGGGCAGTGAAAGTTGAGAGAGAGAAAGAGGGGAAGAGGAGAGCACATACATCAGGGGCTGTGACTAGCAGGTGCAGCGATGGCGGGGAGAGCAAACCGAGGGCCTGATCAAGAGAAAGATCTCACTGTTTAATCTTGAGACTCTTCCCGCTGCCAAACTAGCAAGGCTTTGGCCCGCTGCATGGCTTGTTCTGTGATCAGGAGTATACAGATTCATCTATTCAGCTCCTTTGCCCCTCAGCCCCTGCGTGGGCTGCAAAGTTGATTACAGCCTAGAAAAGGCCTTTGTCAGCTCTAATAACTGGTTCAAATAATCCCACAGCGGTTACAGCCTTCTCCAATGCTCAGAGCATGATGTAAACGTGTGCACTTCAGACAAACTGGTCCAGATTCCCACTGCTGGAGGACGGAAATGTCCTGAAACTGTTGGTTACATGATCCTGTGTATGCCATACAGAGTACATCTGTTAAAAATAATACACTTTCATCACAGAAATCCAAAGCTTACCCATGGCTTAAAAACACTATACAGTTTACTCCATTTTCTCCAATCCCCTGCAGTTATCTGTACTTCTACTGTAGTTGCAGTAGAATTTCACTGTAATCAGAAGCAATGTCTCAAAGTTGTCTTTATCATAAAAATTGTTAGAGATGTTGGCTGTTACAAATGGTAAATTGTTTGACTCTCACGGAGATAAAATCCAATCTTCTTCAGTCTTCGGGAAATGGGAAAAAAACATGGTTCAGTGTACAGTATCTCCATTCCTATTTGACAGAAATTAGTTTGATCTTATCTGGATAACAGTGCACCTCCAAAACGATGTTTTGTTCATCAATGGAAGGACAAACGGTTACATACACCGTCAATGTCAACCAACAGCGACAATTTAAAGGTGTGGTTCACCTGCAAAAAATATTACTGAAACGGAAATAAATGGGCAGCTCTCGTTGTTTATCACTTTAATGTTGAAGCTTGGGATCAACATTAAAGGTTGGGCTAATCTTAAAATCGCCACAGGGAAGTTTCATCTAACCTAAAATAATACATCATGATTTATTTTTTTGATTATATTTCGTAGTATAACTACAGTATTAATCTGAATCTGTGAGGTGACAAATGCAGTGGAGTAGAAGTCTACTGGAAGAAAATTGAAAACGGTCAAGTACCTCAAAATTGTATTTAAGTACAGTACTTTAAAAATGACTTTGCACCACTAAAAAAGGAGACAGTCAATAGCAAAATTATTATATATTTATAAAGCAAGTGCATGAAGTTGTAGTCTGAAAACAATCTTGTCCATGGAGAAAATAAGACCAAAATAAAACTGCCAGCTTTTTTTCCTTTTTCTTGACAGTGAACCAGAGCTTTGTGATGTAGGAATTAGCCTTTAGTCAGCAGATCTTTCAAAATTAGGTTTGAAATGTGACACTGCAGATGAGTAAGTTATTGCTGCGCTCTGCAGTTTAGGAAAAACACCGGATCAGTGGAGCTGGTTTTACATGAGGCCACAGGCCTGGATCTGCTAAAACACTAAGGCTGTTTGTGTTTGACTAAACGGACGTCTCTGATCAACAGCACTAACCGGGACAGACAAGCATTGTGTGCATCCTAAACATGAAAGACACCATTCACACATTATCTTAATGTCAAGTGTGGCGGCAGCTGACTATACAAACAAAAGCTTACTTACGTGTGATTTACCATCTCAGAAAAACTGCTCTTGGTTTAACAGTGTTTTTTTAGTCCTATGCCGTGTCAGCTAGTCACTGTTAACTCAACTTCCCCAACCAACCAATACCTGCAGAGTGAACAGTTGCCATGGGAACCAGAGACTGGTTGAGAAATTACCATAAGAAACAGATACCGTGTAAAACCCCTGGCTAGGGAAATATTTGGAGAGTGTTTCTTCACAATGAGACACTTGAAGAATTCAAGCCGAACAGCACTTGCAGCCTCAGCATTGCTGCTGCCGCTGTCGATCCTGTTAGTGTCATCGTCAAGCTCCTTCATCATTCCTTCTTTAATAATAACATCCCTTTATATGGAATGAGTCTGTAGTGTAAACGTAAGTTGAAACGTGAACCAGGAGGAGTACCTGGCATGTGATGAATGTTTTGGTTAGTCCTGTATTTAAGTGATTGTAGTAAACTGACTGCTCTGACTTGCTGTTTCAACATCCAATCAGCTCGTAGCTGGTCAAGTCAGTTACTAGTCTATATCCATGACATGTCACCTGTTTCAACATCCAATCAGCTCGTAGCTGGTCACAGTTACTAGTCTATATCCATGACATTCCACTTCCGGGATTATTCAGGTGCCGCCGGAAATTCCGCCGGATGTCTTTCATTTTGGATATCTGGTACCTTCCGCTTTCTTTGTATTGGCATTTTAACTCCATCGGAGTTAAACACATGTACACATTTTCCATCCAAACTAGTTCCTTCCCGAAGCTATGTTGCAGGGCCACTGTTGCTCTGTACGGTGCTTAGCGTCACCCATGACAGTTGTGATTGGTTTAAAGAAACGCCAATAAACCAGAACACGTTTTTCTCCCAACCCGGAATGCGGTATGGAGTAGCCAGCTCCCTCCCCAGTGCTGTGGAGGAATGTCTGGCAATGCAAGACTAGTCAGTTACTGTCAGTTGGTTTTGGACGGAGGCTCAATGAGCGCCAGCGAGTGCGAGCACAAGAGAGCAGCGGTGGTTGAGCTAGAGAGTGAATGAGGACAGAGCGGCGTTAGAACAAATCAGTGATTCAGAGAAATTACTAATTTTTTGCAGGTTCATCATCACTAGAAATACAACTGTAGCAAGTATCCCACGGTCCTCCTTCATATTTTAGGCGCTACAATTTCTACCCAACTACAAAAAAGCCGGAAAAGCCAAGTTAGAATGGAAATACAGAGAATTGTTATGCTAAGGTAACTTGTCTGTATTTTAAACATACACTATTAAAATTAAATTCAGTTTGGGTATTGTGGTAGTCAAACTTTATTTCAATCATCTGAAAAATAGATGGGTTTGCAATGCAGCTCTGTCACATCTATTGCAGCCATTTGCAACTGATTGGGGATTGATACCAGATACCTACTTCCTATGTGGCTGTATGTGGCCCCTTTTTTTTGGCAGTATATCAATTATGTCTACCACTTTATCCGACCCCCCAGTTGAAACAGTGGTCTTTACTTTGCATACGAAAGCCACCAAATATGGTGCCAGTGAAATGATATCAGACTACCAGATGAAAGCATGACAAGTGCATGTGCCATGGTTCAACATGACTGATAATGATCTAACTTGCACCACAAAACAACAAGACAAATGTATCCACAGGAGCATTTGCACCAAAAAAAATGCCATTTGCTCATTGCAGAAAACATCTGGCTGAGATGAGAAAAGGTCACTTGGAAAAAGCTAACTCCATACTTGAAAGGAGGATGTCTTACATGCAAATATGTTGTCATTAGGGAGACAATGCTGTGAGATATGCCTTAAGCATGGCAAACAAAGATGCTCAAGATTAATGAAGATGACATAAACTTAAAAGCAAAATGGAAAAAAGACAAAGAGCACAGTAGATACAGAAAAGAGGGAAAGAGGCTATTTTGTATCGGAGGCTTCACAGTACAGCAAAGACCAAAGAAGTCATTTCACGCTCTGAGTCAAACTCTCAGGATCCAGAACTGGAGAAACAACAAGACTACAAACCATTCAAG
The DNA here is from genome assembly GCA_026937815.1 of Etheostoma perlongum. Lineage (NCBI taxonomy): Eukaryota > Metazoa > Chordata > Actinopteri > Perciformes > Percidae > Etheostoma > Etheostoma perlongum. The sequence goes on along the minus strand of CM049382.1, from coordinate 5,934,783 downwards.
TTGTCTGCCAGGATCAGGTTCTCTTTGCTAAAATTAGACCTTGGCTTTTCTTGCCAATTAAGGCAACTAATTAGCTTGTAACTTCAGGAAAAGTCTGCCTATTTTCAACCAGCTCTGTATAGTACTGTCCATGTAGTGCTTGGGAAGTTTACCCGACGGCAAAACTCTGCCGGATGGCTGGTTGAAAATTGGCACTCCCTCTATATATATATATAGCGTTTATCTTAGCTCAGCGCCATTGAAACCATAACATTACACTCCCCTGGCTTAGTCGCGTTAATCTCCCCAGCTCCGCCCTCTGGTCCAAATATGGTCACTTCCTGCTTAAAAATACCAAGATAGTGACGGCCCTATCGACACTGAAAGATATTCATGACTTTCAGAAGACGTTGCAACACTGACGTTTTTCCTCCCCATTCACTTATGGGGAGCTTTTAAACATGCTTGCACACACAGTAACACAGTACAGCGCACGGTTAGCACTGTGGCCTCACAGCCAGTAGGTACCGTGTTCGACCCTGGTCATCCCGGGCCTCTGTGTGGAGTTTGCATGTTCTCCCTGTGGGTGCTCTGGTTTACCCCACCAATAAAAACATTCCCCTCCGTACCGAGCTGATGTGTGGTGAACGTCATCACCCAGGTGCTACACATAGGTGGTGGTAGAGAGTAGTCCCCTCCCTGTAGCGCTTTGAGTGTCTATGATAAAGCTCTATATAAATGTAATGAATTATAATTTTTATATTTTGTACATTCATGTCATGACATCACTTCTTGACTAGCCTCTGTTCAATTCAACATTTCTTTTATCTGTCTTTCTGAAAAAAATGAAGCTTGTGCCTGTGGTCTACTTCCGTTTCTTTCCCTTCCTATAGTTATAGCTCCTAGAGTTTATTGTTTTCTTTGGTCTATGCCATTTACTCACCCTCGCATTTTGTTGTCAGGATTGCACATCATTTATTTCAATAAAGAGTAATTGAAGAGGAACAATAAGTTCAAGCCATTTATTCAAAAGGATGTGTATCATCGACTCCTTTCTTATGCTCAATACTGTTTGCCAACCATTCCTCTTTTATAGAGCAATTTATATTCTGATAAAGGGGGTTAAATACAAAGTTGTAGTGTAGCACAGCTAATAAACTACAAAGGCCTTCTCCATTTTTGGGCTCTGTTCTTTCAAAAGGTCAGCACCATCAAGACAGCTTGCTATTGCTCAGTCACCAAAGTTAAATTTGATTTCCATTAATTCTGTGTTTATCTGTTGCCATTTTAAATGCTGGTTTGACCAGGCCAGGATTTTTTTCAGGGCCAGATGTACGTACATTTGCAAATGTAGCGTTATCAGCGCCATGGTCAACCGGTTGAAAGTGCACGGTGTGATACTTCAGCTTACCCTGTATTTACCTGCAGTTTATCGAGTATTCAGCAACTTTCTTCGCCCAGGATACCGTAAATTATGCTGTAGCAAAACGATAAAGGAGAATTCCGGTCAAGTGCAACATATAGCTCTGTTTTTTATTTTGTTTTGTTTAATTTGGAGTGCTGTCAATAGCGAGACAAATGAAAACAATCGGTGCTGTCTACAACGAGTTATCCTCCTGCTAGAGTTAGCATCCAAAAGGCTTAAACAGCGCAAGTTTTAAATGTGTTTTTAGCCTCCAAACATGCTCAAAATGTCATTACAAGTGCTTACCCATGTGCAGTTATTCCTTCCAAGTGAACACAGTGAATCTGACTGCAGTAGATGTGACAGAAAGGTATAAAAGTTGTGTTGATCAACTAGTGTGGACTCCAACGGAAAACAGGAAATAAACAGAGGAATGGATTAACACAACTTTTATGCCTTTCTGTAACATCTACTGCAGTCAAATTCACTGTGTTCACTTGGAAGGAATTACTGCACATGGGTAGGTACATGTTGAAATCGACCGGAATTCTCCTTTAAGTACTTTTACTATGATACGGCTGAGTGCAGACTTAATATTCCCACTGCTGATGCTATGACTGTTTGAAATTATTCTGATGCCAATATTTGTAATGTAGCGAGGAGTTTAATAACTGCTGGAATGGAATGTGAAAGCGAATGTGAGTCAATGTTCAATGAGAGAGAGATTCAATGTCATCTTTGATTTCTTCCAGTAACTGTAGTATTGCATGGCTGCTTCATCTGTAACGCTTAATGATTTTGTGTTCACTCAACTGAAAAAGTGTGATCCTTTCAAGAAGAGAATCCTTTCAGCTCATCTTGTTGGCCTATGTCTTCGTCTTGCTCGGTTTACGGCTGCCATTTCACCAGGAGGCACATGCGAGGAAACCGCAAAATAGAGGCACGCTTTCATGGGTGGTTTTTGAACATACCGCGGAATACATAATTAGGCGCACTGTATGCTTCCCCTCCCATCCCTTTATGGGAAGCCCCCACTTTCCCCTTCACCCTCCCATGAAAGCATATGCATGACACGGAAGCGCAATTTGCCCCCACAACAGGCAGTCATGACCGAAAGAAGCGAGATCCAGGGTACAAGCAGCCAAAATTGGTTTCCTCAGGAGGGTGGCTGGCGTCTCCCGTAGAGATAGGGTGAGAAGCTCAGTCATCTGTGAGGAGCTCGGATTAGAGCCACTACTCCGTTGCGTTAAAAGGAGCCAGTTGAGGTGGTTCGGGCATCTGGTGAGGATGCCTCCTGGGCGCCAGGCACGTCCAGCTGGGAGGAGGCCTCGGGGAAGACCCAGGACTAGGTGGAGGGATTATATCTCCAACCTGGCCTGGGAACGCCTCGGGATCCCCCAGTCGGAGCTGGTTAATGTGGCTCGGGAAAAGGAAGTTTGGGGTGCCCTGCTGGAGCTGCTGCCCCCGCAACCCGATACCGAATAAGCAGATGAAGATGGATGGATGGATGGATGAAGTCCCTGGCAGGCAGTCTTTGCTTTTACCTCAGTGCGGCCTGCGTGTACCTGGCCATGCTTTTGCGTGCACATTGCAAAACAAATACGCTTGAAGTGGATGCAAAAGTGTTAGTATATCTGGCCCTGAAAGTGAGCTCTTACCCATAGATATACATTCCAACCCTCACCTATGGATGGATAGTGACACAAAGAATCTCGTTGTGGGTACACACAATCAAAATCAGCAACTTAGCCTGGTCCTACCGGACACTTGTACATTTCATTTGTACAGAGAGTCTGGCTATTCTTCCTTGAAGGCGGGTACTCTGTTGAAGTTTACAACTATTGGATCTGCCCAGAGCCACTCTGGATCTGCCATGACCAATCGCTAACGTTTGGTCATGACGTATGTCATGCACATGTGCAACAAGAGGGGAGACCGACATTATATTTAGCATTAGCATCGCTAGCGTCAGCCTCATAACGTTAGCCTTAGCCAACTCCTTCACCCCTGACGGAGCGAGCTGGAAAATCAAACTTTTCCCGAACCCCGTGGGGAGGAGGGCCACAACATCACGGCCACCAACAAAACTCAGCAAAGCTTCTTCTTGCTCGGGCTTAATTTCTGGATATTTGGCAGCGTTGCCACAACGGACTGCATGACTTGCTCGCATCTTTCTCCGCCGCCATTACAGAACTTCGTTCTCAGCCACTCCCTCTGTTTGCTGATTGGACTTGTTAAAATTTGTCCAGAAAAAAAAACACAAATATATCGCAAACCCAGACAGTGTACTGAAGGGAAATGAAAATTTAGTGGAAGTACGTATGAGGGCGGAGCCAGGCTAAGAGTGACTGGACTCTTTCTGGAAGTTCAGACCGAAAAAAGCATGTGTGCTGTTTCAGGTACTTGAGATTCAATAAAATAAGAAAGAAACTAGTGTTGTTTGTGTAGACATTCAATATTATTACCTGTCACAATCTCAAGAATTGCAGGTTTGGACCCAAAGAAGAAGAAGAGATGATGACATAACAGCAAGAGGTTCAATGATCAAATGATTAAAATAAACTTGCAGTCCAAATAAAGTAGGCAAGAAATCCAAAAACAGGTTAAAAATAACGGGAACACTAGGAAACTGAACACTAGAAACAAGCATATGTCTAAAAACAAAGTAGTATGCCAAAATTACACCAGGAGCACAGACTAAATAACAAGGCAATGAGGGTCCTATCGAGAGACAGGTGAAACACATCAGGGCGGGGCAGACAACAGCAAACACACACAAGGCAGCAAGTCAAACTAGACAGGACACATGAGAAGTGTCCCTATGAAATAAAACAGGGAAACCAGGATCATAATCCCTGTAGTTGCAGAAGCCCATCTAAAACAGTTCCAATCGATAGTTTAGTAACAATGTGTCAAATGACATTGTGAAAGCAACAGGACAATGTGAAAAGAAGTTGCTTGTAGTGATGAACCTCCAGAGAATGATCACCCGAATCTGCAGCTTTTGTTTAGCCGTCCATCCATAACTTTAGCAAAAATAAATGAATGAGAGGGCAGCCTTCTTTTACCATGGAGTGTAATGTCAGTCTGAACATGACCTTAAGAGTAGAGCCAAGGGCTTAAACTGCGGATGGGTGTCTGATTATAGGATACCCCCTGAACGCCTCTCTCTGGAGGTATGGAGGTAAGTGCAGCCAATTGGCGACAGACCCTATGCCGTGTCCTAAACCACACACAAGGGGTTATGAGAACTCCTTGTTTTTCCCTTAGTAAGAACTGGAGGAAGTGGCTAGCAAGACATTTGGGCTATTTAGCTGTTACTGTTATCATGATGACTTAGACAAGGACAAGCCGGAAAAAATAGATCCACTTTTGGATCCTTCAGCTGTGCTTCCTGTCCAGCTTGGGCAGACATAGTGGATGGATATTGTGTTGAGACAGTTTGTTTGTTGTTGCTGTGGTATCGAGAAACTCTACCACCTCCAGCTCACAATAACAAGACTATGAGCAGTGACAGTTTCTTTGAGATTCTGTAAATTGTTTTTTGCACTGTAAATAGTACATATTGTACTAGTACACACTAAAGTTTTAATCATGCTGAGAACTTCAATTATGGTATATAGTTTTAGGACAATAACATTGACCGAAGGATGTATCCTTGGACTGCTGTCTCCCACATACACAAATACATTTATTGTCATCTGCTGCTTTTTAATGAATTACTTCTCACTTGACTCTTTGACTAGAACACCAACAAGGCTTCCAGCTTTGTGAGCTTAATTTTTATTTATTTTTTATTTGGCAAACAAAATGAATGAGTCACATTGTTCCACTTATTAAAGGGGATTTACATATTAAAAGACAAAGACTTTTAATGAGAATTAATGAAAAAGAGAGATGAAAAGGAGTGCTTGTTGGATTTACACAGCAGGCTTTCAATACAGCGTTAATTTGATCTTCAACCCTACCAACCACTGATTGTTGTGTCAGTGAACCTGCTCTCTGTTATGTAGTATTTGTTAGAAAGCTTCGATCTGACAGCCCAATTAAGTGTTTGTATTCTTCATAGATATCTACAGTACACAGTACGTAAGGTGCAGCTTATCCCCCATCGTTCAGCCAAGTGTGTCTTTGCAAGTTCTTATTAGAATCCCACCTTGGTGTGATGAGCAGCATTGATCCAGATAATAGTGTGAGTCAAGGCCCTGACACGGCAGGCTGATGGTCGGCCAATGTCCGGGCAGGCGGTGAGCGTCTCCCTGTAGTTTTTTGTGGTGTGTCCCGCACCACTGGCACAAGTCAGCCCTTGTTGACTTTTTCTTTGGCTTTTAGCATGTTAAGTCAACTGCAGCGGTCGGTGGAATCACTCAGATTGGCTGTCCAGCTTGAGAAAAACGGAAGTGAGGAAAGAAAGCAAACGACTAAACGTTGCTGCTGAAGGACAGACTGCTTGAAGACAATCAGCTTCTGTAACACACCAGTGGACACCAGAACCTCAGTCGAGCCATTGTCAGTCGAGCATTATTATGCATCTCTATTTTAGACTTCTTTGACTGAGTCTGACAAATTGTTCTACTCCCTTTGCACTGTTTTGCCCTCTGTAAAAACTTGCTTACTCCCAGAAGAAACATTTCCCATCTAATAGAGGTAAGAAGAACAAATAGCTAGGTTGAACTAATTACTGTAGGAAACCAGCCAACTTGCTCTCTCTCTCTGTTTCACAGACACAAACTCTACACAAACACTCCTTTCCTTGCATCAATTCTCTCTCTCTCTCTCTCTCTCTCTCTCTCTCTCTCTCTCTCTCTCCTGAGATGTGGCCACAGGGAGTGTTTCTATATGTCAGCTTTGCAAGACGGATGGTCGACATCTGCCACAAAGCCTCGCCGGACATATTACCTGAGACACCAACAATAACCTCTGTACACACACTTATAAACACACGCACACACACAAAAAAAAAACCCCACACACACACACAGAAAAAAACCCACACTGAAGCAGAGCCCCGCCTGGCCTTAAACGGCCTGCCAAGACCTGACCTTCTGGTTACGACCATGATCACCCCCATGGGCACGGGTGGCATCTGGCTAGGTAATGTACATGTGTGTGACTCTGTGTGTGTGTGTGTATGTGTGTGTGCGCTGTGTGTGTGTTCGGCATCATGCATGCTTATGTCCCTGCTTCCCTGCATGCTAGTGCTGGCTTGCCTGTTTGCATGTGTTTCTCTGTGCGTCACTTTGTATGTGTGTGTGTGTGTGTGTGTGTGTGTGTGTGTGTGTGCATCTTTGGCATGAAAAGCAATTCCGCAAGGAGCCTGGGCAGCATCAGAAGGGCCGGTGTGCCCCCAGAGTTTGACCATCTGCGCGCTATTGGTTGTCATTAAGGTTTCTAATTTGGAGGTGTCTTGGGGAATTGCCAAACGAGGGCAGAAAATGTCATTACGCTGTTCCTCCCACTGAGCTGCCGTGACCATATTTACATATTTATACACCTTAATTGTCTTTGCCTTGCTGCCGTGACATTGAGGCAGCCAGAGTTTAGTGTGAGAGGGGGGAGTGAAAGTGAGGAGGACACAGTGGAAGACAGTGTTACACACAGTCAAATCAAATTTAGCTCCAACGTGGACTTAAGTTAACAAATAAATTGCTAAGCAGACTAGAGAAGATGAAGAAAAGGCAAAAAGATGCAAACAGCTCAGAAATGAGAAAAATATATTTATGTCCCTCAGCGTTGTATTGACTAATTTGTTTTAAAGTCCATGCTTATAGTGCTACAGCACACAGATTATACAGAAACTGTAAAAGCCTCCTGGGGAAAAACAGTAAGCAGAAGGAAGAATTTTATATGATGACATATTTGACAGCCAGTGTATTTATTTTAAATATCACATCAAGGCTTGATGGCATGGAGCAGAAACAGCAGTACTGTCCTGAAGGACACACCGAGTAATAAATTACACCAAAAAGTTGTAGGTTTGTTTCTCTATGTGAAAAAGCTTCAATGTGTCCAACTACTTCACTGAATAGCTCAGTGTTGCCAACTGTTTTCATCATAGCCTTTATCCACGACGTTCCACTTCTGGGATTGGTCCGATGCAAATTATGCCGGATGTCACTCTTTAAGGTCGGATGTCCATTACCTTCCTCTTATTTGTGTTGTGTTTTGTGTTGTAATTCTAAACTCTGATTGGACTGATGAGGACTATGGTTAACTGCTCCTCAGATCTCTGCAGGGTAAATCCAGACAGCTAGCTAGACTATCTGTCCAATCTGAGCAGCGCTTAGTACCGCCCAAGACAATTGTGATTGGGTTAAAAAAATGCCAATACACCAGAGCACGTTTTTCCTCCAATCCTGGAAAGTTGTGTGGACTAGCCAGACCATCCTCCTTTGCAGCGCTGTGGAGGAAGGTCTGGCAATGGGAGACTAGTGTCATCATAATCCAACTATTTACATACATATTAAAAACAAATTAGAAGTTAGAAAGAAAAGCAAGTCAAGTTGAACTTAACTGACTCTAACTGGACTCTTTCCCTGTCAGCCCTGCTGTCAATCAAACACGCCGGAATGCCCACTCAGTGGTTTGGAGGCTAAAGCAGCCTTTCAATGACAAGAACATGTTAACAACTAATTTCAAAATCACTTTGGAAAGATTTTGACTACAAAAAAGATGTAGGTAGACTTAAAGACTATAACTATTCTTTAAAGAAAAAAACACTGATATATATGATTATTTTTTTATTTCTAATTCTGTGGGCTTTTGAGTTTTTAATGGACTGCTGCCTTCAGAGGGGAGGGAATAACAAGAGAAAAGCAGGTGCGCCATCAAGTTCTATTTATGGTGTAATTAGAGAAGAAACATCATCAGTGCCTTTACACAGTATTCACTGTGGGTAGAATCCCCCTTGCATTGTGTTGACACTAAGAAAGGAGCCCAGAGAGGTGGCAGTGAAACAACTAGGCATTACACTCACTAGGCATTACAGTTTAACACAGTCATTACTCCGTTCAGATAGGTGTGTATTCTCTGCCTGTTTCATGATGGGGAAGCATCTTTTTTTTAAATTGCCGTTTTCGTTAAAACAAGGAATAACGCTGATTCACAATAAAAATGGATAATATTTAGATAATAACTTCTGCTGTTCATCCAACTTTCCATCCAGTGTGCCGAAGCCTGTCCCTGTCCGATTAGAATGTGATGAAAGACCGTGTAGTCAGCTCCACTAATCCAAATGAATGGAACACTAAGTAAGTTACGCCGCCCAATCATTATTAATAAAATATTAGTCAGTCTAACCAATCAGAGGAAATGTAATTCTCCACCAATTATAGTGAATGGAGAAGTAGCTTGTAGTCGGCTCCATTAAAGCTTTAGTGCGTAACTTTTTGATATTAATGAACAACTGTTACAGTCAAGCCGTTGCCAAATGAGTTGATACAAAGTTTATTAAGACCATCAGCTCCACACAACTCTCTCTGTATTCCTCACTATGGCTATGTTCAGAAAATGGACTTTCTCGCGCAGGAAAACTAGAGTAAAGATAATTACCTCTTCTGAAGAGTCCATCATGTTTTTCAATCCTCCATGTCCTCCTTGGCTAGGTAACAGTTTGGAGGAGGGGTGGGGATTGTGCACGATCACGGAAGGCTTGTATCATGTGGATGCGCCGACAGTTTTGTTAGAAGTACTTAGAAGTCCCCATGGGGGCAACAGAAACCACGCACTTTGACTAAAACACTGCTCCTAAATCACTAAATCCGCCCCTGAAAAACACACTCAAGTCATGGCTACTCACGTTCAGAAACACAGGTGAAACACACACTGGTTTACAGAAAAAAAAAAAAAAAAAAAAAAAAAAAAACAAGTCCAGCCGGTCATGCTCAGAGCTACTTCACTTTTCTAACGCATGCTGTCAAACACACATGCACTAACCAAAAGGACGGGACGTACACACAGCCCTCAATCAAACTCCAAGTTTTGCCTAACACCTTGTGTTTATTACGTGCAGAGAACTGCTGAAGAGATAGTTGCTCATTTACTTTGAAAACGTATTCAGTGAGAGCCAATAAGTGGAGAAAAATTGGTACGTTCCACTAAGTAATATCATATTTTGTAGAGAAATATATCATAAATCATATCATTATTGCACGTCTGTGCCTGTTTGAAAAATGTAAACAATTGAGTGAAAATCTTTCATAGCCCGCGGGCCCAGACTGCGAAAGGTGACTTCACGGGTCTTTGCTATCAGAGCCCCAGGGTGAAAGGATGATTTGCCTGCGGCTCAAAGATTCAGGCTCACCACTTTCTTTTTTGAACATTTCATAAAAGATGCCTTTTCCGACTGTGTGCAAATTCAGGCAACACTTTTGTTTTAATTTAATTTTTTTAGCCTTTTGTTAATTTCTTTGGATGTCCTGGTTGTATATTTTCAGTGGCAAACTATCTTATGTATATCTTGTTGTATGGCAGAATTTGGTCTTATGTAGAGCTATCAAAGTGTGTTCTATTTGTAGAACTGTGTACTGTTTTCTCCTATAAAATGTTACAAATTTAAAACGTTACTTTAAAAATGTAATACATTACATAGTACTAGTTACTTTAATTGTAAAGTAATGCGTTACTTTCAAATATTAATGTCTGTGCAGGGGGAAGTGTTACTGATTAAATTACTATTACTACTATTTCTTTCACCACAATAACTATGAAAGTATGACTAGGCATTCTAAAATGGAAGAGAGTAACGTTTAATAGAGAGTAATCATTGCAGAGAAGCTCAGGTTTCAGCCATGCATGTAATTTGCCTAATCTTCATGGGTCTTGAAATGGTTCAGCTGGTTCAATGGTTCTTGGAACTATTTGGGCAAAATGGCGCCAGACAGGCCCGTGTTCATACAGCCAATAACATAAACCCATGCTCAGATGTAGAATTGATAGATTAAAGCAACGTTAAACAAAGTAAAAGTAATAGTAGTGCAAACAATTATAGCACATTTCATCCAGAGACTCATCTCCAGTTTCCATTTTAAACTCGTCTCACGTGTCAACGGTACCACATCACTTGATTTGTCGCTGCAAGCTGCAACAGTGTCCACCTATTTATGAGGTTGATTTAAATGACACACTTAGTCAGATGACATGAAATAAATCAAATATAGGAATGGACTCAATTAGGTTTCCAGTTACAGTAAAACTCACTGCCTGTGTTCAACACAGGTTTTTTTCTTTGTTTAAATAATTATTATTCTTCCAAGATGGTCACCCCAACAGTGTGATTTCCTTATGTGTTCTCAGGGAATCAGCTCCTTTGTCTGGGTATTTTTACAAGATGACATATTTTATTTTTGCAACAGGTGTCTGACAAAGACTGTTTGAGGGAAACATTGTCAAAATTGGGTTTGGATTTGATTTGATGTCTTAGCAGCTATACAACTGTCAATTAGGGACTGAAAAATCTGTCTGAAAAATCTCTGTTGTCCATTGGATGGAAATCCAATTTGTCCGACAGACCGTTATTAAACAAATGTGCATAGGCGTCCATTCTAGTGGGGATGGTGGGGTATGACAGTTTTCAGTGGTTATGAAGAGCAATATGAGAGAGAAATTTGGTAATCATTGATCATTGTATAGGTAGGGCCTACATTAAACCATGTTTTATTCATTTACATTAGTAAGCTACAGGGGAGCGTCTTTTAAAACATGACCTGTGTGAAAGAGAACAAAAAATTAATGCTTTTTTGTACCCAGGAAATGTACTTCCTAATGCGTCTCTGTCCCAAGCACATTTCAAACCAAACTGACGCCCACGCGCATTGCAAGCACAAAATGACAGTTTTGAATAGCTTGTTTATTGAAAAGGTCAAATCATCTAATTTAAACAATATAATAACAATAACTTATAACAAATTATTTCACTCCATTGCTGTTAAATGACAGAAAGGTTAACCACTAGGTGGCAGAGGGGTATTTTACAATAACATTGAATGCACCATGAGCTTATGAGTTGCAAATGAATGCCCCATTAAGTCCTGTCTGTGTTGTTCCTCCAACAACTCCGACAGCGGCAGTGGGCCAATGGCCATGGGTCAGTGTCTACTCTGAGTCTTTAACTGCTGACTGTTGTACGCCCCAGTGTTGGAATCCTTTCCAGGGAAATACAGCCAAACTTTACACTGTTTAGCTGTCAGCACCGTGTTTTAGCCAGCTACTAGTTAATGATAGGATAACATTATCTGCTGCCAATGTAGTGTTAACGAGCGCCATGTGCAGTAATACATCTGTTGCCTCTAACATCTGTTTTGAGTAACAGAGAGCAACCATAATCTGCATTGTCCATTGTTCTGGTAGATACTGGTTGTTTAAATATGGTACCCAACGCTACCAATCAGAGGCATAGTTTGGATCGATCGTGCCTTGGCCTTAGTAGGAAGGTCTGATTATGTAAGGGTGCTGTCGAGGCCCTTTGGAGTAATGCACGTTTGTTTTCGGGGCTGTTGGACAAATGGCCTTTTGGTCCATGGGACATTTTTCAAACTTCTGGGGTTTCGGTACTATGAGCCGTGGGAACAATGGCATTGCTCCGGTCAAATGGCACTTACTGAACCTCATTTCACTTCCAGTTTTGACATTTGACTTTGGTACAGGAATGGTCATCTAAAATTACGTTATGTGGATGTCTGAAAAAAGACACATGATCATCCTTTAGCTGTGATTATTATTTAATGCATAGAAACATGTCCCTGCTGTCTGCAATTTAAAATCAAGGCAGAAAATAAAAAAAGAGAGATCAAGCGAGCTACTGAGTGGGTGTTGTACTTTCTAAGCCCAGAGACAAAAGAAATACATATCCTGTGATTTTCAGTGAGCTGCTGTCTTCTGTTCTAGATGTCTCTGCTTTAATCCCACGTTTTGTTTCGAGAGGGGGGAGGAATGGAGGTGACATGAGCAGGAGTGAGCGATCCCACACTGCAAATCCCGATGAGGACACTTGGCTTTGCAGTGATACAAAATGGTTTCACCCTAACCTGGCTCATCCTGCCAATAAAATGTTCTCCTAGAGCTGTCAGAGATGAGGGCTTGGCTCCAGTGCGTGTTCAGAAACTGAGATGAGGGATGTACTTTAAAATTTCAGTTTGTACAATTAATTCTATTTAAAGTGTGTTTAATGAACAGATCCATCCCTAATGCTTCAATAAAAATCAAGCACATGAATATTAAGAGGCAGAAACAAAACATGGACAAACATGTTTTTAGCAAACAATGCCTAGATCGGGTGTATGTGCACCTTTATATATGCAAACAGATGCCGGGATAGGTTCACTTTTTGAGCTTTGAACGTTTTGACAGAAACAAAAGTTAAATTTACATTGCTTACTCTGGTCATCTAATCTTGTTCAAGCTTGCTGAACACTGAAAACTGGCATTGGACTGCTCCTGTGATGTCGGTCCAAATATGACTAACTTCCATTCTGCTGGTTGCACACTGTAGAAACAAGTCTTGTTCAGCAGGATTAAAAGTTAATGTGGAAAACTACAGTATATACACGTCCATGCTAAATAAGAATGAGATTTACTGTTTGGGGGAGTTAATGTTGTTTAAAAGTTACTGTAAATACTCAAATAAAAGCTAGTTTTTAAATGTGAGAAGCCTAGTTGCTAATGAAGAGCAGTTACTCAGTTACTAATTATAAAAGTAACTAGTTACTTTAGAAAGTAACTATTACATTGCTTTCAAGTACATTTTTAAATGTTCAAATGTGACCCTACCTCCACCCCTCTTTAATGGTACTGAAAATACATTGCATGTTCAATTATTTATGATCTGATTTAAATCTGAATTATAATAAAATGGGCACTTAATACAATTCATTATTAAAGGTCTTATGGCATTTCACTTTATGAGATTTTATAACATTGATATGCATTCCCCCAGCCTGCCTATGGTGCTCTAGTGACTAGAAATGTTGATAGGTGTAAACCGAGCTCTGGGTATTCTGCTCTGCCTTTGAAAAAATTAAAGCTCAATCTAGAATTTTGCCTTTTAATGAGGTCATAAGGGGTACGATTACCTTCCCTTTCTCTGCTTTGCTAGCCCAGATAATTTGGCCCACCCATGAGAGAGAGACATCATGGCTTTCAAATGAGCAAAGTGGCAGTTGGTCAAGGCCACACCCCCAGCCCCCACCTTGCCCCCTCTATGGTAAAGAGACTTCAGATACAATATTAGGGGACCACTAAGGTCTATATAAAAGCATCCAAAGAGCACCATGTCCTTGGACCTTTAACAGAAACAATGCACACAAATCTAAACAATTTCAATATTGCTGTGGAACCAACTAAGACTAGCCTCCAATCAAATGCCATGTATGTAGATATTATGTTTACTGTATATAGTGGATCGATACAAATAACCCAATAGATGATTTGGAAATTTTGATATTTATTGCCTCTCATTTGGGCTTGCCATACCTGTCTCTTGTTGCCATGCCTGCCTTGACGGACTCACTTGTGCTGTTCGTTGCATCCAACTATGCGTGCTGTTGAACACCCACCCAACTCTAATTTTGATTGGGTTACCATGAAATTTTACTCAACCTCAGGCAATCGTCAGCATGTATGCACTTGTCCTGTGCACGGCCCATTAACCAAGGAAGCACAGTAAAAGAAGTCTTTGCCTCTTGGCTCAGAGATCTAGTAGTCTGATGAAAAAAAATGGTTTCAATTGCAGCACATTTTTTGGCAGAAACGGTAACGGCGTTATTAAGATGGAAAAGGGCAACAATTAGAACACTTGTTTCTGAAAAAAGTAATGCCGTTATTCCCATCACTGATGAAGAAGCAAAAAAACATTAACACTTAACTGTGTCCATGTTTGGACACCGTTCATGGTTATTGGCCATACATTATTGGTCTTGAGTGATAACAATGTTTGAATGTAAAATGATTTTTCAGTCAATTCAATCGATGCATCTCTGCGATTGTTTTGCATCCTTTTGTGGTGATTTTGTGTCTATTTGAAGTCATTTAGCATTTAGTCTCTTTGTTGTTGTTTTGCGTCTTTGTAGTCATTTAGCGTCTCATAGTGGTCATTTTGTGTCTTTTTGTAGTCATTTTGCGTCTCTGCAACATTTTGTGAGTCTTGACCCCTGACCCTATGGGCCCCTGGGCCTGTGTCCAATAGGCCCGGTCAGGAATCCATGACAACATCGTCACCCGTAGACCTGTGAAACTTGATGAGCGACAAGCTACAAGTCAAGCCGATTTGATGGAATGTTGGAGATTTGTTGATGTGAGCCTGAAAATAGCTGAAAATAGGTAGCTGCTAGATGTTCCCCAGGTGCCGTTCTAAATAAAATGCTGCCTAGCTTGCGGTGAGCATCTCACTCCTGCATGTCAGCTCGTGATGAATGCTTCATGTGGTTCCGAGTTAACCAAGTTCATATTGAAACACTCTCTGGAGCGTCGCCATCAATCAAAGCTTCTCCCAGGAGCTGTCAACTGATTTTGTCTGCCTTGTCCCGCTAACGTGCGGTTGCGCCGCAACAATTGCAGCATCCGGCCCACCTCATTACAGATGTGGCTGCGGCTGTTCCTTATTTCCCTCACAACGCTCCTGGGCAGTATATTCAACATGCACTCCACTCTCCAACCTCCCTTTAACCACTTACTTATTCATCACAGAGTCACCAAGGAAGCTGCTGTACTGACAGACACCAGATTTTATAAAGACTAGAAGACAGACAGACAGACAGACAGAAGCATATGACTACCCTGTAATTGGGGGACATTGTCAGTATGAATTCAGTTTTGCCGGGAGTCAAAGCAGATTTGCAGCGGACAAATTAGGCTAAAGCACTGGGAGTGAACGAGATGGTAAAAGAAAGACATAGAGCTCAGTGCCCCCCTTCACACACACACACACACACACACACATACACATTATCCTCCTTCCCTGGCACACTCCTCTTCCTCCTCTTTCACATCTCTTTGTCCCTCTCCATCCTCTCCTCTCTTATCTAGCTTTACTTTCTTCCATCCATTCTCTCCATCCCCTAATTTCCTTCTCTCTCTCTCTCTCCTTTCCTATCCTCCTTCTCTGCGGCTTTTGGCCAATCGCTGCCGAGGGAGGTGTGGTTTCACAACAGGAGGATGGACGGAGCTTGTTGAGAAAAGAGAGAGAGAGAGAGAGAGAGAGAGAGAGAGAGAGAGAGAGAGAGAGAGAGAAGAGAGAAGACAGCGCTGGTGAAAAGAGATGCTTTCCTGAGCTACTCCTGAGAAACAACGCCAGGCTTGACACTGAGTGATGACCGACCGCAGATAGACTCAGCAGACCGGGAATAAAAACGCGGAATAAAACACACACAGGGAGGGGAGGAGGGTGGACAGTTTGTGGATACTTGCGCGTCTCCGTTTTGGCCGCAGGTGCGCTACAATCCCTCTGAAGGGAGAGTTTTGTTTTGGTCCGGGAGAACGAAGTGAGAAGACCATATCCTCCAGGGATCATTTCTCCTTTTTTCTCGCCCAGTCTTTTCTGTTTTTCAGTACTCTGAAAGCAAACTTTCTCAGCTTTTGCAACGCCTGCAGACACATTTCAACTCCAGGTTTGACTTAATGTCTTAATTCGGAGCTTTGTAAATTCGTGGACTGTTCACCCAAGAATGTTTCTAAACGCGGAGTAGCCTACACTACAGCATCTGCAGTTAGGAAGGAGAATTCCTCTAATCTCCAAACTTGAAGTCTTTCCATCCCGTCTGTGTGTTTTTAATGTGCTGATGAAGATGACAATGTCTGGATTATTAGAGTCGCTGTTCAACCTGCCCCGGGGGAGAAGAGAAGAGTGAGGGAAGCAGAGAGAAAGAAAGAGAGAGAGAGAGAGACACACACACACACACACAGGGAGGGAAACTGGTGGCGTTTGGCTGCCGTCCACAAGTTCGTTAGCGCCTTTGCCGCTCGTGCTCTCCCACCTCTTTTTACTGGATACACGGACACACATCAAGAGACGAACGGGGAGGACCTGCGTTCACACCCTGGGTGAGTTAGCGTTCACGCGGTGGGGTGGGGTGGGGTGGGGGTGTTTAAGAAACGAAGGGATAGAAGTACGGTGCTGTGCGTTTTCGTGCCTGGCGCGTTTTTTACGCGCAGTCCACTTTCCCGGGGTCGATACGCACAAGAGGATAATGCGGGTTCGGGTGGGCAGTTGCAGTGTGGCAGCGTTCAAGTCGTGACGCATGATCCATCAGCAGAGGGTGAGGAAAGAGAGCTGAGAATTCGAGTTTAGATGAATTGGATTGGAGGCTCGCGTGGCCGTTTCCTCATCAACTTGGACTGCAGTAGGAACGTGTTCTTTGGCGTCGACATTTAAGCATACAAAAAGAGAATGTTGTGCAAAGAAGCTTCACGTGCAAAATGCATATCAGAGGTCACACGTGGGGTCTTGAGACGTCAGCCCCATTTCATACAGTTTTGTGCGTATTATGTGTCAAATTCATCTGATTTGAATGTTTGAATACCTGTATAGATGCTTTAGTGCAGCCCTACATTCTAACCATGCTGTGGAAATGTGTTTTTTTTCATCTGTGTTTACTAAATTGTTGTGTAATTGCATACTGTAACTTTGCAACGTGTGTGTGTGTGTGTGTGTGTGTGGGTGGGTGGTGGTGGTGGTGGTGGGGGGGTTATTGTTGAGAGAGTGTCAGTGAACCACTGCTCCTGTCACATCATTTTAAATAGACATTAGAGCTAAATCTGACTTGTCCTTCAACCCAGGCTTTGCTTTATCTCTCTTAAGTGTGTGTGTGTGTTATTGTGGTCTTTCCTCACCTATGAATACCTGCCTGCCTTTCTGAATGTGTGCGTGTGTGCGTGTGTGTGTGCCTGTGTGATATTGTTGCTCGATCAGTCACCCTGAATGCCGGCTACGCACCGCACAATTTCTCACAAATTCTCTGAACCATGTAAGCACAACATTTACCTGTCAGCTACTTTGTCGAGACCATACTGTATGTGGCCGCAAGAAATCCTAAGAGAGGAGGAGCTGCTGCCTCAGATTTACACTTAACACCCGCTGCCACTGCCAGAAACCCCGGGTGGGAAAGGGGTCCTGTCAAACAAATCATGAAGTAGGAGGAAGAAGGGGGAGGGGGGACTCAAAACCTAACTTAAATCCTTACATACACTCACATGCACCTGGAGAGTACATTACATTGAAAGGGAATGAGACGTGCTGACAATGTGGACATTGCTGTGGCACTGGGAGCATATAAATGCATGGCACACACAGAGCTCTAATGACACAGGTAATGGTTAATGCCACTGTGAGTGCTCATCTGTGCTGACATCCTGACAGGAGAAAGGGAACAGTTAACGGCCAACCCAGTGAGTGTTTGGTGTTGTATGATGAGTGCAGGAGTGTCCATTCTAAAATGATGGACTTTGGACACAAAGTACAACTGCATTGGTTCATATTGTTAACTGTGTTTAGTTTTATGGCTAAAGCAGGGCCTCGCAAACCTTTTTTTTCTTTCCATATCGTGCCTCCCCTGTGGAGTAGATATCAATGAGACTAGAGCCGGGTGATGTAGCTGAAATCAATATCATGATATTAAAAATGTACTCCAGTGATTTAGTACTTTTCCCTATTTGGGGGACTTGCGAGAAGCGTTTTTAAAAAAAGAACGACTAAAATCGATGCAGCAGTGTCCAACATATCCTGACTTTTCTTCCTGTGTATTTG
Organism: Etheostoma perlongum; assembly: GCA_026937815.1. Lineage (NCBI taxonomy): Eukaryota > Metazoa > Chordata > Actinopteri > Perciformes > Percidae > Etheostoma > Etheostoma perlongum. The sequence goes on along the minus strand of CM049382.1, from coordinate 5,916,664 downwards.
TCAAGCTGTAAAAAGCGCTGGATCCTACATTTCCCTAATGTAACCAATAGCCTCTTTGTGTTGGATGCGCTCTGTCTTCTAATCTTCATGCCCCCAGTGTGTAACACAGGCTTTCTGTTAGAAACAGGTTAGTCTACAAAACCTAAAACCAGATATTATCCTGATGATGTAATTTTCTCAGACAAAAGTCTTTGGCAAGCTCCAGAAGACATGAACCTTTTAATAAAATATTTTACAGTATGTCATAATATGATAAATGTAGGCAAAGTTATGTTTAAAATAATTTGAATGCAGTAAATTAATATTTTCTCTAATATGGATTAGACAAACCTATTCACACATAACTCTTAAATGTTTTTATTACCTTTTTTACATTTTTCAGTAGAAAAATAACAAATAATCACATCATCTGAATAAGCTTTCACTGGAAGTTGATACTGTATATGCTTTGGCTGAATTATTGGAAGAACAGAGAATTCCCACACTGGACCATAGCTCCTGAACCTATTAGACCCAACTTGCTGCCACCCTACTTGGTCCTTATCAGGCAAATAATTAACAGGACAAACGAGTTTGCTCTTTCAATAAGATACTCACTACTACTAAGTCAAAAAAGAGTTGCTAATAGTTATCAAACAATATACATAGAAATGGAATGAAAAAGCAGGCAGTATTCCCATGAAAAGACCCAAAACTTACAATGTAATGAACTTAATAACAAGTATTGTGTGTGAACATCTGATGTACTGTATCTTATTACTCTGTGCCATAAAGCTCCATTGTTGTTCCATCAATGAGCCACTGTGGTACTGGGTGACATGTTTTTTAATTAGCATGAAGACACACACACTTTCCCTGCACGCGTTCCAATACTTATACTACCATACAATTTAGTATGCTAGCAAAATACGAACAAATTGTATGTCCCAATACATTACTATGTCAAATGCAGGCTTTCCTGTTCTAACCTACAATCCATTGGGTAGCATAGATGAGCAAAAGGGTCAAAGTTCAAGGCGCAATGCTATGAAGAAGTAGTAGGTCCCAATTGTATGCAACAGTATGTACTTTGTAAAGGCAGCTGCAGTACATACTAAAAGTGAAACACAATTTGGAAATAGTAATATTTTTCAGTACCACATTCACCGTCCCGTTGCTCCAATTACTCACAGGAGTACCTAATGTGTATTAATCCACTGATGGAAAATAGTCCCCAGCAAATGCTCTATTTTTGTCTGTTTGCGGAAGGTCTGCTGAAAATCACAGTGCCCAGCGGCAAGACATTCACATAAACAATGAACGTTTTACCCTGAAGAACCAGTTTTTTTCATAATTCCAACTTCTTTTTAAGCCCTTCTGCTTTCAATGCAAATGCATGTCTTTGCACCTACATGAGACCACAGACAGCATTAGACAACACTGAGTAGGAGGGAACTCACTGATTTCTTGTTGTCTTGGTTCAGAGTCATAAAGCTGTCAGTTTCTGGGGTGATAACTATAGCAGGTGAAATTAAACCTATAATTCATCACGGTTGTTTATGCATTCTCTCAACGCAGTAACATCTCGGAAAAGCAATGAAATATGAGCGAAATTAAACCACTTTTCATTTTGCTTAGGACCCTGTGGAATCCATGGAAAGGCCCTGGATGGTCCCCATTCTGTACTTTTGGAACCGTTAATATAGACCTACAAAAGTACATTGCTATGTATGGAGATGAGTTACTATGCTAGTATCCCACAGCTGAAATAGATGGCCCTTGAGAGACCCATTTCAGAGCTAACAACTCCAGATAGAACATCTTAAAGATGCGAGCTTGGTTATTCTCAGTGATGTAGTATAATTCTGCAGATATTTCTGACTTTCTCAATTATACATGTTTTCATAGCAAGGTTGCATTCATGTTTTGTTGAAGACTTTTTCAACCAAGAGCAAGGTTTTAAGTTTAATACATTTTCCCAAAACTGAAAAGGAAAAGTAGAATTTTTCTGAATCTACTTTGATACAACTGTGGTTTATGAAATATTCTCCCATGCCAATAATACAGTCAGATGATGTACAATTGCAAAGTTCCTGTGAAAGCACATTCAGGGACAGACAAGCTCATATCCCTGCTTCACTGTTGTCCCTCTCTAAGAGAAAATCCATTTGACCTCTTTTATTAGCTCTTATTTCTCCCACTTATTTTTTCTCACATTCTCTCTTACAGTATCACCCAAGGTCCCATATTTTGCTCTGATTCATAAGTGATCTAAAAATCAGAGCTGTTGCTGTGATTGTGAATCATGCTGTAGAAAAGTGCATCAGCTAATGCATGTATATAAATGTAAATGTGTGTACTCAGCGTGTGTGCTCTTTAGAGATGGACTAGTGCATATGATATGGCTGTGTCCTTCAAACTGAGAGGGGACATGGGGAGATATTGAAAATGCAGCCTTTTTTACTGATTGATACATAATAGCAGGGCTTTCTACAGATCTTATCTGTGAGCTCTCCTTTTCAACACAAACGGTAAACAGGGTTTGGAGGTTCAAGTCAAGCTCTGGGAGCTATTCACAAATATACAAAGATATGCTCTGTCTATGGTGTTTGGGGCTATACTGTTTAACAATGGGTTTTTATTTTCCAAGGTAAGTTGAGAGAATATTCATTTTATCAGTAACTGCTGAACTGTGTGATTCGGATTCATGATAGTTTGTTGGTAGTGTTGGGGAAATGCAATTTAGCAATCAATCGATAAGTGAATTGACATAGGGATGCAACTAACAACGTTGATTCATCTGTCAATTATTTTCTCGATTAGTCAATTAATTGTTTGGTCTGTAAAATGTCAGAAAATGGTTGAAAATGTCGATCGGTGTTTCAAAAGCCCAAGATGAAGTCCTTGAATGTCTTGTTTTGTCCACAACTCAAAGATTTGTGTTTACTGTCATAGAGCAGTTTCAAAACTAGAACATATTTAGATTTAAGAAGCTGGAATCGGAGAATCTTTACTTTTTTTATAAAAATGCCTCAAACTGATTTATCGATTATCAAAATAGTTGGTGATTAATCAATTATTTGTCAACTATTCAATTAATCAATTCATCTTTCTCAATTGACTGACAGTTTGTTGAAAAATTTGACAATTTAAGAAATATCTCAACATTTTGGGAAATACAGATTTGCTTTCTTGCCCAAGAAGATTTGTAGTGCTCTCATGTCTGTGTGCTAAACATGAAGCTACTGATGGTTAGCTTAGCTTAGCATAAAGACAAGACAAGGCACAAAGCATAAATAGTTGACAATCTTTGTTTGTTTGTTTGTACAGATAATAAATAAGTAGAAGTGCAGATAGATGAGCAATAGAAAAGCCGGTAGGTGGATTTTGTGACTTTTTGACAGTCAGGCTAGTTGTTTGCTCCCGTTTTCAGTCTTTGTGCTAAGCTAAGTTATCTTTAGCTTTAAGCGAATTTCTTGCTTGAGTTGAAAATGAATACGCAAATTTTCACATGTCAGCACCATTCACATTGTGAATGATATTAAATGCACCGACATGACAGGGTCATCAATCTCCTCTTCCTATTCTTGGCGAGGACACAGATATGTTTTTCCTAAATGTTGAACTGCTCTTTTAAAGTCATTCATTCAGCAAATGTTCAAGTCCAAAATGAGAATTAGCCATTTTTCTCTGCTTGTATGATTATATGACTGAATCTCTTTTGCATTTTTATTTGGCAAACCAATTTGCTACAAAACACACAGAAGATGAGGACTTTGTCTGTGGGCACCTTTTGACTATTTCCAGACCTTTTCATTGAAAGAATGATTATCTGAAAATAAAAATAAGTAAGTGTTCCCTGCAGTCGCTTTTTGACCCCCCAAGGGCACCCACAGTACAATGGAGCCCTACAAGGCAAGTGATTGGCTGGAAGGTAAGGTGGCAGGGATTGGTGACAAATTTTTTTTAAATCAACATATTTTGGTTTGTTAACTTACATAATGTATTCATAGTAGCGATAGACCGATTATCGGCCATGGCCGATTATTTGGCCGTTTTCATTAAATATTGAATGCTTGAGATTCCACATAACTAATAGCATTATAAAAAATTTAATTAATATCAACATATTTTATACAGCATGTGTTAATGGATTATAATTTTGTGTTTTATTTCAATATTTAAAAAAGCACTGCCATAAAAAGAATCCAGCATATACTCAGCTATTTTTCACCCTTTTATAAACCATGTAGGATTCACATTCACCAGCCAAACTACGACTATTGATTGGCCCACATGATGTTTTTACGTGCAGGTCTGTATGTTGTCTGTATGTTGTCTGTATGTCTGTATGATCATTGATTGATGAAGGTACAATAGCCTTGTATCTCTGTGCACTAATATGGTTTGTTGAAACCATCAATGACAGAACAAATGCAAACACACACTCCTGTGAGATAGAGGTGATATCTTCCTTTTGCTGTGTTGTGACTGAACCTGCTGCAGGTTCTGACACACACACTTTTACTCACACTGTCATGTTGTACGAAGACCTGTCAGATTATAAATTTCTCTCATAACCACCGATATAAAAACAAATCTAATTATTCTATAATGAATCTGTCTTATGTCAAATTACCATGTTGTCATATGATTTTAATGAGGCTCATCAAACCATACTTGACATTAAAAAGTGGGTAAATTTAAACTAGAGTTTTTTTAGAGTAAAAAGAATATACCTGTAACATAATCTCTAGAAGGACCCCAGATGGATGGAAAGTGTTTACTTTCCATCCATCTGCACAGTGCTTCATGGTTGGTACATTTTGGTTAATGACTATTGATTATATCTTACTTTTATGTTGCTTTGTGGGAGCATTTGAGTCAGCTATAACAGAAAGCTGAACTAAAGTTAAATGTTTGGTGCAGTGTTCGAATATAATCTGATAAGTGCTTCCCTTCTAAAAGTCAAAGGTTTTTGTTTTTAAATGCATATTAGTGTTTCCCACACATAGACTCATTTGTGACAGGGCGCCATACAACGCATTCGTTCAGCTCCGTCTCTCTGTCACTCTACACACACACACATACACAGGCCCTCCCCTCCGTGCACACCGCGTCTGTCTCCATAAAAACAGTAATAACAACTTAGAAACTTTGGTGCTAGATTTAGCAACTTTTCAGACCACCTAAGCAACTTTTTTTTACCACAAAAGCGACTAGCTACAAATCTATTTATTGTAAGGTATTCCTCTCCTGTGGCCGGCAAAACAGTCACCTCTCTGGATCTGTTTTGAGAGGAGCTGAGGAGCAGCCATCTCTGTGTGTGTGTGTGTGTGTGTGTGTGTGTGTGTGTGTGTGTGTAGAAAGGGGAGAAGGGACAGGGTGCGGGGGCCGGTGTACCTACAAGAGACAGCAGGACATGACGGGGGAAAGACGCAGCCGAGCTGGCCTGGCCCTGGGCAAGCTAGACTTCTTTGAAAATTCTTTATTGATCTTTTTCCCTCCCTTTGTAGAATGTCTTGTTTTACTTCAAAGATAGGCTACCTAAGTAATACTTATAAGGTAAAATAAAAACTGTATTGAATTTGTGATTATTTGGCTGAAGATTTCTATGTCTTTCTGTCTACCTTGCTTACACAATCACTAAGCTTTATGCAAAATGATTGCTTAATGATGTCACAAATGAGCACCACAAATTGCTTTCTAATCTGTGGGAAACTGCATATTTTAAACAATGTTTATGCCTCACATCCACACTACGCCGGCACCTAAAATGGGCATTTGGAAATGCTGCTGACCTCGTTTAAGTTTTAAAACTCTGGGGTTGCATTGTTGGATGGACGGGAAGAAACAAGCTTTGGAGACCTTTGGAAATGACGCAGAAACACATGATAGTCAGTCTTATCGGTTAGGTAGGCTTACGTATTTCCACCTTGTCGTCGGTTCAAAACCCTGGTTTTACTTTCCTCTGTTCTTTCTCTAAAGTATTTTTTGTATTTTTAACCGCAGAGTAGCTGCTTTTCCCATTCAGGCTCCGAGATAACATTATCTTCAGCCTTTTAGCATAGAAGGGTTGATTTTTCAGCTCACAGAAACTTAAAACAGTATAGTGTCTAGCTTTTGTTTAATATCTAGTGTAAACCTGGCTTGTTTACTATATTACATGACCGCTGTCACCCTGAACGTCCTTCTGAACCCTGTTCAAAAATCCGGCAGTTCAACAACGCGTTGCTTGATAATAAAAGGAATAAAAAAATTAAATATTGGAACTGAACAGCCAAATCCGATTCAGCTGACAAAATTCTGAGTCGCATACAGCCCCAAATTCACATTTATTGTCACACAACGATGAAACATGTCTACTGTAGCTGTTTGTCAGTGAGCAGTGACTTTCTACTGACAGAGATTAACTTGTGTTTTGTTATTTGCAGACTTTCTATTTGGCTCAGTAGAAAAAAAAGTTCCAAAGTCTCCAGCTGCTGCTCCAAAACACACTGCGTTAACATTTCTGGTTATGCGACTCTGATTCTTTTAGCCTGTTTGATTTAATTAGGGCTGTCAGTCAGACACTTCTCAAGCAACACCATCAGATCCCATATCGGATGGTGTTGCTATGTGGGAAATGCCTACAGTCACTACAGTAATGCAAATCCATTTTAAATGTAATGTATCCCAACATTTGCAGCCGAGACATAGTGTGTCTGCTCCATCAAACATGGTCTCACAGACAAGCAACACTCACAGACGGTGCCTATTAGGCTCATTGGCGTTATTTGGTGCCTATTAGCACTTTGCTTGATGGTCTGGGAATCAGTAAAGGCCTAATTTATCTTATTTTAGTTAAAATTCAGACCTGCATGCATTGCAACTTTTCCAACTCTTCTAACGCACAATGAAACTTAAAAGATTTGTGTTAATCAAAAAAATCATTCAAAATTATACAAGCCTGCTGATCTGCAACACGCGTGGATGTTTCTGGATCAAGCAGCTTCGTTGATCTGAAGACTTGAAGTACTGAAGAAGAAGACTATCAGTAGTAGGATTGGGCATCAAGAACCTGTTCCAACTTGGAATTGTTTGAAAAATTACCATCCCAATTGAATTGATTTTCTTTTGGAATCCGATCGGTTTTAAATTTTTCAGCATCCGCAAGATTTGGTTTCCGTAGCGGCCAGGCGCATGGAGCTCAGTAAGCAGCACTCTAAAGTGGGCCTGAAAAAGTCCGGTGAAACTGTAAAACACCATTTGAATTCAAATTAAAATCCTCTTATCTGTGAAATTAGCATGTAACTCTTTTCAACTCCACCCCTCAAAGAATCAAAATCAAGAATGGATAAGAACTGGAATCAAAAGGTAGAATTGGAATCAGAATTGTTAAAATCAAAACGATGCCCAACCTTAATCAGTAGTTCAGCCTACAGCTTAACCTAGCAGCCGCCTGCTTTACAGATGGAGCTTTTTCTACGCACAATATAGGTATCATGATCCCTAACCAAGGTGCTAATCCTGGGACCCCCATGATACGTGAGATGTCTTATACCACAATGTTCAAACCCAGAGAAATCTGTAATTTTAGTCAATGAGAGGGAGCATGATGTCAATGGTGTCATATAACCTTTGACCTTTAACTGCTCTCATGCAGTGATTCCCAACCAGAGGTACTTGTAACCCACAGGGTACTTCAGCAGTTGCCAAGGGGTACATGGAAAACTAATTAAAAAAAAAATGATTGCCTTAGAATTTATGATTTGATCGAAATATATCCAAATTAAGTCAGGAATTGGCCCTAATGGTAGCTCCATACCAGCTACCTGATGAGTTACCGGGGTCCCCAAACACACCTAAATATAGACTGTTTAATTGTATGAAAAAAATAACTATCACCTTTTTATATAATGAATAGTGTCGTTTATGCCATAATAATTTGACTGGTATTTATTTTATTGTAAAAACAAGGCTATTTGTATTTACTTTATTTTTCTATTTAATTCTGAGATTGTTTAATTACATTTTGGACTTTAAATTTGGAGAAGTTAATGTTAAAATAATCCCTAGAAGACGGTAACCTCCGCTCCTCCTTCTGATTTGGTCACTCTGCACTGATGGAGCAGCAGCCATGGTCAGCCATGGCAAAGGCTTCGTTAGCAGAGTGAAAGAGAGACACCAAGATGTTAGCTCCTCTGTTGGATGATGTTGTGCGTGTGGTAAACTTTGTAAAGACCAGACCTCTGAAAAGCTGCATATTTGCATCTTTATGTGAAGAAATGGGAGAGGAGCATTAAAGCCTTATTGCTCCACACGGAGGTCTGAATGTTGTCGCGTGGCAAAGTGTTGGCCCGTGTTTATGAGCTGTGGGAGGACCTTAAAGTGTTTTTGACTGATGAGAGGTGTGATGACGCAAAGCTGCTCGCATCTGATGAGTGGTGTGCAAGGCTGGTATACATGGCAGATATATTTCAGCATCTGAATGAACTGAAGACACGAATGCAAGGCCGACATGAAAACCTGCTCCCAAGCACAGATAAAATAAATGTATTCTGTTCAAAGGTGCACCTCTGGCAACAACATCTGGAAAATGCCAAGCTTGACATGTTGTCACTCACCCAGAAATGGCAAGGAGATGTCAACACTGCTGCACTGTGTGAGATAATAGGTAAACATTTGAAAATTCTTAAGGAGAAGTTGTCATTTTATTCCCCATCAACCTCCACTGAATGCCTTGACTGGGTTAGGGACCCATATAGCTCAGCAGCAGTTTTTGGAAAGGACATGACTTTGCAGGAGCAGGAGGGACTAACTGACTGAGACAAGAGCGCGGTTTAAAGCTAAGCTTCGCTGATCTACCTTTGGACGGTTTTTGGTTGACTCCTGCCAATGAGTTCCCCATTCTGGCAAACAGAGCTATTTCAGCATTGCTCCTATTTTCCACAACTAATCTTTGTGAGCTGAGACTCTCAAGCATGAATGCTATAAAAACTAAAAAAAAGAGAATGACTGAGAGCGGTTGAAGAAGAGCTTTGTGTGTGCCTTTCTTCAGTTCCTGCCAGGATATCAGCTTTGTGTTCATCTAAACCGGTCCAGGTTTCACACTAAGTGAGTATAAACACATTGAGAGGCTACATTTTAATTATATACACTGCATTAGGCTACAATGTCATTTTGTAAGATTTTTGGTTGGTGGCGTGCCACGGGATTTGTTCAATGTAAAAAATGTGCCGTGGCTCAAAAAAGGTTGAAAAACACTGGACTAATCAATTATCAAAATAATTGGGGATTAATTTAAAAATTGACAACTAACTGATTAATCGATTAATCTTGGCAGCTCTACTTAAAACACCAGATCATACGACCGAGAGTAATTCTAAATCATACAATGTTGATTTTTTAAAATAAATTAGTAAATAAAACAATTAAAATCTAATAAAACCTATTAGTTACAATTTTCACCCCATTCCCCTTTAGAGTCTTGTGTTAAACATTGAATCCATTGTTACAAATGGTTGTCAATTATTGTCATAGTGATGATTATCAATCATTTCTAATCATCTCAACAGCAGACCATCCTTATTCTGGGATAGGATCAGGTGGCTGTATTGCACATCTTTAAGTAGCGGTGACCTATAAATGAGTGGTGCCTGCAGCTAGTATACTGAGCTCTCTGAACTTCTTTGTGTGCAACGATTGGCACAAAAACAGGAATGATAAAGAAACAGAACCTGGGGGGGGAGGGAACATGAAAAGGGAATATGAAACAATAGACCTAACAACCAACTCCACCACTGCTCCAATCTGTAGCGCTGGCACGCCTCTTGTGGCAAGCCTCTCGTGTCAAGTCTTGTAGCTTGGCCTGGCTTCTGTGACTTGTTAAAGGCAAAAGAGAAGGGGACATGAAAGGCAGTTAAACTCTTTCTTTCTCTTTTCTCTCTGCCCCTTCTCCCCTTCCCTTCACTGTACATCAAAGTGCTTGAGTTTCTTCTTAAGGAGAAGCCATATGCATCCCACTTCAGCTTTAGTAGGAGGGGATGAGGAGTATAGCAGTGTGAACGCTCCATTGTTTCCCATATGTACATTAAACCTGAGCTTGGCAACAACATGGACTGTAGCAGTCCAAAGCCTGGCTGACATTTCAATCTACACAGGGGTGGGCGAGAATTATGGGGCGTGTGTGTGTTGTGCATGTGGGTGCGGTATGTTTAATACCCCTTTTACCACCGCATAAAAAGAAACAACAGATTTTTTTTTGTAAATAATCCGCTGAGGATTTTTTTTAAGCCGCTTCCAAATATTCTTATGAACTAAGCTGTTGAGTTGTGTAGAAAAATGTATGTCACATCAATGAGGTTTTCTTTGGAAAATCAGTTGAGGGGATTGGTCTGTCTTTCCCACAGGAAATTGATTTTGCGGACACTCTCAGAAGCTAAACGTGTCACAAAAGAATGCTAGAACAGCGAAATGTCTACAGGAATTATAAAATAACGCTGTTACTATCGCGTTACTCTTTTCAGTAACGAGTAATTTAATTGATTACTCTTCCTATCTTAATAACGCTGTTACCATTACTGCCGAAAGGTATGGGGTTATGAAATCCCGGGGGGGGGGGGGGGGGGACTTTTCCTGCTAAAGATTTTCCACTGTGGTCAGAAAACACAGGCACTATGACTTTAGAGGGGACACTCGCTTTGAAGCTAATCGCTGATACTTTCACACTTCTCCCTCGCTCTATCACACACATACACACACACACACACACACACACACACACACAAACACACACACACACACACACACACACACACACACACACACACACACACACACACACACACAGAGACATACACACATACATGCCGGCTCGACGCACACACCAGCGCAAAAGTATAAACCTCATGTCACTTACGGTATTTGCACTACAAAGAGTCAATATTTTTGTTATTTATTTTGGTTATAGTGCTTAACAAGCATTATTTAATTTTTCCCAGTTGTGGCCTGGTGAGGGGAAATAAATATCAAAAGTTCCAAAATATCTGTTATTTGCATCAATCCACTTGACATAATATCTACATACATGGCCTTTTGATTGGAGGCTAGTATCCCATTTTTCCCACAGCAACATTAAAAGAGTTCAGATTTGTGTACAGATTCTGTTAATAATGTATTGTATTAAGTGTTCATTTCATTATAATATTCAGATTTATCATAAATAATTAAACATGTATTTTAAGTTCTATTAAAAAGGGGTGGGAGTGGGGTCACATTTGAGCATTTCAAAATTTACTTTCTAAAGTAACTAGTTTATAATTTGTAACTGAGTATCTACTTTAGTTACTTTTTGGAAGAAGTATCTAGTAACTGTAACTAATTACTTTTTAAAAGTAACTTGCCCAACACTGATCATGAGATGATAGAAATGTATCAGTCAACAGATGTTTTTCTCCTCTTTGTCTCATAATGTATCTGTTCTTATCTGTATCTGTGGTTGTTGTTTCTATAAAAGGTTTCCCCAGCTGAACTTCCAGAAAATGAACTTTTAGCCTTTACTTATTGCTTGCGGGTGCCCTAACCATAGACAGTCAAACATTTCTCTGATCACTTGCCTGAATGAAGCTGCTTGGCCCATTGTCTTCAGACAAACTTTAAATTGGCTAAAAGTAGGTTGTACTGTAAGTTGTACTGTACCGATTTTAGCTAACTTTGCCAGCCAGCCCACCTCACTTTAGCTCGCGGAAGGATTCAGCTGTGAAGATTGGAGGTTTGCGAAGGCGCTGAATCAAAGAGTCTGCTCTTTTAAGTGTTACTTGGCTATTCTTATTTTCCATTATCTGTATTTTCCACTGGGTGCATCGGTGCTGCGTTCTGGCTATGTTGCGGTTTTGTTCCGTCCTCCGTTACGAGCCATACCACACCGGAGCGTCTTGCTGCCCTGACTCGCAGATTTTATTGTCTCTGCAAGTACTTGATGCACGCTTCTGGGACGTGCCTCAGGAACGCAGAGCAGACGCGCCAGGTGTTCTGTTTATTCCGTGTTTGTGTTAGCTTACTATTTTCTTTTCCCTTGTCCCCCTACACCTGCGTAAAGCGTCCATGGGTTTCATTAAATGCGCTGTATAAGGTTATTACTACGTTGGTTGCTACAACAATCACTTAAAGTGCCCATATTATGAAAAAATGACTTTTTCTGGGATTTGGGGTGTCTGGTGCTTCCACACGCATACAAACTTGGACAAAAAAACATCCATGCTGTTTTGAGTGAGATACAGGTTTCTGAATGTATAAAGCACTGGGAAAAGACATTTTAAAGAAAAGACCTTTTTAAAGAAAAGACCTTTTCGAAAGTTGCATATAGCCACTTTAACATTGGAGTCAATTATACATTGTTCTTCTTTTTTTATCTGTCAGTTGTTTTAATGGCATACACACTTGTCTAAATATTAAATTAACATAATCCAATCTGGACTAATGTATGTGGCTGTTCCTTGACTTAGGGCAAAAAGGTAGATGGTGTAGAAACTTTTTTTTTTTAATTTGTTTTAAATTTTAATGTCTGGGACCCCAGACCTCCTGCCAATTATCTTTACAAGTGTGCGCCCCCATTTTTAAAACATAACCAGGTGATGTAACAGAGACTTTTTCCTTGTCTTTTCTTTTGATGAAACTTTCTGTAGTACCACCCACAATTTTCCACAAATCCCCAATGAATAACTATTGATGCTAAGCAAGAAAACACCACTCTGCAAGAGGGCCTTTGCACAAAAGACAGACAAAACCATACATTCATGTTTACTCAATGATGGCATTTCTGTTTTCCTGTATTTGTCAGTGATTTGAAAATCCTGCATAAAAATGTAGTGCATTGTTACTTTTTAAAGTCATGTATAAGTGATGTTGAGTCTAAAACTTGTCATGCAGTTCCCTGTCAGATGCTGGAATAAGGAGCATTAAGGAACAGCCAACTCTCTCAGTGCTTAAGCAGTACATTATTCATGACTTATCCTGCACAACAGCGTCTGATGACTGCATGTGAATCTCTTTCTCTCACCTTCTCCTCATCCACCCTCTCTTCTGCCTCTCCTCCACTTCCCAACAATAATGAGGAAAGACATTTAGTGGCGAGAAACACAATGATTATCAGTTGCCGCATTGATCAGCCTATTGAGCTAAATCATCCAGATTTATTGGCTCTGACATCCAAACTCCCCCCCATTGATTTTTACTGTTGCATTTGAAAGATATTTAACCACGATAACCCATTTTCTCTCTCTCTCTTTCTCTATCTCTCTCTCACTCTCTCACACACACACACACAACCTGCCCTAAGCCAAACAGGTTATGCTGTAGAAATGTACCAATTGTATATTCCTGACCCACTTTATCAGCATTCATGTGCTCAGTGCTTGCGCAAGCATTCAGTCAGTCCTCTTTGGTATAGGAGAGAGTTTCGATCGGAGGAGAAAGGGGTGGAGAGAGATGGAGGCAGTCAGAGAGTAGGGTCACATACACATTACTTTATATTCATCCTGTTTTACATCGTGCTTTGGGGGCAGAGAATTTACCAACCGTGCGAAGGGAAAACATTGAGTAAAACCGCTTGTCTCTCACATCAGCAAGGTTGTTTGCCCCTGGAATACATTTTATAGCCAAACGTCGGCCTCATTCCCTTCAGATCGAGTGGGTTGCTTCAAAGTGGAATGAAGTGGAACGCCTGGTTGCGCTTATTAAAATCAGGCCGCTGGATCAGGCCAACAGACTTTGCCGCAAAACATCAGGGAAGATGTCATAATGGCCTTCCTGTCCATTTAGCACGTCATCACAGCCCCCATGGTAGGAGCGTATCATCGTGGTTACATATGTGAGAAGTTGGTGAGGCGTTATTCGGAACTTGAGGAGAAAAATATGGACGGCGCTAGGCCTGCACGATTACTCGTTATAAATATCGCGATGTCAATTCACCCTGTTAATTTAATTTATAAATAACTTTTACAAGCTGACTGCATTACAAACGCTACTACTTTCTTCTGTGAAATTTCATACTTTTATTGGTTTTATGTAGTGGACAGATGCCAACAGGACAATAAGCCCAGTGGATTCCTAGCAGTGACGAACCCATAGAGAATTATGACCAAATTGTAACTCTATAAGCTTTTTAATCTTTTAAAGCTCATTGTTTTATGGCACATTTACTGTGTAGTTCAGTCACACCACTCTGATTAAACCTATTGTATGTTACCAGTGTAGCACCAAACAGCAGACAAAGTTAGCAGCTAGGTAAGGGTAAAGGTAAAAGTACTTTATGGTCACATACACATAGATGTAGCGAAATTCATTTTCTGCATTTAACCCATCCCTCAAGGAAGCAGTGGGAAGCCATTTACAGTGCCGGGGACCAACTGAGAACCTAGTACATGTTTTTTGATGGTCGTGGGGAAACCAGAGCACCCGGTAGCAGGTTGCTAGTGGCTGGAGCCTATTTTTCACCGGAGTTGGTGAATGCCAAAGTCAGTTAAAAGGGGAGGGAATATGGGATTTACCTTAATCAGATGATGAAAAACACGACTCCAACTGAATGCTAATGTTGCTCCGTGTCTGCCTGAGGTTTAAATAGGCCTTGTTTTGCTTGTTGTCCATACCAACTTATAGAGAGCAGAAGTGTTGGAGTCACGTCTGGGCTGGCTGCTGTTCCACTAGCTACACCTCGATGGGTCTGCTATTGAGAGTTTCTTTCATTTGTCTTTCTGAAAAGTGTACTAGTTTTGCTATCCATAATACATGGTAAATGAAGAAGAATTTAGACTGCCTCCAAGTGGTCGACACAACACAACAAGCTAAAAACACTTCCTTTTTTTAATTTGCACTTACATGTGGCACTTTGTAGTTTGGCTTATTTGAAGCTTATGTACTATATGTGATTCTTGCTGTTCTGAGTTTGTACCTTCATAATTGAATGCACTTATTGGAAGTTGCTTTGGATACTTTTAAGTGTCAGCCAAATGCAATGAAATGTGTAAATATAAAATAGTTTAATAACATATTTTATTCAAGGCTGTGTCTATGTCATTTGTTGTGGATGTATTCTGCTTGAAGTAAACAAAAAAAAAAGCGATTGGGCTGCTGTTTTTTGAACGATTTAATTTCCCATGTGATGTGACTTCTCTTAGTTTAATGTGGGAGTGGAGATCATAAAGGTGAATTGACATTGTCCACTGTCCAACATCCTAATGCAACAAAACTTCCTGATACAGTAATTTATTTTGTTCACATGTTTACCGGATTTACAATACCATTTTATGTATCCATTAGGGATGCCCATGGTTCAGTTTGTTTTTTGCACAATAAGAGGACGAAAAAAATAACCACTTCCAATATTCTCTCATTTTGTCGTTCATAAGAGTAGCATTTTCTTCCATCTAAAGATTTGATCAACACATGATCTTTCAAAAGCAAAAGTGTTACTCAGCCAATTTAAACCTGACCAAAATAATAATAATACAATCAGTGAATCAATAGCTACAAACACTATTGATTTCTTCCCATGTAGCCATGGAACTTGGGAGCTATTTTGGTTCAGTCATTTTCTGGATTTGATGACAGAACGCAGTATTCCATTTTATTTTAAAAGTATCCCTTTTGCATATGAACTATGAATAGCCAGGCCATTTAGGTGCAGGGATGAGTTTGTGCATATCACTGCGGATACTTTCTTTTGTTGTTCCAGGGAAATGTTAAGTAAGTACATAAATAGCTGAAATTCAAGTTAAAGAAAGGAAACAAATTCCAAAGAACCATTCCTCTAGTAATGCAAATGTATTCTTTGAAGAGGTATTTTTCTTGTTTTATTGGCTTGGTATCAGCGGAGTTAAAACTCCAAATTTGTCTGGCTCAGTTTGCATGCCTGATTACATATTTAATTCATGAGAAGACATTCCAAAACGGGGCTAATAACCCTCCCTCCCCCCCTGACTCTCGCGTTTTGGCTGACTAACCCAACATGTGCCTTTGAACTTACTCATCCGTGTGGTTTTGGGGAAAGTGCTCATGCGAATCTGACAACACCAAAGGCAAAGACATGGATTTCTTATTCCAGGGCATGTATATTGTTAAAATAAATGCCTATGGTGTGTGTGTGTGTGTGTGTGTGCGCGCCTGCACTTTAAAGGGAGAAATAAGTATGAGACTTTTGATCTCAATCAATATTTATAAATAATAATGCATGTTAGGGAATACTGGCAGAGATGTGTGCAGTTGAAAAGCAGCTCAGAGCAGCTTCAGAGCACGGCTAAAGGCAGGATGGGGAATATTAAGGAAACACGTATCTTATGTCATGTGTAATGCCCTATAGTATAAAACACTCAACATATACAGAGCAATAAGGCAGAATGTGTTTAGACTCTTTTTGCCCAGGGTCTTAGCCTCTCAGGCTGGTTGTTAGGGATGTGCTGTATGTAGCCAGAGAGGAAGACACACACTCAGCGCTGAAAACAGTGGTGGATATAGACCAGGGGTGTTGCACAACATTCTGCTCCCTGTAGAAAGTCATTCTCTATGAGCACCTCCTCGCATCTACAGCTATTCATTCTAGAATCTTTATGGGCCCTCCTCACATGAGGTACTCTGTCCCATTTTCACCCCCAGTCCGACATCCCTGATATCAACTAATATACTCCTAAAAGGATGCTAGAATCAAGTGAAAGTGGAAAAATAAAGTAAAGTAAAAGATAGTAAAGATTCAAATACAACATCATCTATGAGAAAGCACCAGAAACTAAAAGTGATTTTATGATTATGTTAAGCCCACCCATCACGACAATCACGATTCACGATGTGATTGGACTGACCAGAATTTGTTTTTTCCAGCTCGCAATCCAACGGAGAGTTGCTACACTGACCCTAGGTGCAAATGACATTTGCTGCTGCTAGGGTGTGTCTAGATTTCAAAGCTAGCATAGAAATGTAGTCATGGCCAAATTAAGCTTTGTGAACTATTTTCTTTGAGCTCAATAGATGGAGCTCTCTGTTCAACACACTGAAATACCATTCCTTGAGCCCTTTTCTTCAAATTAAGAGTGCCATCTAGTGGGCTCGGAAAATAAATGAAATGGTTCATGAAGCTTCATTAGGCTGTCACTTAAAAAAAAAAAGAAGTAAGTTGCTAAATTGTAGTTGCAAATTGTTTTTCTTCTAAATTTTACTGGAAGGATATACTGAGTTTATTGACTTATTATAGAACATTGAGGTAAACGTCATTTGGCAAATGCAAGTGAATCACATAATGGTCTGTATGCGACTACTGTATTTAAGGCATCATGATAGACCCACTGCTCTAGGAAATCTTTGTTCTCTACTTGGCTTCCTCTCGGTATCAAAAGTCGGTCCAAGTTTGAAGCGTCACTTTCAACTTGGCATCTCCACTGATCCTGCAGTCAGCCGGCATGTGCCAGCTCTACTGAATAGCTTTAACAGGATTGGACGCTCGCCTCGACAGTGACACGCTAAGCCAGTCAAGGTCACTTACAGCATCACATAAAAGAAGACATCAGCTCTTAATGGAGTCATACATCACATTTAGCATATGGTTCAATTAGAGGCTTCATAGAGATTATTGAGATTATATTATCCCAGTGCATTCATTAGCTAAGCTCCAATAGTCGCCCATCTGATTAAAACCTGTGGGGGGGATTTGCTGCTATTGACTGGGAGAGATCAAGCATGGAGGGAGATGGAGACGCTGGTAATGTAGCTTACACGTTTGGGTGTGTGTACAATCACTTAAGTACGTGAGTTCTTTTTAATGTCAACACACTTGAAGGTTTACTAGTGTTTACATCTGTAAGCACCAGTGGCGACAAGCACAAGAATGCTGATAAAGTGGATCAGGAATGTACAATTGGTACATTTCTGCATGGGGTGTGTGTGTGTGTGTGTGTGTGTGTGCGCGTGCGTGTGTGTGTGAGGTCATGGATCCCCTGTTAGTTGAGGTGATGTGTCAGTGCATCTGACACATCAGTGTAGTGATCTGAAGTGATGGAGCTTGTGGCTCGATTTTTACATAATGTCCTTTTCCATCAGAGTGTATTTGATTATGTTTATTTTGAACATGATAAAAGATAAAAAAGAACATACATTTCAGTTCAAGCAAGAAAACCATCAAAACAAAATATTTAACAGTACATAATGTATGTTCTCTCAGAGTGCAGCATCAAAGGGAATTTAAAGTGCTCACTTCTCCAAAATAAAGAACACTTACTTACTTATAGCATCAACAAAGTAATGTCTTTTCAGAAACAATGTTCAGACTACTCTGAATAATCCACACAACACACTGTCAGATGTGTTTATTTAACAAATCTAAAAATCAGCTGTGGCTAAAGGCCGTAGAGGTACTCAGAGCTGAATGATTAGTTGATAAATAAATCAGTTGATCGACAGAAACTTGATTGACCAAAATACAGACAGTCACTTAAGTGTTTTTTAACCATTTAAGCCCGAGCGCCCCCGGTATGTAACTCACAGCAAACACCATACATGGGTATGCTAAACACGTAGCAACATGTAGCATATCTGCTTAATGGGAATAACTATTTTTATTTACGCAAAATACAAATCCAACACCAAGCAACTAAATGAGCATGTTGGGAAAACACAATCATGGCGCATATGTGAATATGTGAATCAATTTTTTTTTTTAACTATCCGCACAAACAATATGTCATTTACTCTGACCCAATAAGATATATATTGATGCTTACACCTCTACATGATTCTCAAAAGTGTTCCCTTTTATCATGATACCAAGATTACTAAAATAGACCTTGTAATTGCAGAGATATACTCCATTACTTTTGGATATATCATTTTTGAGTACGGGTCTGAGCCAAAGGCCTAGGGCTTAAGACGTTAAGGAAAAACTCATTTTCATAAACATCTCAAATGTGAGGTTGTGTTACTTTTCATGTCATTTATGACAGTAACCTGGATATCTTTGGCTTTTCGATAGATATGTGAAGACATAAACATTGGACTCAAATTATAATGGGCATGTTTCACTATCCTTTACCACTCCAAAGACAAACACGTTCATTGAATACATTTAGATAATGAAAATAATCTGTTTTGTTAAAGAATACATTTTTTTGAATATATGGAGCTTGCCTTTAATCCATAGTTAGGTTGAGCAAACAAATGATTGACACCTTCTGTCTTTACCATCCACTTATGAGGAGGTGTTCTTATATTTTTACTTTATTTCTTATTAATTCTTGTTATTCTGTGTGGATGTTGTGTCTTATACCTCTGCTATAACAGTTTTTATCTATCTATCTATCTATCTATCTATCTATCTATCTATCTATCTATCTATCTATCTATCTATCTATCTATCTATATCTGTTTCCTCTCATTCCTGCTTGCTCCTGTGAGAGGAAGGTAAAGTACCCGAGGCCTCCGGGAGGACACGGCAGGAACAGAGGGCTCTGCCTGGACCAGCTGCTCCCTCTATTGGATCAGAAGACATTGTACTGTACTGGATACATACAGTTGGATTTGATCTAGAATACCCTCTAAAATGACAACTAATCTCAGTGGAACAGGTGTGGCTGGATGTGTTCTTCTGTGTGATTGCACTGTCCTGTGGCTCTCTCTCTCTCTTTCACACACACACACACACACACACACACACACACACACACACACACACACACACACACAACAATAAATCACTTCTGACTCTACTCAGCGAGCGGCCCGGCCTATCCCGGGGTCATCTTAAAATCACCATTTAATGTTTAACTGCAAAGCTGGCTTTGATATCAGCACCAGATAAAGTGGAATTTCTTGATTGCTTCGGTCAAAGAGGCTCCACCGGCTGAGAAAATGATTTATTGGACACAGGGAAGTCGGTGGAGATCAAAGGAGACGGATGAGCGTCCGACTCGCACCGTTGGCCGGGAGCAGGCTGGGGCTTGTCCAATCACTCGCACCAGCAGGGCCCCTGTCAGCGCTGTCACTGCTTTTTAATTGGCCACAGAGAGAGAGAGACAGAGAGAATAGAGGTGTGAGGAGAGGAAACCGAGGGCTGAGGGGTCCCAGAGGGTCACCAGAGAGCTCAGGCTGGACCCCATTACTCAGGCAGGAGATAGGAACGGTCAGCTTGGGTGGAGGGTCGTGGAACACTGATTACATTGCTGATAGACTTTCCATAGAAGTGCATAGAGATGACTCCCCGGCCCTGTCTTCTGAATAGGAAAGAGGGCAATGGGACGGAGGAGAAGAGCAGCAGAGGTCGTGGCAGAAAAAGAGAAAGCAAGAGAATTAAAAGCGTGGAGAAAAAAAGAGAGCTATTGATTTTTTATGAGGGAGAAGATTTGCTCCCAAGATTGAGAGCAATATCATATTAAACCTTGTTGCTGGCCTAGAATGAGAAAATAAAGCCTGTGAATCAACCCCCCCGCCCCACTCATGTTTTTTTAATACTTTCCAGGCTGAACTGCAGCACCAGAGAATTACAGCTTGTGAGATAATTGGAAAAAACATCAGCATTGCAAAGGCTATGTTGGTGGAGGTATACGCCAGACGATGTCCAGCTATTTTAACAAAGACGAATGAGGTTTTAAAAGCAAAAGATGACCTTTTGAGTAAATAGCCGTCATAACACAAAAATACAAATTCAATACAAGGTGTAATGCACATTTATTCAAAAGGACTTATAGAATTCATATACTGCAAAACGGTTTAACAAAAAATAGTACAATTAATTCATTTCATGAAGGTTTTTCACAGGCTAAAAATGTTTAACCCAATAATTTCAACTGAACTATGAGACCTGCTGTGGTCGGACAGCATGGCGGGAGACAGGGCAAGAGTCCCAGGGGCTCACCCCCAACCTGTCGCTCCACTCAGCAGCTGGGGAAACAAGGACACCTCCGTTGGTCTCCAGAAGTTGCATTTTATTTGACTCTAGCTACTGTCCAAGCACTTTTTGTTTTTTAATTTTTTTAAACCTGTAATTATTCAGGGAAGGTTCACTAAGAGGCAGCCTCTCTTTTGCAGGAAATTGATTTCTTCACCACTAAACGTCAACTCCTCTGCTTCGTTTGCCCTCTCTTGTCTGCTAACACCGCATCTTCCGCCATCATTCTCTTGCATCAGCAGCCTCTCCATTAAAGATGGCGGCGTGCGTGAGCGCAGCTGCACGTTGCTCTCCTATTGTATGCACCCAGTGAAGTAGCGCTCCTAATTTACAATAACAATAAAGGCATTCAATTTCAGGAAAAACCTCAAACTTTCCCACCAACATGGTGGATGAGCTGGCGTGAATATTCAAAACTTTTTTTAAACGACTGTAATCTACTAAATTTTTGCAAGGGATTATTCTCCTTTTTTGTTTTGCTTATTTGTCATGCAAAGGGACTTTAGCTACAGCGATGCTTTAAGCTTAAGGCTAACATCAAGTTACTTGCATACTTACAATGACTATGCCAACTTGCTGATGTATAGCAGACAATGTTCACCATGTTCTGCATCTTAGTTTTGAGTGCCATCTTGAAAATATGCAGGATTGAAAAACAAATCTGCCTCTGGAACAATAAAGATTACCATTCTAACATTTGCTATTTAGCAAAACGTAGGCTACAGCTGAGGCTGATGGGATTGGTAATAGATCCTATAAAAACCAGAGTGCCTGGTGCACAGACAACATCTAGGTGCTGCTGTGGTGAAACTTAACAAGAATGACATGTTAAGCAATGCTATGCGCACCGTACCAACAGATAATATCTTTTGACATTATAGTGGAGCCTAAACACAATGCCAATATAGATGGGAATCATAGTTAACCATACGCATTTCACTGCACAGCACAAACACCCACTAGCTGTGGAGCTTACAGTAATATGACAAAATATTAACTGACATGGTCGAAAGAAATTCTATAAATCTCACTGTCTTTATGACATTTTACCAGTTTCCTGCTTGTTGCTGGTATTCTAATTCAAATCGCAGTAACACTAGCTCACATTCAAAAAACACACTCTTCAAAAAATACAAAAAGTCTGATTTAAAATGCATCCCAAGCAGGCAAGCTAGTGATTTACGGGTAACTTCAATGCAAAATAAAAGAATGACGTTAGAGCAGATAACATTAAACTTTGAATGATGTTTTTTTTCAAATTGTTTATTAATGCTTCTAAATACTCCCATCAGCCATTCCCCTTACATTGGTCAAGACCAGATATGCAAATAAAGTCATAATTAGTTTATTCCCTGCTTTAGAAGTCCTGCTTTGCATCATCATTAAACTGTCTTTGTGTCTTATTACAAAGTGAAAAATAATGAAAACCCCTGTTGTCAGGCATTTGCATCTCAGAATGGTGCAGGATATTTTCTGAAGTGAAACCACACCACCCGTAATATTAACACTACATCAAATGCTTGTACAGAAACTAATGCACTGAGAGATTTTGTTTGCATATCTGCATGCTGGTTTTTATGCAGCACACTGACTGTGCTAACAGAGTGTAAAGAGGGACAGCAGAGAAATGGGAAAAATGGAGATTAATGGCTTATGCTTAATTAAAATCCCCAGAAACTAATGTTGGGAAAATTGAAATGTTCCTTATAGATATAATTTGTGTGTGAAGCAGTGAAGCTGAGTGTGACCATCTTGTGATCTCTTCTATGTATTATAGAGCTTTCTGCATGTAATTGGAAAGTGGGAGCCGTCCAAAAGTTGTCAGTTGAGACCCTGAGTCACCCAGTTATGATGCAGGGTTTAATTTTGTACTTACAGTATAGGCCTGCACTCATTAAAAAAATAAAGGTGAGTTATATAACTTACTTGTTAAACACGGAAATTAGTCCAATCTTGAAACGCAACAGTAGATTCAGGTAAAAAATGTGACTGCCTTGGTTTTTTTTTTTTTTTAATGGATGATCGATGTTCAATTTAACCCCCCACCAGATTGAATCTACATTGAAAGAAAAAAAAATCTATTACTGGAACCCTTTAAGCAAAAATTCAGATTTCCTGTCCTTATGTGAATTCAATTATGACTACCCATATTCTACGTTCAACATTGTCAAATCGACCTGTGTAATTCATGGGCAAGGCAGGACTGTGCTGGTTGGCTGACTAATGTGGATAATTAAGGACAGCAGTTGATAGTTCAAGTGTCAATGTGAGAATATGGAAAGTGGTTGTACAATGGGTAGCATTGTATCAGTAATTGATTCTTACTTCGTTATTATGAGATGTGATTACTCAATCACGTAAAAATTTTGCAGGAGACTTGTTGCCGCTGAAAGGTTTTTTTTATTGTTTGCCACTAAACCAGCAAAGAGGGAATCTGCTGGGTTGCTTTACAGCACGAAATAGGAAGGGGGTCCAAATTTGTCCACCCAATCCGATTGTTTAACATTTACTTTTATTCATTTAGCAGATGCTTATGTCCAAATAGCCTAGTTCAACCAACCCATGGAAAGCCTACTCTAAACCAATGTGCATGGATTTATCTTCTGACAAAAGAGACCCAAGGGTAATCAAATCTGATACAAACCGTTTTCAGGATAATTAGACCCATTCCAAGGCGCAGTTGAATCAAACAGACCCATGAAAGAAGCTAACATGGGACATCAACAAAAGCCCGGGGCAGAAAGAGTTGCTATTGTTACTGCTCTTTACAATTTCCATTCTCCGTCTCGCCTCACCAAACACATACTTTGCATTACGTGTTGAAACAGCTGAAACAGAGTCCACTTAGATCTTATATTAGGAATACTGGCAAACATAGCTTGGCACTAGAATGGCATTCTACCCAGACCAAATTAAGTCTAATCTGGTGTTATTATTATTTGCACCCTTTCAGACTTGGGTCCCTAGTAGGGGGGTAACGATACTTCGTTCTAGATCAATATATCGATTAAATCCTCAACGATTCAATATTATCAATACAAAGTGTAAACATGGATACAACAAATGGGCTTATGTATCGTGTTGTATTGTATTGCTGCAGGCCCCTGAATTGAATCGTATCGAAATCCTATCATGGCAGACTTTGAGATATGAGTAAATATTGTATCGTTGTCCAAAGAATCAATATAATATTAGAAATAGCCCGATAGATTGAGACGTTTTTTGGCCATTTGCAGATTATCTGTATCTGCGTTTTATTTACCTGATAATTGATGAAGTTGATTATTAAAAAGTGTTCTACTTTGGCTCGGCTACAGCTCTATGTCTGTCCCGCTGCTTCAGATTCACTCCCCACTGAGGTGGACTTAATGTCCTGCCTACAACACTGTCTGACTGTCTTTTGCTGTGTGTTATGTTGAAAGTTTCTAATTTGTTAGATAATAATTGCTTAAAGCATTTAAACAAAGTTTTGTGTAGGAGTTTGTACTTTTAAAATATCTTTATTTGGATTTTCCTTTTCACTGTAAATGCATATCGGTTCCAAATATTGGTTTCATTAACTACCAATGATCAGTATCGTATCGGCAGTATATATAATATTTGTAATCCGAGGTTGGGTCATGGTTCGGACGAATTCTCTCGCAGATGCAGATGTGAGAGGTAGAGCAAAGGGTTTACAGAAAAAACACTTTTGGAAAATGAGTTGCTGTAAAAATACTGCCGACGTGAGCTTTCAGTCACCTCAACTACACTTCGCTTATTTGTAATTTGGCTTTTATTGGTATCGACACCGAGGTACTGTTACAATCCGTCTGACAGTGATGCACTGATCCATTAAAAACTCAATACATGACAATGTCACACCTGCAATCCTACACTGAGAATTTCTGAGAAAGAAGAAACACTTAAAATACTTTGAGCGCAGCTGGTCCTTGAGGGGGAAATAAGGATTGGAGCAGCAGCTTACAACATACACCACATCACAACATATCATAGACCCTGGAGGTTTTGTGTCCCCACATTTTCCCCCTACACTTAAAGATAGATGCTTATCATTATCTGTCCTCCCCTGGCATCTGGCTGGGGTCCAGTGACCTTTTTGTCGTGGCCATCACTATCAGGGATTACCTATCGATCAAACGCACCAACATAGGGAGCTTGTTGAAAAAAAATGTGTAGATGTACGGATGTCCTCTAAAGACCATTACCAACAAAGTGAGGGTGTGCAAGTGATCAGGTGAAGGTGTGTTTGCATCTCCTTGACCGAAGTAATGAGCATTTCAAATGTGTGTGTGTATGTGTGTGTGTGTGTGTGTGTGTGTGTGTCTCCTTGATCAGGGTGATGGGTGTATGAAATCACACAGGGCATTAAAGTTGATGAGGTGATTTAAAGTGAGCAATGTGACCAATGGACTGAACAATGGGACTCTGCGGACACAATTGCACACACCCACACACTTACTCTCACACACACACTCACACACACAAACAGGTAGGTTTTTAATGAGGACACCAAGCGTTGATTGATGGGAAATGTATGTCCGTTCCCAGATTCATGTACCGCGTCAGGCCGTTACTCTTTTCTCTTTATATCGAGCTGTAATTTTATCTCTCTGGGGTCAATCATAGGTTGTTCTCCAGCTGGAATTGTTCGGAGAAGTCAATATGGTGAATGATGAATGATGAGCTCAGTACGCTGTTTGTCAAGGAGTTAAGCAGCAGTCCTGAAAGTGCAGTGTAGACAGAGCATCGACAGTGGCTTTCATCAACACACAAATCCTCACTGCGCAACCACCTGATGATAAATGGACTTGCATATTTGCCATAACAATTCACAATATGGTGTCGTGTTTGGCCCAGCATGTGTTCAGTAGTTGTTCAGCGCTTTCCCCTGCTAGACTGTCTCCATATCTTATTGATAAAAGAAGTGATTCAACTTCCAGCTCATGAAATATTTTAAACATGCGTGTTAACACATCTGCACAGGAGGTGATGCATTCAATATTTAATGCACAGCAAAGTGTGTGGAATAAATAAATCGGTTGCACTGGAAAAAAAGAGCCACTCAATTTTTAGTAAAGTAATCACATCTGAATTTCAAGGATTAATTTGACAAGTGATTTATGTGTCTGCACTCTGCACCAGACATATCACCAATAAATCTATATAATGATATGGGGCAATATCATAGTGGGGGGTCTAGTGGGGGTTTTGACCATCAACGACTTCATTTCCTGTATTTGGATGCAATTTTATGCACCAATTTACTGTAGAAATCCCTTTTATTTAGCCCTTTTATTTATACTTTTTTCTTTTAGGCACAATAAATCCTTCTGTGAAGATTCCAGCATTAAATAACTAGAGCATTTCTAAACAGGCTGATTTTAGTAATATGTGTGTATAACCCAAAAGCAGAATATGATTTGTGAATATTTTGTAAGCCACTAATAGTGTAGTGTGGATCAATGGAAGTGCCTTGTCAGTATAAGCCTGATACGCCGGCTAACGAGATATGAACAACTTCTAAACAAGCTATCATTACACGCTGACAATGGCACGTTTTGACGAAAATTTGAATTATGCAGTAAGACAGACTTGCTTGGTTCTTTCAGGGATGGATTTGTAAAGATTGACAATATTACCTGTCTAACTAGGACATTTTGGGACCGATTGGTGGAGATTGCTATTGACGAAGTATCCACAGCAATACACTGGTACGAGACAATTTTGTTTAACCATGCATCCAGCTAATTTATAAAGCTCACAGTACTCTATTGTGTAAACAGTTAATTTAATTTAATATTGTATTTGGTGTTATCTTTTGTTGGGTGCATATGTTCCACCAAAACAAGTTTCTTCCCAAGACCATTTTGCAGAGCCGCTGTCGCTGCGTCCAGATCTTAGGGTCGCCCAAGACTATTGTGATTGGTTTAAAGAAACACAAAGAACCCAGACTGTTTTCTTTTTCCTATCCCAGAATGTATTTGTGGTGTAGCCAGACATTACTCCACAGTGCTGTGGAAATCAGTATGGCAATGGGAAACTACTATGAATGTTATGGTGCAGCTGCTCAGATTGCTGGATTCTCTCTCCCAGTTTACTCCTCATCCATGTGGTCACAGTCTAATTGATTTTCGCATAGCTTGAATCTGGCAGCATAAGAGGCCAGGATTCATACATCCCACTGTTATTCCCGCTGAAGGCTTTCCGAGCTAAACCAACATTAAATATTATCAATTTAAGAAGCCCATTTGCTTGAAAATGTGTAATATTTAAAAGCAGCCGAGGCCTGTTATCCATCTAATGTGCTGTTCACAGCTGTCATCTCCGTGTTGGATCTTCCTTTGCATGGCTTTAATCAGTGAGAAAAAAAATTCACTAATTAAACATGAAATCATGAATATGCTTTTTTTTGACAACTTAAATGTCTCTGTCAGGTTTGGTGCGTTTGGCCAGTATTTCTTACCACTGACCTGAATTCCATCATCTCTCTTGTGTGTTTTCTTTTGCTTGTCAGTAGAGTGTTGATGTTACCCACAGATGATTAATGAACAACAATGGGCTGCTGCTTCAAACAGCAGCACAACGTCGTGTCTTTATCCAGTAGACGCTTTTCCTTTCTGAGAGCTTTGATGTGGTGAATGAGAAGCAGACAATAACTTTTAGAGACGACTCCTGCAGCTTACCTAATGTAGCAAAATTGGACAAAATGTCTGGTTCATGTCAGATAAATTGTGAGAGTATGCATTACAGGTTCATTCAAGAATTCTGTGTATGAGATGAAAGGACATAAAATTACCCTTTTAAAATGGGTTGAAGGATCATGTTAGCACGCCTAATAAGAGTGTTACAGGAATAAATGAAATCATTTTGATGAAAGCAAAGGCTAAAACACATATTCAAATTATAAACTTACAATGGATGGCTTTTTTAAAAATAAATTTTTCATGACAAATAGATGAGTGGAATCTTTCTGAGTTTTAATAAAGCTCTAAAATGTGCCCAGAATTTCATATTCTTAAAGAAAAGGAAAGGAAAGAAGAAAGCAAAAACAGGCTTTAAAGGCTGTGTTGCACCATGTCTCAGTATACTTATTCCCTGAGGCAGCGCACACACTGCAGAATGAGCCATTTGAAACATGTGCTGCATGATGGAAAAGTTACATTATGATCATTGCAACATTCACATGAGATATGACAAGAACATCATCACACTCTCCAACAACACATTTCAGACTTTCAGATATCACAGCGTGTACCAAAATAACACCACAAGCCTGCCAGGCATGAGATATGGTCAGCGTTGTTGTTAAGAAAACACTGCATATGTTTTACTGGGCAAATGAGTCATCACTCCCATGCTTGTTAGAGAATGGTATACATTACAGGTTCCATAACATGATGTCTATAATGATGACTAGCACGCTGAGCGCATCCTCCAGCGTAAAGGCTTGACACGTGGATGAGATTTATGAGCTATAACTGCTAAATATTCATCTACCATCCACAGTACATCACCAAAGAAATCTGCACACATGACAGTAATCATGCATCGTTTTTATGCTTAGTTCTGTACTGGTGTAGAGCTGTACAGAGTTAAAAAAATACTTATAAATAATTGTAACAATAATAATTATTTTAAAATTGTCTTCATATTCTTTGGTGAGGAGTTCATTATACACAATGGTAAGTATTTGAGGCTCTGTTTATCTGAGGCGACCTGCCGAACAATGCCACAGCATGGAGCTTAATAAGAAAAGTGAACTCTCCCACATGAATCTAAGAAAAAAATAGACAATGTTTTGTAATGACAAAGTAGTATTAAGAATAAGGGCTTCTTGGCCTGGTCACAGTAGATTTTAAAACCGTAACATTACACAGCAACATTAATGCACTTCAGACCAATAACTAACAGTCTTAATAACAATATAGGCTTATAAGTGTTTTGCACACACCACTTTTAGTTAACCTAGTTCTGCTAGTATCACAACTAACGCCACGTACACATGTACCAAAACCATTCCCCTCTACCTGTCTTCCCTCGCATCAGTTCAAGAATATTTGCATCAAAACAGAGCTGTTGTCACTGTCCCGTGTGTGGCATTTCATTTCCCCGTTGTTGCGTCCCCCAGAGCAGCCCAGTGTGATGGCAGTTTGTGAAATGGTCACGTATGTATTCGAAATAAACAACATTAACATGACCTGTACACAAATCAATAAATCAAAATAACATGACCATATCATGAACTGCCGTGAGACCGGGTTGGAAATACAGAGAGAGTTGTGTGGAGATAGTGTGGACTCTTAATTAGCTTTGTTGCAGCTAATTTGGCAATGGCTTGAATGTAACGGATGTTCATTAATATCAAAAAGTTACGCACTAAAGCCTCTAATTAGACTGGATTTTTTTTTTAAATTGATTTTGCGTAATTCTTCCAACCCGCATTTTATTATAACAAAAGGAAAACTAATTATGTCATGTTACCACGGATGCCACATGCCATTTTGTGCTTGGTCCTGGTGTTATGTTTCAGTTGCGGATTGGACCCAGGAGCGGAGACAGGCTCGTAAGGTGTAACAAAAAAGTGAGTTTATTTACAAACTGGAAAATTGCGAGTTGTTGTGAAGGTTAGGATGGAATCATAGTTGGCAAGCGAGGAAGTGAAATGGAGCGATGGAAAGTGGAGCCAGGCTGGAGGGTGAGGCAGCGAGGCAAAAATAGTGTGGTTGAAAACTAAACAGGAGCTCTAAGCAAAAAGGAAAAACACACAAGTGGTTAGAAGCAGACCAAATAACACTCTAGCACAGGGGTCTTCTATGTTTTTTAGGCCGGGGACCCCTTAGCTGAAAGAGAGTAGTAGGGACCCCCTACTGCTGTAAATATATTGTAAAAAATTAAGTTGCATGTTGGATGAATAAAAATAAATGGATATTATACATATATAAAGTATATTATTTATACACCATGTTTTAATGCTAAACATATATGTGAAAGGCACAATCACTCCTTAAAAAATCTATACAATTTTTAAATGGAGACTTACAGTTACAGTTTGGCGGCCTCCACTGTACTAACCCCCTGTTGAATATCTCTGCTACAACACTTTAGGACGCAGAAATTGGCCAAAACAAACAAAAAACAATCTGGCACCGGCAGTCAGAAATTTAGGAGCTTTTATGCAGACAGGTAACGAGGAAGATTGCCCGCATATATGGAGGAAGGCCATTTGCCCACAAAAATACCACGCCCATCCAGCACAGAAAGATGAGGAAGCTCCATACACATGCAGTAAAACACTAAATAATAATACAGTCACAGCCAAACTGTGACACTTGGCCCTGCCCCAATTTACTTGTTTTATTACTCTCTTTCTTAGCACTCTCACCTTTATCCCTTCACCTCTCTCTGTCTCTTCTCATGGGATGTATGTGGGTCCGTTTGGATGGCTTTGCATTTTGCCAGCCGAATGTCAACTTCCCCCCCTGTGCATCACTGCCAGCTGCAGCACCTATCTATGCGTTACATATCACCCTCTAGGAGGGTCTCTGACTATGATGCTGGGGTTTGAGTTCACTTGTCGGTTCTGAAGCGTATCCCTCGCTGTCTGATGATTGAGCCCAGTTCTCAGTCTAAAGCCTAAACAGTTGGTGAAGCAGGGAGAAGCGGTTATGGAGGAGCTTTTAATATTTCCCTGATGGAAAAGCACCATGGGAGCGTTTGAATATTTTATTAAAGCACACTGAATTTGGCACACACACACACACACACACACACACACACACACACAAACAAATGCGCTCTGACGCAGGAGCAGACACAAATCAGAACCCGTTTTCACATACACACCCCACAAGGTAATGAGATTAGCATTCTGATGGTCTTAGAAAATTGGAGAGTTGGGAGAGCAGAGGAAGAAGAATAAAAGTAGAGTCACCCATTGAAATTGAGCTGATGCAGCAGTGATGACATATTTCATGCAAAAAGGGAGCGCTGAACATCTTCATACTCAAATTCTGCTGCTATTTCTTTCCACAGCGCACAAAGTAGGTGAAAAGGTGGGTCACATTTTTTCTTTTTCTTCTTTTTTTTATTGATTATTACCCTTTTTTTTCGTGCATTTCCATGCTTTGATGACGCTGACAGAGATGCAGCCGGAAGGGAGTTCAGCTTGATAGTACATGTGTACATAGTGTACATGCAACAGGCAGCTTAGCAGTTGACACTCTTGTAAATCTCCCCTTCTATTGTGCGTTCACTCATTAATATTCCATAAAAAAAGTTTCTTGTATCTTAAAAAAATAGTTTGCTTTTACAACATTCATAAAAGACTGTTTTTCAATACATACTAAGTTGGGACTGTACACAAAATGGACGGTTCAGTTCACTATGGTGCAAAGCTACCTCCCCTGTGAGGCTAAAATGAACTGAGCACATACATGCCCTGAACCATGACGGATGGAATGATTTGGATTTTTTTCTTTGAAGTGTTCCATCCCCTGATCTTTGGTCTTCTGTCAACATACAGAATGTCGTCTTTACTCCAACAGATGTAGCAATTGCGTTGGCCCGAGTTTTACTACTTTAACTAAACACAGTGTTACTGCTACTCCACAGCTTTAAGAAACAAAAAACACTAAAAAAAATGTTTTTGTGATGTGCTTGCCAGTTGATAGAGAGACATACGTTTACTGTGAAAGTTTCACTTCTTTCCTTTCTGAGTGTGAGGAAGGATAGAGCTGCTGTAGCACAGCTGGAGGATGGATGCTGATTTGATGCATGATGGGTGACAGCTCGATAGCTTCCACCACACATTAATATTCCCATCCCAACCACATCTTTGTCATTGTGACATTAGCCATTCAGTCCTAATTAAAAAAATGACTCGTGATGTATGTGGTTGCGCAATATTGTTAAGGTATCATAAATAACTGTCGGAAGTTGATGGATTCATCATATTAGTAATGCTGCAGAAAGTATAGAGACGGAGTGCTTGATGTCTTTTTTAAGTGAGAGACAGACATTCATCAAAGTCAAAATATACTTTATTATTATCCCAGAGATGGGAAATTTGTTTGGTCAAATTGCGGCACCTTTAAGACACGAAGGCCAAAAACTTTGGCCAAAATGTTCACTTAGTTACTTTTCAGTAAGTCTGCCTCATGTTTTCTTAAGTAATTGATTAATCAGTGTATTGAGTGCATAAAACACCAGACATTGTTGTTAGGTTAGGCAACAAAAGTACTTGGTTAGGTTTAGGAAAAGATTGTGGCCACCAGACTTTCCTAACTAAATATTACATTCCTAACTAAGACAATATAATAGAGATGGAATGTTTTGAATTCCCATGGTATTGATGTGCTTGATTAAATTGGTAATATTGTTCTTTGCAGTATTACCACCACCCCTCGAAACATTTACTTTGCAGACATTGCAAACAGCTGACAAACTAGTTGGCGTGGCAAGCGTTAAATATCTCCACACAGCATGTGACACACGTGCTGCTGACGAATGACGTAGGATGTGCTGCGATGGAGAAAAAAATAACTATTAGCTATTTTTTCAATATCGGAGCCAATATCTGATCTTAATATCGGATCGGTACACCGATAAAATGAAGTTGTTTTTTCTTTTAACGTAAATTATGTAAGCATGTAACGTACATAACTTCCGTAAGTTATGCACCCGGTGTGTTTTCGCTGTAAGGGTAGCAGTGAGTAGTAGCTCCTGAAATAAACTCACTTCTGGAACAAAGACAACACAAGCTCTAGATTTGGTGAAGAAATAAGAAAGGAGGAAGGTGATTTAGAAGGAACTCTGGTACCATTGTTACGGCACCAAAACAAAACTGGTTTTGTTCAGTACATAGTCCAAGGCGAGAGAGCAGAGAGACTACTCTCTCCCAGCAGCAGATGTGGTGTGGTGATGAATAGGGGTATGCAGCTTTGTTTGTGTCAAACAAAAACAGTCTTGGTGTCTCCTTGGACATTGAGACACCTGATTAAGAGTGTCAATTTCTTTCAGAGTCACTTGGATTTGATTTATCTTGGTGTCACAATCAGTCCATGTACCTAAAATGGAAATATTGTAAGCTACCAATTTGATGAAATTCAGAAGGAAGATCTGTCTTGTTGTTTTGTAATATTTTATTATAAATAAGGTAGATGTTTCCAGATAACAGCAGGAGGGATGGTAAAAGAGCAAAAAAAAAGAAAGAAAATAAAGCCAGAGCTTTATTATATATTAGCCTGTCGTGTTCACTTTTGAGACTGTTTGCTGAGATAGATCAAAAGCACGTCAGGCGGCTTCAAGGACTTCAAATATTTGACACTTTAGTCAAACATTTTATTCCGGTGTTGTCACCGAGATGTCGCTCACAAGAGATTTGTCATTTCTTGCCCTTGACATCACAGCCAGACATGCTGGAATATGGTGGGTGGAGAAGACTCGGGTACTAGTGTTATAATATAGACAACCACGAAATTGTATTTTCTATATCATTTTGCAGTCCCCTTTGGAAAACAATCTCATTATAATTCCTGCTTATCTACAATGTTCTTGTAATTGGAAAACTAAAATGTTCTCACCTAGTATGAAATTGTATTAGGGTATAAGTGGATTTTATTATTATGACATGCTTGGCAGGGATATTAAAATGTAATAGAAAAATCTCTTGGCAATTAACAAGGGCATTGTTTTCTTTGTCATTACTCCCTTTTTTTCACATAGGTTATTTTATGCATAGTGTAAATTGTGTTGTTGGTTTGTTATCCTCACTGAAGCTGAGGGAGGATTATTTTTGGTTTGGCTAAAAAAAAAAACACAACCCAAACAATTAAAATAAAATAAAAAAGCAATATGAATGAATTGACATTGTTATAGTGCTGCAGATCCTCGTAGGGAGGACGTCAAGGTGATGGTTGACATTGGAAACCTTTGTTTATATCAAGTTTTCTACCAACAACAAATGTTTGCTTTGAACCATGACCCGCAATTTTGCACCAATTAGAACTTTCTAGGTCAATTCCGATTTTTCATTAAGTTTGGCCTGCCAAAGGGGGAAAAAGACTCTCGGTTGTTTGTATTTCTTTAACAAATTACAATAATCTTGGGTGCCACTAAGCACTGGATGCAGCGATATATAGATAAATATAATAATAGATAAATATATAGCAGAGATAACTGAAGGGGAGGAGTATGGCTGACATCTGGTAAGCCAGACTATAGGGGCCTAGGATCACACAATCAGTTGGAAGGACGTCTTGCAGTATCTGTTATTACATTACAGTAGTAGTATACAAGTAGTA
Organism: Etheostoma perlongum; assembly: GCA_026937815.1. Taxonomy (NCBI): domain Eukaryota; kingdom Metazoa; phylum Chordata; class Actinopteri; order Perciformes; family Percidae; genus Etheostoma; species Etheostoma perlongum. The sequence continues at coordinate 5,882,479 of CM049382.1, read as the reverse complement.
GTTATAAAGACACTGGGAGATTGTTTTAGGATGCTCGTGGTGAGTCTTACCTGGCAGTACAGCATATTATTTGGCTGTAATAATGCCAGACACACAACTCCAGTGGACATGTATACAGTCTTACAGTTCTTGTCATTACATTAATTATCACCTCTTGTCTTTTCCCTTCCTCTCTCTAAGTCTTCCCCCCCTTTTGTCCTATTTCACTCATTCTGTTCTGCTTTCTTTCCCAGACTCTTTTTAATCTCACTCCCTGTCTCCCCTCTCCCTCTATTTCAGTATGGCTTTGCTGTGGCCTCTGGGCCCTTCATTACTTTGTCGTTGTGCAGTGGCCACTCTTTTTGACCAGGCGCCATCTGGGATTAGTGTTATCTCCATCTCTGTCACTTGCTTATCTATTTTCTAGACTCTTGAAATAAAGCTCCGCCAGATGTGTGATGTACTTCAGATTTCCTGAGGCAGGAATGGAAATCCTCCCTTAGATGCCCTTCCTCGGTCTGAGGGAGATGTGCACAGACTGCAGCCAAGCACCTTAGAGATATACTGAACACTCGATAAATTATTTCACTTTTTAGCTGATGTTCCTAAAATGGTAAACAAACTACTTTCATGATTGTATGTTTTAGGTTTCATAGTGACTTCTGTTCAAATGTATCTAACACTATAACAAAGTACAATTCTCTGAATTCTTTTAAGGGTGATGACACTGAGACATTATTAAATAAAATTGCACCATCACGAACAAACACTGTAATTATTAATGCTATTTATCAATCTTAGGGTGCTCCAATCAGGATTTTAGGGGCTGATCACTGATTGCTGCAAGCAATATCGACCGATACCGATAACCGATCACAGGGACTATTCAAACTCTTCTCTTTATCGTGTAGCATTATTTAATTAACTATTCCTAATACAATTGTGTATTATGTATTAAAATGTAGGGATGAGAAAGTATGATCAATTGACAACAATAACATGTGGAACATGTGCAAAATATTTTACTTCTTCCGTCTTCTATATACTTTCACAACAATGTCTTAGCTTTTATTCAGTTTGTTTATATTTCATTTTTTATTCATTTAATTTCACAGGAATGCTGCTTCCAATAACTAAGCATAGGTTACTGTGGTTTGAGTTGAGAGAAAGATTGGAATATACCTACTGTTGTCATATTGATTTTCCTACTTCATATCAACTCTGAATTGGAACATTTTTAATACTTATTTGCCTGCTTTCTGAGTGACATAACTTGACACACACACAAACACACACACAAACACACACACACACACACACACCTATATTACCAACAGTGGACCATCGGGCTACAAGGACCAAGTGATGACTTCAGTTTCTGGTCATTAATTAAATTACTAATATTGTTGGAACAATATACATTAGTAACGTTGTTGTTGTTGTTGTTGTTGTTGGCCACTTAGGGTCAGATATCAACTATATTAGCATCACACACAACTTTTACATAAAAAGTTAATATGGCTAATATTGCGTATTGACACATACAGCAGACTGCTGGAGCAAAATTCTGCTTCACTGTGCTAAAGCAAAGAGGAGGCCAAATTTGCCCATCACTGTGAAAATGGTAGTAATGTGTTGTTCAAGTAGGACTCTCCTCGACCGTTCTGGGCTTGGAGCAGCCACTCGACCCTGCGTGGGTCTGATGGACATTCTCTACCATTATTACATATTCACATGGATCGATTCATGGACACCTGTTTCCACAGATGATAAAAAGGTAACTTAGAGTAATTAGATCAGACTTAGAAAATGGATCACCAGAACTGTTTTTCTCACTTGCCTCTCTGGCCTTCCGTACATTTGTTCTATTGTTCATATTGAAATACTGGTTATTGCTGCTTTGGATTTTATTTATTCACCTGTAGCACACAGCAGAAGTAATCTGTGACAAAAGGAAATGTCATTGAAAGTACACGTTACTGTTGTGTATTGTGACTAAATTGCTGCTTTTTTTGAAATGCTGACATGTGTGGACAGTGGTAGGCAGGATAATGGGGTGACTCAAAGTGGCGTCAGCCCAGCCCGTAATGTGTGTTTTCCTTTGCTGATGTCAATTTGTAAAGTGTCCTGAGCTAATGGGAAACAGTGGTCAGGATAATGGGGCTCAAAGTGGGTTGAATGAAAAGTGTCCTGAGCTGTGGGTTGTCATATTATGTGTGTTTTTTCCTTTGCTGTGTCATGTCACCAATTTGTAATGGAATGTTTTAAACATTCCAATTAGATTTTGCATTGTTTCTAAAAACCTCTTTTGGCAACTGCACTTTAATTCAGCATGCCTTTACACTACAACTTAACTTCATTTCCCAGAAGGAGTGTTTCTTACCTCTGGGCCAAATGGGAAAAGAGCAGGGATAAAAGAAATACCCCAGAAAATGGAAGGACCAAAGATGAAAGATACACCATTATACAGTGCAATACAGTTTTTGAATGAAGATTTGTACTGTTTAGCCCACCCACCCGCTTGCTTATTTATAAAGCAGACTACTGGTTATTATGAAATAATAACGAGAGCTTATTGACAGTGACAATGGCACACCCACGGTGTTCTGTCTGCTACACTATTTTTAACAGAAAACTGGCTGAGCACAACTGAGCCATAGTTACAGCCATCACTTTTACTCCATGTAGCAAACAATCAGTGAGATTGTTTACTCTAGTCAGATGTCAGGAATGATCATGTTAAAGAAAGTTTATAGCCTATTTATATAGAGCAGACACTAAAGGCTTTTTACATTTAAATGCTGTATCAACTTGATTTTATGGCTATTACTATTGTTTTGACGTTCACCAAAACTGATTATTATCAGTTTAATAGATGATGAAAATAATAATTATTTGCTATTTTGTGATATTTTCCCAACCTTGAGATATCATGCGCACCGTCCACATCGTTCTGAAATGATTAGCAATTCTAAAATAGCACTTACAGAAGCATTTCTGATTTGGTGGCCTCTTATGGGCAGTGGAGCAAACTGAAAACACAACCATCTTATAAAGTTCCCATTGCTAAAGTGTAAGCAAACAGCTGCCCATTTACACAATTAGCACATATCGAGCAACATCAGTCATTTGAAGTTTGTTTCTGGCTATTACTGTGAGTCCAGTATTTTCTTAGTTTTTTGCTGTTTAAGCTGCTAGATGCACCACACAGTCTTGCCAATTTGGCAACTTTTTGGGTAGATTTAGCGATATGTCAGGCCTTTATAGCAACATTCTTTCTAAAAAGCAACTAGCGACAAATTTAGTGACTTTAGCCCATCAGGGGACAAGCGATATATTTTAATTGATTGCCATGCATGCTGCTCAGAGTCATCCCCGTCCACGGCTCTTCCGCCAACAACACTGTGTGTCTCTCCAAATGGTCTTGTGTCGTACAGAAGACACGCATACCATCGCAAAAATCACCCTTTTAGTGTCTGTACGGGTATTCAGTTAATTAAATCCTGCACCCATGTGAAGGCAGCAGTAAATAGTTCCAGGGTCAGAATCAATATGGATAAAATACAGTAGCAGAAAGGAGGAGTGCAAATGTCCAATAACAAACAGCTGTTGGCTTTAGTCTAAACATTTGCACTACATCAAAAACTTACGTATGTCACAGGTGTCCACAGGTGTCCACAGGTGTCTGGCCTGTCCAGCTCTGACTTCCTCCCTTGTCCATCCTGCAAATTTATGGCTACGTGCGTTGTCTGTGGCATGATTCATGCACCCCATTTTATGTTGCCGATAATAGCAAGTGAAGGCAGAGAAGACAAATACGCCTCCGAGAAGAAGAAAAACAGACAGTGAGAAAGAGAGAAAGACAGTGAGTGTGTGAGAGAGAGGTGACAGAAGAGTTCAACGTCTAAATGTAAGGCCTACCATCCAACACCCACTCACGCAGCCTTTGTGTCACCGCACTTATTTCACACGACAACCAAAAAGAGAGTTTTACATGGAAATTGAGTCATTCTCTTGTCATGTTTGTCATCCTCAGGAGGATATTTGGCTTTTTTAAAAATGTATTATTTCTGGTTCTCTTCTGGCTGGCTATGACTCATCATCTCCCTGTCCTGCTTCACCTACAGCCACACATCTGCAGGGCTAGGATTAAGCAGAACGGAAGTGCGATTAAATGGCTTTGGCAACTGTCTTCTCATATGTCTTAATAGAATTCAAGTCTCTTCCCTCTCTCTGTTTAGGGTGAAATCCTGCTCCAGTCTTGGGCGTTTTATTTTTTCTTTCATTTATCCGACAACTGGCTTACTGTGCTCTTGGGCAGGGCAGAGAAGATTAGTCAATTAAATGAAGCCAGGGAGGAAAAGGGACTTAGTTTATGCTCATCCTTAAGCCTCTATCCTGTTGCACCAAAGAAGCCACTGAGGGAATCAAATGACCAGATTGTCGGGGGGGAAGGGAAGAAGACAAATGAAGCAATTTGACACGCTTGAACAAACTCTTTGTAATGCCACAAATTTTTACAAAAGTTAAACATTCCTATGTCGTGTTCTATGTCATATGCGTAATTACTTGGGGTGGGAATCACCAGAGTTCTCCTTCACAGTATTGTAACGATACTTAAACATATTGCAATATTCTGCAATATCTTACAATTTGTTACCTTTTTTCCAACTTTAAATTTTTCACAGTAAATTAAATCATCTCCCCAAAGGATGCTTTGGCAACATTGTTGTTGTATAAACTGTTTTATATGAAAAAGATACATTTCTCTCTTTGTTCATCTCACTTCAATTTTATTGCTGTAAAATGGGATTGTCAAGCAGACAAACTGACCAACACATATTTAATAATAAATTGATACCTGGCATCTGTGTATCAATACAGTATTGCTACAGAAAATATTGTGAAACAATGCTGTACAGATTCCCCCCCTACTTGTAGTAATAACGCGATGTACATACATATGGAAGTTAAGTAACAAAACGCTGTAATTTGTATGATTTTTTGTTTTTTGCTGTGCACACCACATTGACTACTGCTGTATAAGGAGGTTGTCGGGGAGGATGAAACTTAACTTTCTTTGATGCATAACGCTCACTTTTTTTGCCCAAACTTAACTGTATTCTCTGCCGAAATGGCCGGCAGCTCACAGGGCTCTGTAATGTAACAGTCACTTATTCTCTGGGAACTGAACCACCAACTACCGCTGACCTGTTGGAGCACTATGCGGAGCACCACGTGGAGCACCATGCGGAGCACTACGCGGAGCACCACGTGGAGCACCATGCGGAGCACCATGCGGAGCACCACGTGGAGCACCATGCGGAGCACAGATGGCGTCGCAGAGCTCTGTAGCGCCAACACATCTACTAACTGCCGCTGATATGACCGAGCTGTGACGGAGGTCTGTAGCCGGCGTCAAATGACCAGCCGGCGTTCTCCTAGTTTATGTCTTATATCATACGTTTTAGTGGATATAACTTTTTGTACGATATCATACAAACCCGTTCATGAGAATGTGTTTACAAATGAGATAAAGCCTGTTCATTTCTTAGTTTTTTTTTAGACAAACATTTAGTCGTTGATTTATTAAAAAAGTACGTTTCCAGAAGCCACCCCTCGCCTCAAGCATAATCTATCAATGCTGATCAAAAATGCTACAGTACAACTGGAATAGTATTTGATTGAATATGATTATTCATCAGCAAAGAGCCCAATGTGGATTATTTACAATCAGGCTTGAATTTTTAATCACAATGAGTGGAAAATGAATCATTTTAAAACCAACTTTCCATAAGTCGTGCATACGAAGAAGAGAAGGCTCGGTAATAATAGAGGAGATAATTACAGCCCTCTTTGTTGTTGGGCGGTGGGATAAAGCGTCATTGTTGCGGTGAAGATCTTGAACCAGCCGCACATCTGCGACAGACTTGCTTAAAGGTCAGGCCATTGTGTGAAATTAGCGAAGACAGAAAGGTCATTGAGATTGTTCTCGGCTAATAGATAAGACCTGAGGCCTTAATGGGTTCATGTTTTCCCTTTTTATCAAGGGAGGATAATGCACACAAGCGGGCCTTTTTTCTTTCCTATGGACTACACAAACACACACACAAACACAAACACACAGAGGAAGACTTCCTCACAGATGCAATAAGACGGAAAAAACAGCCAGATATAAAGTGTGTAAAACCGGGGCGAGGGGGTTCTGAGGTTGACTAAGATAATGAATAAGAGATGAAATATAAATTATTGTACAATGATTGGTGCCTTAGCTTTTACCGCCATGGATGTGTCTGTGTGTCTCTGATTGTAATTTCAGGGCTTTAAGCAGTGAAAGATAAAGGTGTGTTCAGGAAGCTGTGCTGAATCCTGAAGCAGCCAGGGTACATGTCAGACTAATAAATCATGTCCTTTGTAACCTCACAAAGAAAGCACAAAGCAAATAAAGATTCATTTTGAAATCAAGAAAATGAAAATGAAAGGGGAGTAGTTGATTCTATCAGAATCACTGGGCTTTTCATCGACCTGCAAGAGGAAAACACTCACAGATGAAGCAAGCTGGTTTTGTTGACTTGTCTCTTCTTTAGTTATTTGGAGCAGCTGCTTTTGAAAAACTAAAAAACTTGATTTATATTCTATTCACTTTTTAAATGGGGCATTTTGTTCTCTTGCCTGTGGTTATTATCTATTGAATACAAGATCTTTTTATTCAGTGAATGAATAAAGAATAAAGGTTTTTTTTTTTTTTTACAGGATTTCTCTCTTTGACTGCTGCCCATAGCTGCAGCATAAAGAAATGTTAGTCGTCTGAGATGGGAGAAAAACGTGCTCTGGTTTATTGGCATTTGTTTAAACCAATCACAAATGTTATGGGTGGTGCTATGCGCTGGACAGAGCGACGGCTCCGCTGATAAATAGCCTCAAGCCTTTTTGGTGGTTTTGTTTTTTTTCTCAGCTGATTATAATTGAAAATATGTGCACATTTCCTTGCCTATATTACTTGGGTAATCAAACCTGCAATCAAAAGCTGTCTGGTATTTTACAGCTCAGATGTAATTTCAGAATTTAGTATCAGCTTCTTTTTAACCTGCTCAGCAGAGACACCCTGCAGTGATGATGTCAGCTTGACAAAATTCCTGGAGCTGCTCTACAGACAGTGAATGATGCTACAAGTCCTGGAAGACGGTGACAACAACTGTGGTGATTTGACCGAAATGAGGGAACATTTCTAAACTCACAGGTGTATGCTCCACATTCAAGTACAGCTCATCTGCATGTTTCAGACAAAAAGTTGTTTATGTGCGTGGATTGCCTCAAAAGGACAAAAGTGATATTTTTCAATATGTGAGGAGGGTTCACAGACGTTGTTTGAGTCGTGACCTGAGACTCAATGGGAGCTGTTTGTGTGGAGCTCCGTTTCTTCACTGATGGCTGATGTTGATCAATGGAAATGTAATTCACTAGCTTAAATAACAAGCACATTGTCGCATCTAGGGATGCAGGGTTGGACTCAAAAGTGCAGAGACGAGGAAGTAGTGGAGGATTTAGAAGATTTATTAAATTACACAGCTTGGAGTCATGAGGCAGGCAAACAGGAAAATGGAGTAGAGGCAGGCAGATAAAAGGAGTACCAAAAACACTCTGAAAACTGAAGACTAGGGAATCAAAAGGCAAACCATCAACAATGATCTGGCAACAAAGGAAGCACGAAAACCAAATACATGATGTAACGAGGGTAGTAACAAGGGACAGGTGACATGAGGGCTGAGGAACAGGTGAGACACATCAGGGCAGGGCAGACAATCGCAAAGGCAGGAAAACACAAGGCGTAGTAAGTAAAACAAGACATGACTCAGGAGAAACAGACACTACAAAGTAAAACAGGAAACCGAAGCATGAAAACACACACAATGATGGAAAGAGGAAAAATAAACACAAAACGAACACGGGTAGAACAAATAATAGGGAAACAGTTACACACAGGGAATGAATTGACAAACTAAAACAGGAAAAACCACAACTGAAAACCACAACCATGGCATATATAGTGTAAAACAGGAAAAATGTGGGAAGCAACATGTGACAAAGATCTTTAACAATCTTTAACTTCACATCATTATGCCACCAGTGTCCAGCTTTGTTGTCTTTAATAGGCAATAGAATGCAGCTGAGCAGCTCCTCAGGGTGCCTTCGCCCTCTGCTTTACACTCACAGCTGGATGGCTCCAGAAACTTCCTGGAAAAGAAAAGCAAAGCAGTTGGGCTGTAGGGATTTATATAATACCTGGTTAAAATGGGACACACACACAAACACACACACACACAAAAACTTTGATTTAAGTGCAGTAAAGGAAGAAAGGACAATAAAAGTTCAAGGCTTGCAGGAAATAATAATTATAGTATATGCAGTTACTATAATTATTATTTCCTGCAAGCCTTGAACTTTTATTCAATCACAGTTTAAGCTGCCTTAGCTTTCTTTTTATTATTAGCTTCTCCCAGATGTTTAGCTAAATTAGCTAATGTAGAATTAGCGACAGGTTGTCAGTAGCATAGGCCTAAAGTTAAAACTCATGTTTTTAAAGGCACGTCAAATGTTTTTTTGCAGTTTATTTAGAAGTTAGCATTTATAGATAGTTCCAGTTTATTTCAGTTTTGTCACTTTAATAGTTCTGGACATACTTTCCTCCGGTAATGAGCTAGCAGTATACATACTCACTGAGTAGCCTCGTCTCTAAAATCTGAGAACATGGCATGCTGCAACAAAGCACATAGCTTTGCTCTGTCTGCACCTCTGCGCGTGTGTCAGTGCTCCCCTCTATGTCAAACATACTGAGAGGACAAGTATGCTTGTGCTTACGTGCTCTCAGGTACCGAAATTTGGCACTTTTTTATTTAACGTGAATCGGTTCTCATTAGTATATGTAATTTGGTTGGTACCCATAAATGTACTGAATTTAGTACCCAACCCCAACAGTTAGAGACTGGTGAAGATAGTGGAATATTTAGCAGCTAAAGCTTTTAATATATCTGTCAGCAGTTGGTTGAGACCTAACACGGAGTTTAAAGATGTTCACAACTTTATTTTTGCTGCCCCCAAGTGGCTAAAAAAATCCTGAGATTTGTCATTCCTGAGAAGAACGATGGCTAAAGCTATGTGAAAAACACTCTGATATGCAGTTTGAAACTTGCCTTAATGCCCAATTTCTCTAGCAGAGGCACAGTCGTGTCCTGGCAGCTCCCAGGTGGGGATATGTGACTCTGTGTGACTTTGATAAAGGCGTGCTGGAAAAGGAGAAAGTGCTCAGTACAGGCTCCTTGAATAAATGATGGTAAACACATGTAAACACACACCTCGCTACCATTAGTCTCCCTCATCCTTCTCCTTCTGCATGTACACATCAGTGCTCTGGAAGCTGCTCCTCAGCTCTTTTAGCTTCCTTAATTAAACCATCGCTCCTCCCATTTCACCCATTAAGGAAATGTAAATCTAGCAAGCAGTTCTGACTAACAGTAATTTACCAACACAATGATACAACCAACTTGTATTTGCCTTGCAGCTTTATCGGCCCCCATGAATAAATCAGATGGAAGGAGAAGCTGGAGGTTGGATGAGATGTGTAAGCATATATGTGGTTGTGCATGTAGGGATTTACTTTTATGGTGTGTTTTCAATCTTGCAGACTGCTGATTGAGGGTATACATTCAAGGTAAAGATGAAAATTCTAACCCAGGGGTCTTCAACAATTTTACGGACCCCATAACTGAGAGAGATGGATCAGGGACCCCTAGATATATTGTATAAAATTAAGTTGCATATAAAGGTGAGCCTACAATATGGTTAAGCAGCCTAAAGCCTTTATACATAGCTTTTGTGTGCATAGATTACTATGCTATTACAATTATAGTTGTTGGCATGATTTTATATATAATGTTTTAATGTTTAACTTACATGTGGCACAGTAAATCCTCAGGATAAACTGTGTATGGCTATCTTAGTGACTACCTTACCTATTGGCCAGTTTTCTTCAAGGCAGTATTGCAGAATCTCTGTGTAAAAGAGGCTCCTGTGAGTGTTCAGGGAGTCAGCTCTGGCTGAACAGATGGAGGGAGAAGGACTGCATACAGGACGTGTCAAACATTAATGATTTTTATTTTTTTTTCTCATTTTTGGCCTGCAAGTTTTTTTTTATTTGGAATCTGTCAGTTTTGGCCAGAGGCAAACTCTGCCATGTGTATTTGTGATGGCCTGTTTATCGAAGGCCGGACTGATTGGAGGAGAATCTGCTTCTGGAGGGGAGACACGGCAGCCGCGAGTAAACTCTCTGTGCTCAATGCGTTTTTGGCGTGCAGATGCCGCATATGCTCTGTGTTCTGTTGACATTTTCTCCCCTTTTTTGTGAATATTTGTAATAATATATAAACATTTTAATATGTACAAAAAGAAAAGAATAAGAAAATCCACAAATGGGAAATATTACAGTTATGTAGGAGTCTTTAATAAAAACAGTTTTAAGGAGGCATGCACAAGCACACACACACACACACACACACACACACTTATATAGAAGCATATAGTTATACTACAACATTGGAATAAAAACCAAAAATAATCTCTAATTCATTCACTGGTCAAAAGTCCCACTTTGCATTAAAATCATGGAATTTTGTTTCTTGAGAATATGTTATTTTAGTTTGAGAAATGAATTTCAAGTTGCACCAACACTGAAATGGCACTTGCATACATCGTATGTCAAGTAGTTTGAACAGGAATAGTTATTATATACTATTTATTTGTCAGTGTTCAAAGCGACTTACAATTCAAACCACGTAGGAGCATGATATCAGTGTATCACTTTTCCAGTTAACAAATAACTAAATGCCTGTCCTGTGTTAACATACAAGTGCTAAGAGTTTTTTTTAGTTTGTATTATTTTATTTGAGAAATCACACAAGTAAGTGCTAGCAAGGGTTGTTGAGACGTAGTCTGAAAAGGTGGGTTTTTAGCCTGCAACGGAGTATGTGCAGTGACTCTAAAGTATGTCCTATGGGCAGATTTATAGTGAATTAATTGGGACTACATGTAATGACGAAGAGGTGATGCCAGCCCATATTTGATGACATTTTCAGTTGAAACGAAACCTGTGTAATTCCTACTCCTAGACCAGCATGACAGGAAGCTTCTTAGACACAGGAGAGTCCTTCAGATCTCCCTTAACAATGAGACTGTGATAAATATCTGCAGTTCTTGAAAAGTTACCCATTTACAAGAACACAAATACCTACTAATACTATTAATAAAGCAGGAATACATTGACTTTTCTTTCCTGTCAGCTGAACAGAGAGAATGCAGTGTGTTGCTTTGTAAATGCTCCTTATATTAATACCGGGTGAGCCATTTTTCTTTGTGTAGCATTTTGACTGTAGGGCCTCATCAACTTTCAGAAAGTAAAATCATTCATCATCGCGCTTTTTGTGGCGTTCTGTAGCAAAAACCAAAAAGGTGTGGCCGCTGTCATTGCAGTCATCGATCACATTTCCCGTCATGCATTGTGGCTGCTGCCATCGATCATATGTCCCATGGTGCACTCTGAGAGTTTAGATATTCAGATATTCAGCCTGTCAGGTGTTAGATGTGTATATGTGCAGTGTTTTAACTCTAGGTGTGTGTGTGTGTGTGTAAATCTGTGTTAGTGTCTGCCTTTAAGATGAGACAGAGAGATGTAAGATAATGCCTGAAGGCCAAATGTAAAAAGAACCTTTCAGAAGTGCATTTAAGATAAGGAAAAAAGGATGAGACAGCTTTATAACCTACACACACACACTCTTCTTGAAATCTGTAGCTGTGTGTATTCTACATATCACTGCATTATTTGTGGCAAAGAAACACTGCCTGAAACAGTGTGAGCCAAGATGAGAAAAGAGATGGTTTGATATCTTCCCCAACACATTCTGTAGTTGTTACTCTAAGACCAAAAACTCTATTATATAACTCTATTATCTTATATTAAAACAATATTGAGCCTAGCTATGTTTAGACCAAGTTATTGTTCATGGCAAAAGCCGGAGCAGAAAGTGTACTGCCAACACTGAGATAAAGCATAAGAAATATACTGGACTACTCTGGATTTATTGTGGCACACTGGTCACCTTACAAAATATATAATGAGAAGACTGGTAATAAACTTACCTCTTAGCCAGCTAACATTACTCAAAGTGTGAAGGTGAATGTTTTAATCTAAACCTGGATCTATCTGCTGCCATTTATGTCTCTTTAATGATATAGTAGCGTCGTTAAAATTAAATAACCATCCAGCCATTCAGTTGTTGAAAAGTCACATATATGGTCACTTAACATATTTTAGGCTAAAGGAAAAGAATGCACAGAAGACAGAACTGCCTTATCAGTGACATACAGCATCCCTGTCCATGAAAATGTTACATACAATATATAGACACCTTTATATACACATTTTATGAATAGGATACATCCTCACAGGGTGCAATTTGCCAGGGGGATGCGTGGGTATTCCCCCTTTCTGGTCTATATGTCCCCGTCTCTGCTCAATTATTTTCATCCCAGGTGGGGACAAAATGTATCCCGCCTCAAAGTGATCAATGCTACTTCACCAATTGACCATTATATACCTAGAATGTACTTTAAACTAAGTAATGCGCTGTAACAGGAATCTCTAGTGCGATAGGACAAGCCTCTACAGAGCTACCAGTAGAAGTTGTTTAGGCGCCAATAAGTCCCTGTGACCCCGCTAGATGATGGTCCTTTCAGGAGACGTGGTAGTTGAGCTTAGCCAGAAAAGGAGAGTGTCTTTTAGGTGTTTTTTGAAAATGAAACCATGCAAAACGTATTCTGGTACAACCTCAAAATACAATTACAAACCTGAAAATTAGCATAATATGGGCGCTTTAAGTTTAGCCGTGGTTAGGTTAGGATTAGTGTTCCGAGGAACTAATTGGCTTTTCCTGAGTAAAAACATTTGTTTTCACTGCGAAGTCAACTCCGCTCCCCGGCATGAGAGTGGTGGGTTTTATGTTGACACCACTCTGTGCTGTTTCTTTCTGAGATTATCGCCATTGAATATTTATGTAATATTTATGTTCCTGGAATTAAAAATATCCCTGCAGCATTTACATTGCCTCCAAAACATTTGGGCAAAACTACTACATGGTTTAAAAAAAAAAACATTTAGTAGGAGAGAGGGTTGAAAAGAGGTGCTCTTGTCACTTTGTGGATAAGGTAACCGATGAGAAAAGATACACTTGAAGACTTCAGCGTAGTCATTTGATGACTTTCACAAAGAGTTGTCACACATTTTTTTGCAGCCTGTAGAAGGCTAAAGCACTTGACATACTGCAGTGCACAGCAAGCACTAAGGTATATTATATAAACCAAAGCCACAAACAAATGATCAATATGTCTAATGTTACCGAGCTAAAACCTCAATGCTTTCCCTCTACTTTCTTCCACAACTGTACACGCTCATAACCAAGCATGATAGTAACATAGCACACAAATAATCAATGCATTAAATTGGCGTCCTGAGAATGAGTGTGTTGGATATGTTTGTCTTCTGTTTCTTAAACTGTATTTTCCCTGCTGGGGTATTGTTTCATATTATGTTTCTAGTTGGATTTGAAATTGTTAAGCTTGAGCCAATGCAAGGCTTAGGAAATGTTAAAAAGGAAACGCTAGATGATAGATATCATTTACAAGGTGTTTGGTGTTTTTTGCCCCCAAGGTCTCCTTCCAGGTAATGTTTAGGTTTAAGGTTAGGGCTAGCTGCCTGGAAGGCGATGTTGGAGGCATAAAACACCCTTGAGCCATTTACAACAGTCATTGGAAATGGAAAGGAGGATTTCCATCTCAGTAACATTGCAGAAATTCGACCCATCTTATTATATTGTGATGCTGAAACTGTAATCCATGCATTTGTGTCTTCTCGACTTAATTACTGCAATGTCCTTTTCTCTGGTGTTCCAAATTGTGCCCCTAGAAGCCTTCAAGTTGGTCAGAACACTGCTGGCAGAATCCTGACAAAAACTAGAATATATGATCACATAACACCCGTTCTGGCCTTTCTTCACTGGCTCCCAGTGCATGCTAGTGCTGGTTTTAGGGTTGTTAACATATAAGGCCCTGCAGGTACTAGCACTACCTTATTTTTATAAGTTTATTACACCACATGCACCGGTACGCACTTTCCTCTCCCCTGATGCTGCTCTCCTGGTCATTCCCCTAGTAAACAAAAAATCAGTTGGGCATTATCCTACCATGCTCCTCATCTTTGGAAAGACATGTTAAAGAAGCTCACTCAGTCGACATTTCTAAATCTAGACTGAACCCCCTCCCCACTTATTATACTACAGCCAACCATAACATCCTTTCTGCGTCCTTCACAAACAAACCTTTTTCACATATTGTCTTATTGTTTCAGTGTTGGATTGCCTATGGTAATTATTTATTATTTTAAGAATAAATCCATGATGCGTTGTTACCACCTACACATTCTAAAGAAGGATTCTTTCTTTTTTTTACACTTTCAATACAGTTGTTGAGCCTGACACCTCATAACTCCAAACAAGGAAGCTTAGTGTCAGAAATATGTTACTTAAAGCAAAATAAATCCAAATACCTGAGTGTTACTGTCACAGAGGGCTTCGGGGGGTAAATAAGCTACAGTGGCAGCTGCTGCTGTATAATAAAGGATGGATGGATAACAGGAGACCTATCAACTGTAAAGTTTGGAGCACCTGCCTGAGTACCTGTGACAGGCTGAAAACCACTCTTGAGAGCACACTTTCATGTGTTTATTTCACCTTGACCTCGCGTTCAGCTGCATGTTACTGCTGGAGCTTATGTGCTGCAAAATAGGCATGTAAAGCAAAGATAAAGACAGTGGTATGAAAAACATAAATCTTTCCCTTTTGGTGATTCCTAAGTTTTTAAGAAATAATATCTCTTAATTTGAAATCTCCATATCATAAGCACTGGAAAGGGCTGTCGTGTACACATGCATCAGTACTGTTGAGGATAAAAAATGTGTGCACACATCATATCAGACAGACCTGATTGAATTAGAATATACCAAACATTTCAACTCTTATCTCCCAAAACTGGCACAGACTTTTAATAAGACATGACAGCAGTGACACGCTCAGCTTAACACTAAACACCATAACAGATTAACAGAGATCCTGACACAAAGTGTTATGGGGAATTGAATATAACACTGTGAGTGAAGACAGCAGTATGCTGCTGCCATACACACACTCAAAAACCAGCAGTATTTTGTTTACTGGTATTTTTAAAGAAAAACACAAAATTCACGTTAAAGTAAATATATAATTAATCTACAATGTTTTCCTGAAATAATTTACAAGACAATGTCAAATTCGACTGACTGACAGCAGCAGCTATACATTCTCCCTATACACTCATTTAAAATCCCTGTTCTGTTTTGCAGAGAGTGACAAAACGAGTTTGTATGATATCGTATGAAAATGTATACACAATAATTCATCTATCCTATGAAATTACAGTTTAGTGGTCTTAACAGATAAATTCAGCTGAGAAAAGGTGACTGTGAGCTGGGTACAGGTTGCCGTGAGGTAACTGTCTTTTCAGCGGCTGTTCCTGTTAAGTTTAGCCAACAAAAGGGGACTGTCCTGCTGGGATGACAGTTAATATGTAACAGCATGCACTCCTAATCTGCATCTGCTGAAGCCTTGCTAAACTAAGATAAGATAAAATAAGATAAACTAGCATGTCAAAAAATTTGAGGTCTAGAAAATTTTTTAGTGGTTGCCAATAAAACAGATGTAGATATTAAAACAAACAATAGTAATTATGTAGTCTATATCCACAACGTTCCACCTCCGAGATTGCTCCATTGCTAAAATTCCGCCAGATGAAACTCTTTTGGGCCAGATGTCTGTTACCATTCATCTGTTTGTGTGTGGGTGTGTTTCTGTGTGTGCGTGCATGCATGTGTGTGCGAACATTGGTGGTTCACATACACAAGTGGCAACATAACAACATGAACTGAGTGTGTGTGTGTACATGTGTGTGTGCGTGTATGATTCAATTAAATTTTATTTATAGTATCAAATCATAACAAGAGTTATATTAAGACACTTTACAGATGGAGTCGTGTGTTTGTGTTTGTGTGTGTATGTGTAAAATGGGCACACAAGCACAGGAAAGTTGCAGTGTGTGTGTGGAGATGCCTTTCATCTCCTGGATGATAATTATACTATTTTCCCATTAATTTCTTATAGCGGTTTTGACCGTGAAGAAAAATGTGTTACTAAGTTGAATAAATCACTCAAAATTCAAAGAAAGTAGTCACAATGAATTGTATGTGTTCAAATGCCTTTTGTGAAGGATATCTTATGGTCTTGAGGCAATCTGATGAAAAATACCATATTTATGATACAGGGATTGTGTAAATCGGTCATTTTTGACAGGAACAGTGTTAGAAGGTCAAATGCATGCAAATAAACCAGAGCACGTTTCTCTCCCAGACCCTCATTCGCAGCGCTGTGGAGGAAGGTCTGGCAAAGCGAGACTAGTAACCATAAAATTATGTTTATGAATTGTTAATGGCTGCTAGATGTAATATGTCGGCATCAATATGTCTGGAAATGGTTGAAATGAGAAGGTTGGCAGTGTCAGTGTTGTGTTTTTGAATTTGTGAAGTTGGTATGTTCAAGCTAAAATACATTGTTATTGTAAATCTCATCCTCTCCCTGGCGATTCAATCTTTGTCCTAAATTGCTGTGTCTGTCAAAGGCAGTGCCTCCCACCTGATTATATCAACATCTAAGTGAAGGAACCATTTAAAAAAAAAAATCTTATCTGGCTGTGCAGGTCCTCTCTCTGACATCGGAGAGAGAGCGTCACGTTGCGTTATTCTAAAACAATCTCTGCTCTCGTCCGGTCTGAATTGCAAGTCATGAGCTATTTCTGGCGGAAGCTTTGTCAGCAGTCCTGTGCTTAAAACCCTCCCTGATGAGCCAGGTTATACTGCTGATACTGCCAATGGAATAATTCTACTGCTTTGCTAAGGGCTACAAACTATTCAACATCTATTTAAAAACATATTTTCCTATAGCTTAAGTAGCATGTAAGTATAAGAGGATTGTGGAGATTGTGACAGGGCGCAGCCATGGATGCATTATGAGAGCTGGATTTGGTGTTCCAAGATGGATCATAAATTGTGAAAGTTTTGACTTCTGCATGTTTGGTATTCGAGTCAGCACATGCATCAAACATGATTAATATGTCCATATGGCTTTTGGGGGCTCATTTTATATATATATATATATATATATATATATACTGGGCCTAATTGCTGAAATTGTGATGATTTTGACAATAATGTTTGGAATTTTGCGATGCAGACAGCACTAATGTCATATTATTGATAATTACTTAGATTTCTCCATTGAACTGACAAAACAAATTACTGATAGACAAGCATCAATATTTGGAAACAAACAAATAAATAGTGATGTAGTTTTCCTTCTATAGTTGTTTGTATTGTAATAATATATTTTATTACACATTTGTCAGAATTGCTATATTATTTAGGGTCCATATCTGAAATCTTGATGTTTTGTTATTTAGTTGTGGGATTATTTTTAAAAATCGTACATATAACAGAAAATTTTAGAACAATAAGCATCATTAATCAACATCTTCAAAATGCATTGAAATAAAGGAGCGATTGAAACTTATTATCTGTCAGGTATGTCACGGTTTGTGATAAAACAGCAGACCGGTCAGGCAGGTTCAACCGAGGAGTCAGGAGCTATCAAATAAGGAAAGTGAGATCCAGCCCAAGACTAATACACTCAAAGTAAGATGAGGAACAGGTGAAACATATCAGGGCGGGGCAGACAATCACAAAGGCGGGAAAACACAGGGCAGGAAGTTAAAGAAGACATGACACATGAGAAGATCCTACAAAATAAAACCAGGATTATGACTGGATACCCCTAATGAACAGATAAAGATGCAACATGTTCTTATTTCCAATGTGACAACAATTCAGAAAAGACACAGCTGTGATCCAAAAATCAGGTGGTCCTCTTCCACAGCTCTGTGCCGTTCTCGCTGTTTCATTTTGTTTGTGGGCCCATCTGTTAAAAATAACTCTCATACCAGGATTGTAAATTGGTTTTCTAGTAAACTGGTTTTCCCCAGAGTTGATCCATCACAGCTGAGCACCTGCAGCCAGATGGCCCAGATATTTGGTTTACTGGTCATTGTTTACTTCTAATGCCTATTATATACACACCAGTCTGTTAACTCATTTTATGTTATTCACTTACATATTTCACCATAATCTTTAATTTGTAAGGTTAATGTCTCATGACCAGTCATTATCCTGGCTATATATATATTTATTCTTCATTTATATGTGATTATTCAACCCAATTTTTTATTAAATAATTTAGATTTTTTATATTTAGGGTAAAAATGCTTTGTTCTGGTTTTTTTTCAGTGCTAACATGTAAAAAGGAAGCATTCTTTGTATCAAGGTTACTTAGCAAATATGAGACTATAATTATTTTCTGATTTGAAAAAAACATCAGCTATTTGTTCTATACACTGCAGAAAAGAAACAAGCAAGCTCTTATTTTGTTGAAATCAAGTTAGAAACAGTGTGTCTAAGATATAGAAATATTATTGAAGGTGCAGACCGGTGATTAATACATGACCTTTTAACTTCCCTCTTTAGCTCCTCATATAAAAAAGAAATACTGATTGCACAGACTTTATACAACAGTTTGTCTTAATTGTGAAATGTGTATCAAAGACCTACAAAAATTGTAGCATTTTCAAACTGCTGTGAATGGAAGTCCTCGACGACAAAATACTAAATGACCCTATGATCTGAGCATTATCTGATCTGGAATAACTGATTATGAGAATAACAAATTCTGATGACCATGTAGAAACAGCTTAAAAGACAAACATTACATACACTACAACACAGGCTATGATAGATGCTCAGTATAGCTCATATTATCTGTCAAAAAGCATTACTGCCAGATACAGAGGACAGAATACCATGAGAAGAGACGCTTTTTGCCTTGTAGTGGTACTAAAAGAACTTTTTAACCCTTCACAGGTTCACACAGAGCCTTCAGGCTGTACTCCAACATAACACAAGTTAGCTCCATGCAGTTGATCTACAACTGCAGTTTAAGCCTCTAATATGTCCTGTTGACCTAGCTTAACACATATATACCTATCAGCAAGATGGGAAGGTTAAGACATAGTCATTACATTAAGCTGCATAAAGACTTGTGTTGTTCACTCGTGTTCAGCCCGTTTTGACATGTAGGCGGTATATTAAATGGCCTCAGCAGAGAGCTTTTTCCCTTCCTCTCTTTCTCTTTTCCACAACAATAGAGAGGCAGGCAGATGAAGCCAGAAGGCTAAATTGAAGCCTTAAAAATGATGTTTCTCCTACATTCCTGTGAAGCTAAAAGACGATTCCAGAAAATGCCCATGGAAATAGATTCAGAGGGCGAGAGAGAAGCAAGTTATGTGAGAAAGAGAGAGGGAATGAGAGAGATGGCCATAGCCAGACAGAACAGAGAGATGAAGAGGAAAAGAGGAATACAAAGAGAGATATGAAGAGAGAAGCAACTGACAGATACAGCAAAGACGGGATGCAGCCGCCACTTTCATTATCTTCTAATACATTTTTCTTTATAAACTTTTGGAATTTATGAACTTAATTTCAAACTTCTAGCCCGTGGGGCCACACTAAACGGTGTCTCAGCCACAGAAGAAGGAGCCAGGCGATTCCTCTTCTCTAACATCCATGTCTAACTGTAGAGGAAAGCAATCAGGCTCTCTGTACTGTGGAGCAGAGCTGGAGAGTAACAGCTTTGATTAAAGGGTTGTTCAGTAATCACTGCAGCCATTAATGCTCAGTTAGCTGACCTTTGTGGAGTAAAGTCTACTACCTGTTAAGGTGGCCAGTCTTTCTGTGAGAAATGTATACATCGGAGAAATGAATAGCAAACTGATTAAAGTGATTGTGATAGAACCCTCATGTAGGCTATGGTGTATGTATTAAAATAACTGGATACCTGAGAACAAGCTGTCCATTCATCACATTTCTACCAGGCCTTGTCTGCCCACCGTATTGACTTTACATTTCAAATGCTAAACATTCATGTTTTTGAAAATGGATGAGTATTTGACATTGGTTGCATTATGTGATGTCCTGTTACAGTTTTACATATGTCGCTTTTATAATGGTGGTACATTGGACACTTCAAGGCAGCTTTAGCTTCCTATATTTACACGTCCAAAGGGCCCTATAGGGCCACATAGTTCATTCATTCATGGCGATTCACTGTCTTTTTACCTCCAAATTGGTCTCCACCAAATCCTGAGAAAAGCATCTGCATCCTAAGCTACAAGATGTTTTACTATGTTCAACTGCTAGTTGTTGGCCTGCTGCTTGTTGTTAAGCAGGATGTGAACATTGGGTTCAACACATGTTTTTGCTGCTAACAGCTGCCTACTGCTGCTGCAGTCCAGGAAAAAAAAATCATTGAGCTAAATGAGAGCTGAAAGGTGTTTAGTGACAATTTACTGTGTGTTTATGTGACACATTTATGTTAAAAAAATCACTTACCCATTCTTAAGGATTGCCTGGTTTTCAATTGGAGCTCAAGGTCTTTACACTACACGATTTACACTTCGGGCATCTGGTGAGGATGCCTCCTGGGCGCCTCCCTATGGAGGTGTTCCAGGCACGTCCAGCTGGGAGGAGGCCTCGGGGAAGACCCAGGACTAGGTGGAGAGATTATATCTCCAACCTGGCCTGGGAACGCCTCGGGATCCCCCAGTCGGAGCTGGTTGATGTGGCTCGGGAAAGGGAAGTTTGGGGTCCCCTACTGGAGCTGCTGCCCCCGCAACCTGATACCGGATGAAGATGGATGGATGGATGGATGGATGGATGGATGGTATTTACACTATGCTACAAACACCAGCAGCGTGATGAGGTGCTGAGCACTGCACATTTGGCATTTTTTTCACAACTGCCCTTGTAACTTTTTACCCAGCTACCCAATCCACGGATTGTATGTAAATGTACGTACCTCTACTTCCTCCCACTGTACAAAAGTGAACCCAATATATCCTGGATACGGATGCTGCCATTTGGTAATTTTGGAGCCAGAGTCTGCACAGGAGTGACCAGGCGGTATTGATGTCCCACCAATACACCTGCCAATCCATCACTGCTGTCATGACGTTTTATCCTCTTTTTAAGGCCTCAAATCACTATTTAAAACCAAACCTTTCAGAAAAATTAACACTTTAACAAACATCAGCGACCTAAAATGACAGAAACCTTTCAGAAAAATGTATTTAACATATACATTCCAAGCAGGTTAGGTGATCAGCATAAATTACCACGGCAATTTAACCCTGACCTGAAGTTCCCTTGTTAACGCCAAATCTTGCTTTGTAGTACAGGCCTCAGGTCTCTGAGTATCCATGTATGAACCCACATAGACACAGTATTAACATTCTGGTTGTAGCCTTTGTTAAGGTAAATATTTGATTAGCTGTGCATGACTGGGACTTTTTTTGGGCAGGTTTATGTCTTGTAAAACATCCAAATTGGAATTTCAGAAAAAGGCAGGTCCATCCTTTCTCCCTATACGTGCTTTAGCCTTCCCTTCAAACAGAGCAAGGGCCACAGCAAGTTCTTAACCTTGAGCTGACAATTTTACTTCCGCGGATATTCCATATCATAGCAACCAAAGCCTCTCAGGTAAAAAAAAACAAACAGCTGAGCCTCTAAAGTGCTCTCAAGTGCCTGGTGTTTCCAGCTGGGGGAAAAAATGCTTTGGTGGACACAGGCCCTTATTTCAGCAAAACAGTAGCTTTCTAAGCGTCTTCTCTCACTTTTATATAGACACAGCGGAGACTTGCCAAGTAAAAAGAATATTAAGAAAAGAAGCAGAATAATGTACAACACAGCTAACAACAGCTACAGTGGGCTAGCTGCAGCCATGGCCTATTGGTTTTACAGAGGCAGCAAATGAAGCTCTATATTTCTGGTTGCGCTCTCTTTATCCCTGTGCCTTTATCGCAGTCATCTCTTTCCCTCTCTCTCACTGTGACCTCTTCTCACTCTGTGGCCAACTCTCATTGAGCGTCAAGAACAGAGAGGTGTTTGTTGCTCGTTAGCTGCTGGCTTCATCCTCCTGGGGGACTCAGCTGTTTTGTAGCGATGCAGGACACATGATTGGAGTTGGCATAGCAGCGTTGCCAAGGGCACTGTGCCTCCGGCGTCACAGACCCGTTCCTACACTGAGAGAAATAGTGGTGGCCAAAAGAAGCTCTTAAAGGTCCCCCTGGCAGTTATTTAAATAATCACCTTCTCAGGTCTGTCAGACATGCTATTTTGCATCTTAATATTTTGTGTAAACACCATACAATTCACCACCAAGTGACTCAATATGTTTTGAAAGCATTTGACCTTCTTGTCACCTGTGTCCTCTCTATATTGCCTCCTTTCTTCTCTCTAACCCTCAGGGCCAGTTGTTGGCATGACAGTGCTGCTCTGCACGGCGCTCCGAGGTTCAGCACCCAACCTACCTGCTCATAATTATTTAACACCACAGTTTGACAAAGCTGGAAATAGAGAATCCCGAAACCCTAGAAACATCTAAAATGCATAAGTTATGAATGTACTATGCTTTATGTAACTGATAAACAGAAAGAACTACTTTCCTCTTTCTTTATCTTTTCTTTACCTAACCAGGTAAACGTCTCATAGATATAGATAGATATATCTCATAGATATTATATAATGTTCCTTCAAGCGAGAAAAAAAAAGGCTCCATTAAAAACACAACACTGTCAAGAGGATCACTACAATACAGACAACATAAAGAGACTGGTAAATTTGAACTACTGGCTTAAAAGAGCATGAATAACAAGAATTGATTTTTCAGTTACCATTTGCTTTACCACTAATGAACAAAGTTCCCCAGTGGGACTATATATTCCATCAAAATATGTTATTTAAAAATTGTAAAAGACAAACAGTGAAGGGTGATACTGGAGGGACATTACAGAACCAAAATAGGTACAATCAAGAGCATGATTAGGTTAATTCACGGTCTCACAACACTACTGCATACAGTTTATAAATAGGAATCATCTTGATTCTTGGGCCGAACAGAAAAACCGTGAGAAGTGGTCAACATTCCTATCAGTGCAGCCCTATTCAAATCAACACTGTCACTTTCTTAGTGTTTAGGCAACGCTAATAAACAACCTCGCAAGAAAACATCTGTGTTCTGAAATAAGAAGAAAATGAATGCTGCTTGCGGAGTGGTGAACTTCTCTATTGACATCACTATTTTATTTGAACTCAACTCTCTTGAGGTCAAGTACTGTATGTGCTGAATATGTTTCATTTCCCTGGAGAGTAAGATGCTACCAATCTAAAAGCTAAATTTGGAAGCAACTTCTCCTATCAGTCTCTCTACACTTGGTGGTGAAACTCTCTTTTATCCAGAAGCAGCTGAAGCAGTCTCTCCCAATCTCTAAAAACCTTCTAACCTCCACTACCTTTGTCACACACTTGTTCTTTCTCTGCCTTTTGGGAGCAAAGCTACCCCTCTATTGATCTGTCTACCTTAAGAGATTTTTATAGTCGCTCTAGCCTCAGGATTTGAAGTGGGAGGGCATAAGGTAGTGTACCGTCTGAATCCAGCTGCCTACTGTGGCGTTCACAGATTTGCCAGAAAGAGAGACTGGGAAGAAAGAGGTCAGATAGGAAGACATTTCTGAATAGGGGGGCAACGGGCAGAAGAGGTGGCCAGAAAACTGAGAGGGTGAGAAAGAAAATGGTCTTGGAAATACTGCGGTGCCCAGATCCTAAAACTTTTGAGTCGTTATGTAAAGATTCCAGTTCCAGTCTTTCGCCTCTGAAAAAGAATGTCTTTGTACTTGTCCTGACTCCTTGAAGCGGAGCGCAATTTACCGGCGAAAAGTGACACACCAGTACAGCTTATCCATTTATAAAGGTTCTTCCTGGAGAAGAAGGTTGTCAATGTCAAACTATCTCGGACGGATGGCACTGGCGGCCTTTCTTCTCCATTTCTCAGAGTCTGTTTGTTCAGTGAAATGAAACAGTGTACTTTGTTGTTACTGCGGTATCATGGGAACAGGAGATAAAATGGAGTTTTGATGTCACCCACCAAGCTATTAGCTTGGTTCAAGTGAAGAGCTCAAAATAGCATGATTTAAAGAGATATTTTGCTGATTTAAATCCAGGTCTGTGTAATAAAGGACTTTGTGATGATCATGATGATGAGGATGATCCCTCAATTTGGAGCAGAAAAGGTAGTCTTATATTTGAGGCCGTCTGTTATTTTATTTACCAAATCTCACAAATGCACCTACTCATGACCAGGGTTGGTTACCAAAACCCTGTGCTAATATGGCACCGGTGCACAAATGGCCAGTATCTACAGGACCGAATACCAACGCTGATTTTGGTTCCTCATTTTGGTGCCACTGAAATGCCTGCACTTCTCTCTGATGCTCCGAAATAGACTCTACACTTGGCAGCAGGAAACGTTAGCCTACCGTTGGCTAGTAGCTGGATTAAACAGGGTTAAAATGCTGGCAGCTAAACGGTGTGAAGTGTGACTATCAGGACGTAACAGTCCGACGTAACAGTCCGCTCAGCAGCTGCCTTTGTGGTAAAACAACACAGATAGAATTCACTGAAACTGGTAGCCTAAGCCTTGTGGTGCATTCAAAGTTATTGTAAAATACCATTTTTCTCATCTGGTGGTTGTTTTTGTTGTTCAACAGCAATTTACTGTTGAAATAAGATATTGTTATTACATTATTAATACATGAATTCATTTTGACCATATGGCCTTAGAAATAAACAAGCCATTCTTTAATGTCACCAACATTAAAAAGTGCTTTTTTTTTTCTTTTTCGTTTTCCTTTTTTAAAAATGTATTGGTTCAGGCCCTGTTTAGGTACCGGCACCGTTTTAGAAGTATCATTTTAGCACAAGTATCAGAAAAATAAAATACCGAACACAACTCCTGAGCAGATACAATATGAAACACAGAATTCACAGCAATACTGTGCAGTAAAGACGGTTTATTGAATCTGACTTGGAGAAATATGCATGCAAACCTAACAGAACAAAACATAGCAGAATATGGCTAAGCATGTTATTTTTTTTCATGGGGCCAATTGCTTCTGCTGGTGTAGTAAACCCCCTCCATATGCGCTTTCGGCAAATCAGCATAAATATGTGTATTGTTATGTACATGATCTGAGATGTTAGAAGAGTTGAACATGTGTGTGTGTGTGTGTGTGTGTGTGTGTGTGTGTGTGTGTGTGTGTAGTAGATACAGTTAACAGCTCTACAACTAAGCTGAAACGTTTTGTTTTTCTGTTCGACTGACCTGATTTTACTTAGTCATGCCTTGCCCCCTTGAACATCACAGCCATTTTATCTGTAAGGCCATCACCAAGCTCAATGTGGCCCAATCTATTTTCTCATCTCAGCTCAGTTCAGTTCAGCTCTGTGTTATTAGAGTGGGATGAAGCCCATGTACACAGCCACTTTCCAACACTTAAAGAAAATGATTCCTCAAATGGCTTTGGCAATTTCAAAGAGCCTGGGGAGAAATTCCGATGTGTGCATAGACGGAAATAAGCAGCTATGACAAAAAACCTTCTTAAAGCTGCTTAAATCTGAGGCCTGGGAATAGTTTAGGTGATCAATTTCTCCCTTTCTCCTCTTGTCTGTGATGCAGAGTCTCTTACCAATTTCAGATAAGGCCCTAGGAGCTGCCATGCCATGTTTTTTTTCTCCTTAAAAGTGCTGAGAGAATAAGGCGTTTTCCAAAACTTTCTGCTGCACTAACAGACCAGAGAGCAAAAGAGTGTGCACTCTCCACACATAACAAACACTGCAGAGGCTCAAGCAGCCCCGGCAGACAGTAAAGAGCAACTTTTACTGACCACAGAAATAAATGACTTACCTAAGTCAAGGTCTAAGTACCTAAGAAACATGTCGAGCCTTGGATCTTCACTGTAGTCATGCACACTTGCCTGAGTGTAATTAATTCAGAGCGCCAAGCAGAAGTAGGCTATTGTTGTATTGATCAGCAAAGTGCAACCCTGGAAAAAAAGTCAATACATTGGGTTACGTGTTATTGATCAAAAAAAAAAAAAAAAATTACGGTGGAACCCTGTAAACTTAGAAACAGGCTGAATGAAAGACACTTAGTTACTCTGTTAGTGACTCTCTCTGTTCCTTAATGTAAGTGCATAATACCATACCAGTACTGCTAATTTGAGAAGCCCCAGCACTCACCCCAAATGTTTACTGTCTATATTGCGGAGGCGCCATTTCTCCGGCAGCCGCCCGAGACGATTTTGTTGGTTTAATTCGTTGCATGCAATCACTTTTATCTCAACATGACATCTGTTCACCATCTCTCTCTGTATCCTGTTTGTTTAATTTGAAGACATTTTTACCTAGGACTGGGCGATATGGAGAAAATCAAATATCACGATATTTTTCACCAAATACCTCGATATCGATACCGCAAAGATATTGTAGTGTTGACTATTGGTGCTTTCACAAAATATTTACACAATGAGATTTTTGATAAATAATCATCAGTAATGTAGATATAATGACTAAGTAGGTAAAGGCAAATACTAGAACAGTTACAACAGTCAGTAAGTTCAGAAAGGACATTTTGTAATGCAGCCTTTAAAATCAGGAAAAGACACCACTTCTCAAATCACGATATCGATATGATATTGAAATGATATTGATATATTGCCCAGCTCTATTTTCACCTACTGCTGCCTTTTCATCTTTTTGCTGAGGATTCCTTAAATCAACCATGCTTAAGGCTTTACTGTCTGTCTGAAACCTTGGACTAAATCTGTAACACAAACAACACAAAATGGGATTCTTATTTCAAACTATCCACCCAATGCAGATAGTCACGGGATCAAAAGAACATGTATTAGTTAATTTTAATACATTTTTGTTCACCAATATGCTAATTGATGAAATTAGCATAAAATATAATACCTTTCTAACACTTAAATGATGAGTTCTGAGCCTGTGAACTTGACGTGATATGTCACCTGAGCATTTGAGTGATTTTGGAATGAACATGATTAGGCTGTGAGCCAAATGACCTTTTCCTGTGGCGGTCTCCAAAAATGTCATGGCCTCACAGCGACATTAGCATGGCTAAGCTACTGGTAGCCAATTTGCAACAACATTCATGGTGGCGAATCCTAACAACTTGGGCAATCTTGGAGGATCAACCTTCAACCTTTGAAACAAAATAGTGCAAAAGAAGCGTAACTCAAGTTTCCCTTAGGCCTACTGAGTTTTGCAAGTTTTCAACCGCATTGCTCAGCATTTGGTTTGCTAAGCAAATAGAGGATGATGCTGGAACTGGAACTGAAATTGCCTAAAAAAACAAGTGTGTCCACTTGTTTTTTTGTTTGAGTCATGAGTTTTATTGCCAATTGTCTAGCATTAGTAATCATGGCACAAAGGTGCATTTGTCGGTCTAAATAAACATTCAGAAAGATAAAACTATGGCAAATGGCAAATTAACCTTCAATGAGGGCCAGTGTGACCCTCGGCCCCTTCTCAGACATGACCCTGAGTGTTACTAAAAGCAACACTAGAGAACCTTTCCCACTTCGGTCTTCCTACAGGTTGTCTCATTCGAACTAAAGATCCGCTATCCGATCTGGCAACTTTCATAGTGTGGTTATAGCCGGTAGAGTGCCGATAGAAGTGCCGTTCACCCTGCTACGAGTTGATGAACCACTGACACAATTTTGGAAACATTATTTTAAGTTACAAATAGATCTCTAGTGTTGCTTTAACCCACCAAACAATTTCAGTTAAAAGTCCCAAACTGTAAAGAATAAGATTTCAATGACGTTTTTATTATAAAGTAGGTTGAGGTGCTAAATGAATACTGTGATAGTATCAAAACACTTAATATACAGATAAATAAACAAAGACACTGACCAAGCAGAGCAGACTGGGCTTTTTTGGGAAGAGGGACTTATAGAGAAAGGTGCTAAAACTAGCAAACAAAAATAATGTTTTTTTTTTTTTTTTTTTACATTAAACCATGTCAACAAAACAAAGGTATGGTCCTAAAAATGAGGATAAAATGGGACCTTTAAAAATGATTAGTTAGAATAGCATCTAATGTGAACCATTAAAGGCATTTCCACTTTTCAAAGTCAGACTTTGTCCTGGCAGTAACGGAGCAGTAATATAACAAAGTAATGTATAGTAATGGGTTTGGCAAATGTGCTTCATTATCAAGGCTAACACATAACAAAGAGATACAAAAGTCCTGTTGTATAAATGTACCCGGGAGCAAAGTTAGCTTGAACGTTTGCTCTCAAAAGGTATTGGGGCTAACAGCAAGGCAAAAATATCAAAAAATAAACTGTTTACAAACAAAGCTGAAGATAAAGTTCTGGTTACACAAGAAACTCAACATACAATTGAGGTCCGTCTCCAGAGGCTGGTTTTGAACGAAAGGGATGTCACCTGTTTCAACAGCCGATAGCAAAGTAATCAAATTATCCATAATCCCTTTTATTTCTGTAACAAACTGTTAACGGAGGCTTAACATATGCTATGCTCGCACGCATGTTTGGTCGAGTGAGCTACAGAGTTACGGAAGAGAGGGAGACATAAACGTGTTTTTGTCAATTCATCACTAGAAATGTAGCCGTGGCAAGCATCTCACCATCGCTCACGCTATCCATGTTTCATATTTAGACACGACAAATGATATATTCAGCTAAAAAAGGCCTGGAAGTCGTAAGTTAGGGCAGAAGTACAAAGAGTTGTTACCGTCTCGTCGCATTGGTATGACCTGGCAGGTTTTAGAGTGCTGCAGACCAGTAATTTGCAACAAGTAGTTTCAATGCATTTCCTCTCAAATCTTTGGTCTGAACTGGGCTTAACGTGTCTGAGAAACTATACAAACCAATCTTAAGGAACAAAGAACTGCCTAAGCCAATGAAAATAAAACCCTCAAGACAAATAGCCATTTGCTTAAGTGAAATAGAAATATTATTTGGACATGGACAGAAGAAAGAGATAGAGCAAGAGTGAAAGAGACGGCAGTCAACAAGTGGTTGATAACTTGGTCCTAACATTTCAGAGACATTTACAGTCCAGATTTAATCTTAACCACAACAATCACTTTGTGAACCGCTTTTAGATATCAAACATGGTAACAATCTACAGGGTCCTTAGCTGTTCTTTGGTGTGTGGAGGATTACAGAGACTGCAGATATTCCCCAACACTGTCTGGCATGCATTGTTGTTCGCATTGGACTCACACATGACAGGAGGTCTCACAAGATTAGAAGCCCACAAGTCGGCAGATATGTCAAATGGCTAAAACGCTGACCCAAATTTTGGAAGTTTTTAGACGGGTAACTAAAAAGCACAAGAAGCAATCAAATTCACATTAAGTGTCACAATTTGGTTTTATTTCTTAATGACATAGCCTGTGAAACGATGCACAAGGGGTTAACTGCATGTACTGGACTTGGTTTGGAGGCCTAAAGTCTGCATGCATTTATTTCACATAATGCAGCACTCTATTATGAGCTCAAGATTTCTGTAGCAGACGACATTGTTGACAGCTCTCTTTCGTCTTCAGTCTTTTTTTATTAAAAGTGACATGATAATTCCTCTTAATCCTTTGATGTGGCATACAGAGATACAGCAGATGCTTTTCTTCTGTTGTTTTTCTGCCAAAAGCAGTCACTTAAGGCATGTTTGCTGCCCCCAAACATGGCATTTTGATCTATCGAACTCTAGCAGCCTATTGTATCATTAAAACTCACTAAGTCCATTAACCACAGTGTTGCCAAATACACTGACAAGCCAATTCACAAAAGGATTGCACCGCCTTTGAGGCAGCTAAATAAGACAAAAGGAAACTGTGTACTAGTGATGACCAAATGAAGCTTCAGGAAGCTTGTTGAACCGTTTTCTTTATTTTCTAAACGCACTTGATGGTAATTTATTTATTTATTTAATTTTTTATTTATCCTGGTAAGTCGATTGAGAACAAATTCTCATTTGCAACGACGACCTGTCACATTCATACCTTCATACCTGGAAGCTGCCCAGTACAACCACTAGAGCGGTTGCAGTTAAGGGCCTTGCTCAAGAGTACCTCAGTGGTGGTGCTGCTCTTACACTTTCCCCACCCAGATTTTATCCTGTCGGTCTGGGGATTGAACCGCAGACCTCCCCGTCACAAGCTTGCTTCAAGCACACTAAAATGTCATTACTTGAGCCTTTGTCTTTAAATCAAGAGCGCCGTTAGTGGGGTCAGCAAATACAACTAATGTTTCATGAAGTTTCATTTGGACATCTCAACTCTGCACTTCTTTAGTCAGGACAGGTAGTCTAAAAATTTCAAGAAAAGTAAAAAAAAAAGATCTTTTTTTCACTGCCATTGTTCTGCCTACTGTGTTTTTTTGTGCAAATGCAACATTTATACTACGCCACATGGCTAATTGCAAACAGATGCAAAATGTTATGCACAAAATTGTGCTGTAATATCAATAGCCAATAACCTCTGTGAATTGTAGCTTGAGGCAGGACAGACAGCGGTTGCTAAGTGATGCACAATTCATGGTTCTATTAGCGGCCACAATCCATTCTTTGTGAATTCGCCCCTGAGATATTAAACCTTCATTTATTTATTTTGTGGCCACCATAACAAGCAGTCACCATGACACCGACATAAGAAAGTCATAAATCACACACATCATAAAGTTGCTATGTTGAACATGTTAGCAACAGTTGCTAAATTATGCATCTAGCACACAGTAACATTAGTAATCATTGATTTTAGCCAGCAGCCAAATGCAAGTCTAATATTCATTTGCTTTTATCTCTCTTTTGATGTCCACCAATTCTTGAAGGAAATATCTGACTCAGCAGAGAAATGTTCATCAGCTAGTTGCTGTGTTTGTCTGGCTGCTGTTTGGTGCTGCAGGTAGTGTACTGTGGGATTATCAGACCTTTTTTGCTGAAAAAAGCTGACTTCCACTCCTGCACCTGCTGTAAACAAAAAGGATGATGGGAGCACTAAGAGTGCACCAAAACTGTAGCGATGCAGGACAAAAAAACATTTACTCGATACAATTCAGCTTAAAAATATGTTTGGTTTCACATATTAAAATCTACTTTGCCTATAAACCTTTCAACAACACCAGCTTGTTGCAGTTTCCTTCCACATTACTCTCTTCCTACCAGTTGTTGTCGCCGGCGTGTGGTCCTTCGTTGTCCCGTTGTTGTGTCCCCCAGAGACTGCAGATCTTGTCCCAGCGCGAGTTGTTGTCACTGTCCTGCGTGTGGCGTTTCATTTCCCCATTGTTGCATCCCTCAGAGCAGACCAGTGTCATGGCAGTTTGGGAATTGGTCACGTTTGAAAATCAAGATATGTACACGTAATAAACAAGAAAATGGTGTACACGAATCAATAAATCAAAATAACATGCACTGTCGGGAGACCGGGTTGGTACAGCACAGAAGCAAGGCAGCCATGCTGAATGAATAACTAACTTGCATGGCAGTTTCTAAAGTGCATAGGAATAAGAGCACAAATTTGAGAAGAAAGATTAAAGAATACATACATTTTTCTCCTCTCTTTTAACTTCAGAGCAGATTTTGGAGTTAACTTCCAAACTCTGCCTGTGTTCTTAATGAGACGTGACATGAATACTGTGGTGAACTGTTGCAGTGAACTCTCATTTCTAGTGGCAATAACATGTTGTTAGGTAAGATGCATTTTGAAAGACACCTCCTGTTGACAGTATCTTAGATTGCTTAGAAGTGTTATTTACCATGGGCACTTTTGAGCAAATTTAATTGGCTCCTTCTAAAGAGATCCTTATTATCTTTTGAGTAAAATGTTCTCTTCACTACCTTTGGCTTATGGTGGACCTTTTCTGTCCTTTGTTTCTCACAATGCCTTGCAGCTACCCCTGCCTCTCAATATTTACATGCTAGACTGTAGTAGTTTGTCATCATGTATCATATTCTTGCTCATTTCAATTACCAAAAGCCATCCAGTCAGGCCAGTTTGGTGCATTTACACTGGATGCTTCCACTCAACAAAGCTTGTCTTATTTAAATAAGAGTATCTGGTTTTGTCAGCCAGCACAGGTACTGTGAGAATTCAGCCTTGAAATTAATCCGTGTTTGCTGGTTAAATTGAAAGTATTTCAAAAAATTAAAATTAGATTTTTAATTTGTTTTTTTGAAAACTGTTTCAGTGTCTGAGTAGAAATAGAAGATAATTTAGTTGAGGGACAAAGGCTCATTGTGAGAAAGAAAACTTTTTATATTGGAGAAATTGACAGAAGATACGGCGGCTACAAGTGTGTGTGCTTGTATTGTGTCTTTTTGTTGTTGTTAGGGAAATGTGCTTATTGGCTTTCTTTCCAACACGCAGCTGGAGTCAGAATGTAGTAAGCCTAGCTTAGCACAAAGACTGAAGGCTCTAAGGTAAATAACAATGCCTGACAGCACTTCTAAAGCTCACTAATTAACATGTATCCTGTTTTTCCTGTTTAATCTGTACACAAAATTTTAAAATGTGGTTTGAGAGGGACTTATGAGCTGGAACAATTTCTTTACAAAGAGCAATTAATGCATCCAGTATAGTAGCGAGATACAGTCATTGGGCACAGGTTTTGGTCTCTGTGCAGGCACGATGGTACCAAACCTGGCAATTATTCTCAGGGAAGCTAAGTACAGACACTGTTATCACCAAGAAAGAGTGACACTATATAAGTTGGGTTTCTTTTTGTGCGTTTTTATTTTGTTTTGTCATTGCTATACAAGTTAATCATGGCGTTTTTGGGGGTGTTAAAAAATGGAAAAAAATATTTGCCCCTGTGTTTTGGCAGCGATTGTGTCAACATAAGCCTCTGGCTTTGGAAAGTCCAGTTTGTCTAAATGGCTCGTAAATCCCCCCCCCCAACCTCCTAGCTCTATTAGTGGATTTTGCTTAACCAGAGTGGACTTTGTGTAGGCTCTTTTTATGGCCGTATGAGTTGCTGCACTGACACTTTATGTCTGCGGGACATCAATGTATTGACGTTGCTAACCCAGAAACTAGAGTAACGCTCCATTAAACTAATTGTTTGAAAAGTGGTGGGAAACTCTCAGAGGACAGGCCGCGCCAATTAAAAACGCACGCATACACACAAACACATGCCTGTACACTCATGTATAAGTAGCAAGTCAATGAGTGCTGACCTTTGAGTGCATTGTGAGTGATTTTTAAAATAGTAGTTGGAGTCTGTTAGAGATTTTAGAGTCTGTCAGCAGATGCATTGCAGTTGATCCCCTCTGTTAACCTTTTCCTCTCACTTACCCATCCTCCCACCTCGCACTAAATCCCATACATGAGAGTCGTTGAAAGAGTGTCAAAAAGTGCACACATGCATCAGGGTGCGCTCGTGAAGTTGTTGAGTTTAGAAACTAATTTTAAAGTCTATAATACAGCTTGTAGCTGCAGCCTAACCCTGTCTGATATCCTGCTCCAAAAAAAGTAAGTAAAAAGATTATACTTCTTTGATGACAGTGTTTGGTGCAGTTTTCATGTCTAACCTTGTTGCTCTCATACCTGTAATCACAGTAAAGAACACCATGTGTATTGTTATGTCTCTCGGTTGCCATCACATTCAATTTTTTTACAAGACAATCCCAAGCAAGCAAGACAGTCAGGCTCACATGAATGATGAAATTATGAGAAATAAATTACATGGGCAGATAAGGTTGTTTAGAGTTATGGCTTTTTTTAGCCAGCCAGTGATATGGAATATATAGTTGTTTTAATAGACAGTGTTACGCGTGTTGCTTGTTAAAGGAATGCGTCAGTGGATCTTGAAGGACACCTAACATGAAACTGTACATATAACCAACTTTTGTAGTTTACGTTTATTAGTGTGAATACCTAATAGGGCTGTGGCTGCTACGATTGGTCTGTGGCTCTCAGCGTCAGATATCAACGCCAAAATTACCCTTTAGCATCTGTACGGACGCACCGGGCAGAGCAGTAGGTTGGCCACAGTGTTGTAAGATGACGTAGTATTAAAGGTGCTCTAAGCAATGGTGGGCGATGTTACTTCTTGTTGACGTTCAAAGTATTTTCAAACAAAGCAAGACTAGCTTGCCCCTCCCTCCTCCTCATCCTGTCCCCTCCGCCTCCCTTCTGTGCTTCCATGCACTAACCCCCCCCAACCCTACCCCCAAATCCTTCTTGTCGGATATTGGCTGGAACGCTGGAACACTGTTTGTGTATGCTTCGTGGTGCAGGTGGGCACAGTTTGTTTTTGTTGTCGTTTGTAGACCCAGGGTTGTCCACAGAGACCGCGTTTTGTACAGTGTGTTCTGGGGACAGGCAGCTTGCGGATAGTGAGGAGATGTTTGCTGTATGTGACAACAAATGTTGTAGCCTAAAACACACGTGACATCGCTTAGAGCACCTTTAGGAGTGTCAATGGTAGCGAGTAGTAGGAAAGACCTAAAATCTGCGTAAGGTTGGTGTAATGGATAGGTCAAACAACACAGGACATTCACTCATGAGCCCGGGGTTTGTGACCCGTTCTTGTCCCGCGTGTCACTGAAACATACATTTTGTAACCCCACACATAATCTTTTCCTAAACTTAACCTGTCTTGTTCTTGTGCCACATGTCAATTAAATGTATGTCCCGACCCAGGGGAGTGAGAATGTGTTGGCCATGGTATTGAGTATTTTTTTCTTTTGTTCTGACCAACTGACTTACAGGTGTGTGGAAGCGACCTTATGGCGCAGTCAGACGAGATGTCACTTCCCATTCATTTCAACGTGGGACAGGGGGACAGACACATGCGACATATGCGAGTGATAGTGTTTAATGACAGTAAAACTTTTGATAATATTATAACATTGTGGACTGCTGTTGTTGGCTTGTTAGCCATTACAACCTGCAGTCTGCTGTATGTTTACAACCCTTCCCATGCTGTTTCCTGTCTAGTAAGTAGGCTACTTTTTGACAAGTGGATTTCAGTCTCATTTCAGCTTTAGACCATATACACCAAGTTGTATGGTATTCATTACAAATATTGCATATGTGACATTGAAGTTAGGCAGTATATGCAGCTACAAAGAAAAACTGTAGCATATCTATGCATGATTTTTTTTACTAGGTAGCTAGATGCTTAAAAATGGGACTGTCTCCACCTGCACAGAGTGTACAATGAACCCACAGATTGCCATCTTTAGCTGACACAAACTCAGACTATTGACAATATTTCCAGCTAGAAAATGCGCATCTCTACTCCCTCCATTGTTGTTTACATTTGTGTCACTGCGTGGTACACGTGAACTGTCCTCTGCTGAAAATGTGACTTGTCGCATACGTGACCTCACTCCCGGATACAGAAGAAGAAAGCAAAAATATATATTTTTACTAAGCAAAATTAATAAAAATACTGTAGTAACGCACAGTGATTTGGATAAGTAACTTTAATACGATTACTGGTTTGGAAATAGTAATGCGTTAGATTAGTTGTTACTGAAAAAAGTGGTTAGAGTCACTGTTCTTAGCTGTGTATGTTGTTCATCCACTGATTGTTGGGGGCTCCCCGGGATGGGCCAAACAGACCCTAGTATTAATCTAACCATGCTTGAAGAACGGAACAGTGCTGATAAATGGGTTACTGTAGATATTCCCTCGAGGTGAAGATCACAGAAAGATAAT
Source organism: Etheostoma perlongum (assembly GCA_026937815.1). Lineage (NCBI taxonomy): Eukaryota > Metazoa > Chordata > Actinopteri > Perciformes > Percidae > Etheostoma > Etheostoma perlongum. Next base: position 5,846,594 of record CM049382.1, on the reverse strand, counting down.
ACTCCATATTCACAAGAGCCAAGCAAAATGATTGTCTGTAGGTAGAGATAAATGAACTGTGTGGGAAATCATGCTTGAAGAGGCCCAAGTATGGCACAGAGCTGTGTAATTACATATGCCTATCATAGCTGACATTGTTAATAATGACCTAACTCTTGTACTCATCGTTTTATCTGTAGTTACTGATGACCAGGGAAACACTTGACTGACAGTTTTGTGTTTCATAGGTCTAATTAGATTGGAGAGATTTGAGATCGGAAAGGTTAAAACAACTACCGTTGTTCCCGTGGAGGCTAATACAGCACAGATGCATGATGGGCAAGTTTTTTATGATGCTACTGCTGCACTTTCTGCTATGCAAAATGGAGCATTACCGATGTGGCCTGGTGAAGCAATCACAAGACCTCTTCTGGCTTTATTAAGGAGGCTGCTAACTAAATGGTTTTCTATTGTAATGCCAAGGGAAGAGATCATTAAGAAATAGCCGTCGTTCTGTCTGCGATGCAGTGGACTTGTGTGTGTGTGGTATACATACCCACTGAGACCCAGGAGACTGTAGTGAATCTGTTACAGATGAGGGGACCTCTTAAACACATTTCGATAAACTGACTATAAGCTGCTAATGTGCCCCTGTAATGGAGGCAGGTTGCAGCTGATGATGTTAAAAGGGCAAATAAGCCTTCAATCATGCCTTCTCTTTCACTGTGGGCCAAGTGTGTCTGTCTCTTTTGGAGGAAAACGGATGAGAGAGGGGGGGTTACTTCCGTCCCAGAGGGCAACTGCAATGAATTTTACACTTCCACCCTGTAAAAGGCCTTGAGTCGCTTTTTTATTGATTCACCAAAATGCAAATCTCAGAAATTCAGATTCCACTGCTTGTAGCTGACTAGATTCAATTTGCACGGTTTTAATAAGGTCCAAATAGAAACACATGCTCCCCTGAGAAATTCCTGCAGATTATTTTCTTTGAAAACAGTCCAAGGTTGTATTTTTTTTAATTTTCTTTTTATCTGGGCTGATCATGCAAACACCAGCTGAATGCATTACAGCTGAGGTGCTCGGGATAAAGCCTGAGTGACACATTCATGTGTCAACATGTGCTGCTTGCCAGAGAGATGAGATGATGGCCTTGCAATTGGCCTTGATTACACATCACCACCAGAAGCAATACAGTTACAATGAGGACCATATTTCTGTGATGACAGGGTCATAACGTTCCTGCCCTGCTCATTCCCCATGGTGATCGAGCAATAGCATAATGCATGCCCCTTGGTGACTGGCACAGCCCACACAGAATTAAAACAAATATAACACAATGCCCACACACTCACTGGATATTACCCTACTCTTTCTTAAACTATGTGCTGGGACATACAATATTTCACACTCCCTCCTCTGCTGGGGTTCCCACATGACACTAGCAGCAATGAATAATGAGGCTGCATGAAACCCAGGGGATGGGATTACATTTTTTCATGTTGGTCCAGAACAGAAGTTTTAGGACCTCTGAATTATGCAGCAGATGCTCCACTGTTTATCAAAAGCCTTCAGATATAGAGGTTATATGAGAGGATGAAGTGTTCCGAACAAAGCAATGTATTGAGATTCCATATCAAACCTTTTTTTCAAATGATGAAACAACTAGGAGTAGAACTAATACTATGTGGCCCGTATGAGTACAATAATAAGAGCAGCTATATGTCTGCCCACATGAAACTAGAACAAAGCATATAAGAAATGCCTTTACAAAATACAAATGTACTGAAAGCAGAATGCGATGTTTACCAGTGGTGACTGGTCTGGCCCAACGTGCCTAGTATAGAGTACACCAGACACTGTCTGAGCCATGTTAGACGTTGATCATAGTGAATGTTAGAATTGCAGCACAAGGATGGATAAAGACTTAATATATAAAGCCATTTGTAGACCCATGCAGTCTTAGGGTGCTTTCACGCCTATAGATCGGTAGACTTAATGTGATTCAGGGGTGAAGATGCAACATTTTAGTATTTTAGTAGGTTCTGTTTGCATTTACATGGCACATTGTTAAACCAGTGCACCTGGAAGCAAACCAAGACCTCCATTTTCAAGCAGACCAGAGTTCGGTTGTTTGGTCCGCACCTGAGTTTGAATGAACTTTCACACCAAGCCAACTGAACTATCCAACAAAACACTCTAGGGTTTGGTTAAAAAGGACTAAACTGTTCAGGTGTGAAAGAAATCCATGGGAAACTTGATGAGAGTGTGAATTTATCACAGCAGTTAATACTTACCTGTGGTTGCACACTGTAAGTTGCCCTAGTTTAGGTTAAAGTGCAAGCTCACTTTAACCTAAACTCCACTTTTTGCCGGTTTGTTAGGCTGGTGCAGTGTCAATGCATCTGGATGACATGGAGGTATAAATCTATGGCGTTATCTTTAGAAAAGCACATAGCAGTTTAGTGATTGAGAGTAGCACTGGCATTCATTTTTTCTCTCCAGCACTTTGATGTTGATGTCAGTCCTTGAACACCTCTTTTTGTCTATTCAGACCATAATCCACTCTGTATTTTTGCACTCCTCAGAAAATCCTACCCATTTTTTAATAAGGTGGGCATTGTTCATGCAGCCTAAGCAGCTAGCGAGCCATTGGATACTTTCAACGCTGACACACTGCCCATTTGGTGTGCTATTTATGCCTTGATATCTCTCCTGTTTTTTTTTTCTTCTAGTGCCTAGTCTTATGGAATTCCCATAGAAATTATGCAACATTTTCTTTTTTGCTGCCTTACCCAGAGTTAAGTAAGAACGTCGGTATCAACAGCCACCATCAGCTGTTTAGTTTAGCTTAGCATACATACTTGAAATATGGGGAAACAACACCTCTTAAGCTCACTAATTAACATCTTATATCTCATTTATTTTATCTGTGTTAGACAGAAGTGTAAAAATGAGTCCTGACCCGTACAACATACAATCAGAAGGCACCAACATCCACTGACAAAGACAGTGTTTTGCCTCTGAGTTTGTTGTTGAGACAAAACTCTGTCACTGCTGGTAAGGGGACACTTGTTTCAATTTCTTTCAAGTTTCCTCTTCTATGTTTCAGGCCCATGTTGTTATTTTGGCTGAAAATCAATTGTGGTAGCTTCAGCTTTAAATACTGTATATAGTGAAAGTTTCAGAATTTCAGTGGAACTGAATACTGAAGTGTACTTTTAATTACTTGAAATTTGAAAAATGTTTTGATGTAATTCACCCACCAAGCTTGCTCAGCAGTGCTCTTTAACTCTTCAACTGAAAAGTCAAGTGACCTTATATAATTCAATGAAAAGACACAGCAGAGCTAAACACTGCAATTAATAGTGATTAACCTTCTCTGTGCTCAAATTTCACTTCATATGCCAGGCAAAGAAACATGTATGATTGAACTATGGCTTAGCAGCTGCGTGGGCGAGTGCTGAATGAGCATAGACATGACAGTTTTAGAACAAACTCACTTGCCTGTATAGGCTGCCAGGCGGCCCATGGCTCTCCACATGCCTGCTTACCACTTATTGAAGATGAATGACTTCTAGGCGCCCATTACTTACCATGTGAAATGGCCTTAAAAGGGATGGCATAGCCCTTGTCAGCGCAAATGTGACCAAAACACCATAAAGTCAGGCTCATTTAAAAACAGATCCATTATATGTAAGAAAATGTCACCCAGTATAGCATTAAAAGGTCAGTTATGAAGTGTAACTAAATAAATTACTAAATGAATAATAGTCATTAAAAAAATGCCAGTTTCCACTTTGGTCATACATGAATATCCAACAGCATGTATACATATCAACTGCATGTATATTATCTTTTTTTATGATTATGTTTTGGGTTTTATGACCTTTATTGACAGGACAGCTTGAAGACAGTAGATGTTGCTCCAAGTAAAAGTCTGTTTGCAAGTTTCTGAATGCAGCATAACATTAAATATAACCAACAAATAAAAATAAAATGTATGTTAAATATTGTATCTTGTAGACCCAGACGTGGACAGCATCAGGTTCTTCATTAAAGTAACATAAGACCGCAATATAAAAATACTCTATTACATTCAACATATTACTTAGTGAAAGTAAATTTCAGCCATATGTACTTGTATAAGATGAAATATCAAAAGTGAAAGTATTTGTGATAAGTAACAGACTCACCAAAGGACAAGAATATCTGTTCCAAATTCCATGACCACCAATACCATTGATCCTTTATTGCATACATTTCACATTAAACAAAAAGGCCAAATTCATGTAAAATGAAAATACTCAATTAATGTCCAAATAGGCCTACCTCAAACTTGTATGGGGTTGAGTAAATGTAATAAGTTATAGTATATTTAACCACTGGTTGTGAATTCCTGTTGGATGGGTCTTCCTAAATCCCATCAGAAATTCATTGAAGCCCAATTTACTGGGGGAAAGTCAGATTCTCCCGAATTAGCTTCTCATTCTTATGCAAGCATCAAGTATTGGCTGCATGTGTCCAGTGTCAGAAATTAGAGTAAGTCCACCTGTATTTCCAGGTTTGTTGATATGGATCAGAGAGCTTTGGCAAGTGGGGACATTGAACACCTTTATTACCGGACACTCATTGTAACACCATGGTTGGCCCATTAGCCCACATATGGCCTGCCTGGCAATGCTCTGATAGGCCATCAATGCTTAAGCCAGCTCAATTAACAGCCAACTGTTCCTTTAAAGTATTCCTTTGACATGAACCCAAATACCCAGTCAGTAGTGCTAACTGTTCTAACAGTCCCATTAATTGTAATACTAGAACAGTGCTGATTGCATTAATTGCTTAATAGATGTGTTGATGAACAGTGCTTTGGCAGTCTTTTGTTGTGGCTGGCCTGAAATTAAAGCACAGCCATGACATGCGAGTATCACCCTTTATTGGGTAAACAACTGCCAGAGGAACTGTATTCTATTTTCATATACGAGAATGACTGTATGTGTGTAACCAAGCATGAGGCGTAGATTTGTTTAAGTAGCAATATATCCAGCAGACGGCCCTCTTGTTGTGGGTATCAGGAAGCTTTTGATGGCTGTAAGTGACCCCATCCAGTGGTTAATGACCAGCTGTTTGTTTGTTGATGTATTTGTCTTTAAAATGTGTTGGGCACTCGGGTACGGCTAATTCTACTCATTAATCGTTATTATTGTTAAATTAGCAGTATTGGCAGATGGCAGAAGTGACAACACGGCTGATTAATGGACGCTGCAGGTCAACTCTGCAGTCACTGCTGCTTGTCACGGATTGCAGTATCAGAAGTAGTTAAATACTATTGGAGTGACATCATCACTGAGGCTTTAAAACAACACAAGAGGATCTATATTAATAGGAATTTAAAGCACCTCCAAATTCAATCAACTTCTAATCAAACTTCAAACCGACAAGAAATAAGCCATTATCTATCAGCACTGCAATAACAAAAGCAAATAATAGCACACAAATCAATCAGCAAATTCATCTACAGATGAAAAGCTAACCCCTTGACTCCAATTTCATCCTCATTTTATACTGTGATGGCTGCCTAGTTAAAAAGTATTCGTTCTTAATGTGTATATTCGCTTGCTCAAACAGCTGTGTCCACAAAAGCTACCATAAGCTCATTAATGGATGTGTTTGTTTGACAATGTGGTTTCTATTTGCAGAACTGAATATGTTAGAAATCTGCTTCTCCAGCATAATGTGTCGGTCCAGCCAATATCACAATGACTTTGTGGTTAGTTAGTGCCTTCGGTCAAACCCCTTTTGTCTGTGTAATAGTGGGAATAATCATTACAGCTATACATTTAGACCAGTACTAATTGCATAGCTGCCCTTTTAGCCTACGTGGTCAGACTGGTAAATATCTTATGGGCCCCCAAGCGGCCCGGTACTCGCTCCATCATGTGTCAACTGTTTGTATGTGAAGATTTAACTCAGCTGTGGACGGTTCTGCTAAAAGCTTATTAACATTGTTTGTGAGCTCACTGTCTGTTGTGGGGATAGCAGTGGATCAGTGGGTAGCAGCTGTGCTACTGCTATGTATGTCTTAACATTTAAAATTATCCTCTGTAAGTTTGTGTACTGGGACTGAAGTTTAGAAATATAACTTTTCCCTGCAGTTAGCGTTCTGAGGATACCTCATTCAGCCAACTTCAAGGTAGCTGACACACCTTGCTAGTTTACATGAAATTTAAACATGAGTTTAAATGAGGCATTAAAACAACAGCAATATGCTGACAAGCTCTTTGTTTGGATAACTGGAAATACATTAAATATGCCAAAAATGATGCTTTTTAAAGCTGCGTTATGCATATGTGAGGGCAGTTAAACGAGCCAAAGCAACATTCTGTAGCAACATAGCATTCATGTTAAGACCTGTGTGGCCAACTGACAAATATTAACTCTACTTTTAGTTCTGTTTTGGTTTCCACCAACTCCTGAGAAAATGTCTGCCTCTTTTGCTGCTTAATGCTATACTATGTTCACTAGCTAACTGCTAACTTTATGTGTCCGCAGTTTATTGCTGGGAACGTAACAAAAAGCTGTCTGTTCATTTGGCAGACACTTTAGTCAAAGCAACATTAGCCTATAGGTGCATTCAAACTCAAATTAGATCAATAAGAGCAATATTCACAGACTGTAAAACCAGAAGAAAGTGTTGAAAGATGCTAAAGCTAAGGCTAATGTCCAAAATCAAGTGATAATTCAGTGGGTTTGTTTGCCTGCAACAAATTCAAATTGGGCATTAATGTATTTTGTTTGTGTGTTTTGAGTACATATCATATTTACTAGCTCACATTTGAATTTTGCTAGTTTTTGGGGAAGTTTGCATTTTCTCTTCTCCAGGCAATTTTACCTAGGACTGCGATTAAAGAGATTTCTAAAATGTGTCATGAGTGACCATTCGCAACTTCAGAAAAGAAGATTTGCAAACGGATATATTGGCAGAGGGCCTAAATGACTCTCATGTATATTCCATACAGCCTTAGCTAAGCTTATATTGCTGTATGGTACGGTATAATTTGAATTCCCATCCTCCACATTCCTTTCTGCTGCTGCTGGCAGAATATCAAGTGAAGCCCAGCTGACTCTGTGTGGACCTATTTGGAAGGGATTAAACTAGCTTGCAACTAATAAAGGATATGTTGCAGTAGGCTAGAGACTGTATGGGGCTGCTTGGCTATGTAGTGAGCAGTTTGTGTTAATTGTCAGACCCATAAATGGAGAGGAGGAGGAGCGGGGCTAGGCACAAGGGGAGAAAGCCTTGGAGAGCTCTTTAATGGAAGGAGGAGTGAAGGAATAAAGAAGGAATCATTGAGATAGAAAGATGGAAGGTACGGTAGTCTAATACACATTTCATACATATGTAGTGTTTTTTAAAATGTCAAGAAGGCATAGGGTTGTATTACCAAGGTCACATTACATCATAACAGCTATTAGGCAAATATTTAATACTTCATTTGCATACATTTTGGGAAATCCTGATTCTTTTCTTCTGACATTTTATGTTGAAATTTTGAAGTATAAATGCATCGGTGAATGCATTCCACAGATGAGCAAGTTGGATGGAATACCTGGAACAATCATTCCCATCCCATAAGGGACTTATGCAAGGCAATGTTGTTTGTTCATCCAGGAAATAGGAAAGACCTTAGATACGACTTGCCTCCCTTAGCAACGGTAGATATTTATAGTCCACTCAGCTCGTAAATTCCTTCAGCTTAGCAACGAGCCAGAAAGCTAACGCTATGCTAGCAAAATCCAAAGTCAATAACATTGTGTACAGTTGGAAATCAGTAAAATAATTTGACGGTATGTTGAACAACAAGACAAGCTAGCTATCCTGCCATGTCATTGTCCCCAAAACAATATAACAACTTTTACGAACAACTGTATCTGCAATAACATTACTGCCGGCCGCAGCCTGAAGTAGCAACCTGAACAGTGAACGGGATGTGAGATATCGTTATTCACAGTGAAACAAAGTCAGTTCAGAGGGTCACTAAAACTTACTTCTTGCATCTTGTGTGTAAGCAATCATCCTGGGGTCTTCAGAGAACGAGGCACTGAATCACCTCACAGTGTTAAAATGAAAAATTCACATTTTATTTTTGTTTTAATGTAGTGCATCAATTTAGAACAGTAAACAGTCAGTTTTACCGTAACTGCTTTAGTAGGTGTCACTTTTTTATGGACACCCTGCAGCCAATCGGAATTGAGTATTCACCCTGACCATGGTATAATGACATGGTATCAGATTGTTTCCCTGATTCTTAATACCAGGTTTAGGCAGGTAATCAGTAAACTCCTAGCTGACTAGTTTTTTTTTTCTAATTATTGAAGCTTTACTTTAGTACCTGTCAACAAAGATGATTAATGAATGTGGCTGTAACAAGCCAGCCACTGACTCATATTTTTGGGGAATGCCAATCTGTGGTTGTACCTTTACTGTCTTACAGAAGCTATCTGTGCTACATAGGTACATTATACATTTGCATTATGTTAATAGCCATCAATCCATCCATCATCATCCTCTTATCCGGGTTGGCCACAGGGGCAGCAGCTCCAGCAGGTGACCCCAAACGTCCCTTTCCCCAGCCACATTAGCCAGCTCTGACTGGGAGATCCCGAGGTGTTCCCAGGCCAGGGTGGATATGTAATCTCTTCACCTAGCCCTGGATCTTCCCCGAGGCCTCCTCACAGCTGGATGTGCCTGGAACACCTCCGTAGGGAGGCGCCCAGAGGGCATTTTTACCAGATGCCCATACCACCTCCTTTGACCATTTACCCAAAGGATCAGCAGCTATAATAATACTGTTTTAGTCAATTAACTTATAGGCCAGGTGGGCTCAAAAGTGACACTAATGTCCTCTTGGAATGTGTTGACATGTGTCAGTGTAAGAATAGTGCTGTGTAGTGGTAGTATATCTTTGTCTCTGTCCATTGAAAACCATATGCCATGCTTACAAAGGGTCCACTTTTTATTAAATAAGAAAATAGCGTTGTTTTAAAGGTCCCATGTTGTAAAAAGTGAGATGTCCATTTATTTTTTCATTCAAGGTGCTAAATAAATAATGTGAAAGTATCAAAATGCACATCCACAGTAAGTGTTCAGAAACTGTGTCTTTAAATCAGTAGTACTGTTGTGATGTCACAACTGACCATATGGCTGTTTGTATGTCTAGCTGGAGATTGACCAGAGAACAAACTGATAAGACAGTAACCCTCACGGGTGTTACATGTGCTGCACAGAGACGGGAATACGCACACACCCACACACACACGCACACACATGCACACACACAGAGCCAGCCAGCACAGCACATCATTTGTCGGGGTTCCACTTCCTAACCACAGTCCATCAGAGTAGGCCTCCCAACATTATCGGCATTATGCTGGCATCATTGCTGGCTCTGCTGCTTTGCAATCCAGTCAATCCAATTCCCTGGATTGTTAACACTTTTATTCCAAGAGAAGCTCAGTGGGTGGAGCCGTGGCTTTCTAATTGTCTCTGCAGGAGTTATCTTGAGCATGACGCTCAACCTTTCCCTGCTTTAATCATGGAGTTTTTCTCCTTTTTCGGATTTGTAAACAAGCCACTTTATAAAGTCTTCGCCAGCCCCAGAAAAAAAACAAAAAAAAAACATGCTGGGATTACAGGCAGAGATTAGTTCAAGTGACTTCCTTTGATGCAGGGGTGTGTAAAGAGATGCTGAGTGCTGTCCCACCAGGCCAAGTGTGTCTCTGTTTGCATTCAGTGAGTAGGACAAACTTGTCCATTTTATGTCTGAATATTTTCAGTCAAGTCATCTCCTCACACTAACAGATAATGTTACTGGTTTCAATACTTCAAATTATGAGACTTGTTTGAACAAACATATCAGACCATGAGTATTAATCTATTTATTCAGCGGATGACTTGTTGAAAGTCATATTGGCAATTTCTTTAACAAGCTTGGCAGAAGCGCTTGGCAAATATCACTTTCTACAAAGATGATTACATTGCTATACATGAAAGATGGAAATACTGTACAAGGCAGCTCAGGGCTGAGATGTAGCAAAGCAGTCAGACATTAACAGCCAAATAAATAGCCGTGCCTATTGAAAGAGCCACATGAAGAATTATTACATTACCAAGAACAGACAGAGACCACTGAAGTTATATCAAAGGTCATTTTTACTTGTGAACACAAGGAGACAGTTCCCACACTACAGAATAGAACAGAAAATGCCTAATTGTTAGCTCTCAACAACTGCTCATTTATACCAAGTGGATGTTAATACAAAGTCGTAACATAGTCGATGTTTTCAGATTATCTCACACGGTCTGCTCTGCCCTCAGAAACGTCCTTTGCCTTTTACAAGGACAGACGTTGGCTCCATGGTTACCTTGTTTAGAGTGATCAGTATAATATGGTATTCTTATTCTTATTCTTACAGTTTTAATTATAATCAGAGAAAAAGTATGTATCAAAATTGTTCTAACACGTAGGCACAGACACACAGGTCTACCTGGTCTATCTTTAATTTTCTTGTTTTTTTTTCCAACCGACAGTCCAAAGAATATCCAAAGATATTCAGTTGTTATTTTTGCTGAAACAATATATCAATTAACCTGGTCTATCCATAATTTAATTGTTGCAACCTTTCTCAAGTGTATTAGTTTGTTTCTTAAACTTTTTTCATATTTTTTTGCCCCCAACCCAGCAAAAAACAGTCCACCAGCAAAGATTCACAAAAAACAATATAAACAAACTAAAAAAGATATTCAGTTGTCATTCATTATTATTATTATTATTATTATTATTATTATAGGATTTTGCAAAATGACGTATTTTTGCTGAAACAATATATCAATTAACAAAATAGCTAGAGTAGTAGCAGTTACATTTTCTGTCAAATCCATAATTGACTAATTGTTGCAACCTTAATCTGTAGTGTATTAGTTACAGCAGTGTTTCTTAAACTTTTTTCATATTTCTTATTGTGCCCCCTTTGAAATGATTTTTTACTACTACGTGACCAGCAAAAAAAGTCAATATAAAGAGGTAAATGCAGCACCAGCAGTGATAGATTCACAAAAAAACAACCTATTTTAAACAAACTAAAAAATGTAAATGCTACATTTCAAATGTTTAGAATCACTTTTTTTATAAAAATACTAATTCATTCATTACATTATTATTATTATTATTATTATTATAGGATTTATGCATGACATATTTTAAAATTAGCATTTTTGCAAAAAATTTACATACCCCCTGTAGTACTCCAAAGTACCCCTAGGGGAACACATACCCCCATTTGAGTAACAGTGAGTTACAGTATTGAGAGGAATGCAGTTTGGTGTTGTAATATGAAATTTGTGATGATTTTATTGGTTGGACTGGTAATCATATTAAGAACAGTTTTCCTGATATGTAATATATGTAATATTCCAAACCAGAGTCTGCCGAGATGTAGAGGTTTTTTTACCACCATGAGTGGAGATGTACTGCACATATGATCTGCATCATATATGCATCTCTGGTTTGTGATGTTGTTGCATTCTCTAAAGAGATTGGCTATATCAAGGTAATAATGTATATAGTTAATAAAAGATCTAAAATTAAATGCATAAGACAACTGAATCTTAATAGGAAAACAAAGCGGCTGACGAGCGGATCTTGGATCTTGTAAATTCTGTTTTACTTTTCACCAAATCAAAACTTCAACCAAAGTGGAGAAATCTGGAATTTACTTTGTACTCTCCAGCCAGCGTTTGCTCTGCACACCCCGTATGGAGCCCACATTAAAATGTAGATGTGAGCTCCACTCTGTCTCTTTTGTCTCTGCCTCTGGATTCATCTGTCTCTCCTTCTGTCACTCTCTCTTAACCTCCCTGTGTGTCTCTCTTTGACTGTCATCCCGTTCCGTTAACATCAATCGTCCTCTGCTAGCTTTTGTTCATATCTCGCTCCTTCTCTCTGTCACTCTCTGTTTTCCTTTTCCTCCCTCCTACCCTACCCCCACCTCCTCCGCCCTCAGTGTGCGGTGATCCTGAATTACAGAGGGGTACTCAGAGCAGGTGTGCAGCTGGCCCGGCTACTGCCGCTGACTCAAATAAACACTGATAGGTGAGTAGTGAGCTGCTGGGGTTGAGGAATACAGCTGGCCTCTAATGCTGATGGACCTCCCCCAGGTCTAATGCTTGCCAGGGCCTCGGCCAGGTGCTCGGCAGCATATGCACGCACACACACCGAATGTGCACAAATACACATATCCGAAGCTACAAACGGACGTTAAACACATATGTGTGTCAGATCTAATAAGGATTCCCAGCTGCTGTAATTGCTCTACTCAGATAGTGAGCTGACGAATTCTGTTCTATGTTCATGTTCTCTGCTACACAGAAAAATTGAGGTTATCATTTAGTTTGACTTGGAAAATAAAGAGTAAAGCCAGGACAGTGGTTTATCATGGGATTTTCTTTTTATTTAACTTGGGCAAGAAATACTTAAACGAGTCAGGAGGCCAATAGCTTTCGCCATTGGCTCGGACACTCAGCGGCCAGGTGGGTAGTTTCAGGAGCATGTTCTGGTGGGAAAGACCGCGTTCTTTCATGAGCCGCTTTCCAGCTTTACATGCTGTAAATGGTTTGTCTTTCTGTCATCACTCCAAGCTTTCCTCCTGTTTCTCATTTCCCCCCCTTCTCTCTTTTTGTGCAAACACAGTACAACGGCCTTAATTCTTGCTCGCTAAGCCCAGAGAAGGCGATGGAGAAAAAAAATCCAATAAACCTAAGCTCCTTCTTGACTCTCTGAGATGTTATTTAAGGGTGAAACGTGTTCGATTTTTCCATTCCACCTGGACGCCCTCACGCCCCTCTTGCCCCCCTATTCAATATGGATTCAAGATGTTCGTGCCTTTTTACCTTACCTCCTGCTGCCCCATGTTAAGAGATAGAGAAGAGTAAATACGCAAAGGGTGTGTGAATAATGCAAGGCGAACAATAAATGTCAGGGCTAAAAATTCACAATTTCCCTGTATTGTCTCGCCGGCATTCGCGGCATGTTTTATGCATTTTATAATTAGCGGGGGTGTCTCAGAGGAGACAAGGCCTGGCAGTTACACTTATTCAGTTCACTTATTTCCGTGCGATGTCGCGTTTTTAAGACGTTACAGAACATCATTTGAAAGGCAAATCTCACAGCTCCTCAAAGTAGGAAAGCATTGCAGGAGTTCTTGTCTGAATCAGTATTACTTCCAACATGTAGGAGCTGCATCGTATATCTATACTGTATATTTATGATAGGAGGGAAGACAAACTTGAAAAAAAAGAGATTTCCAATTTTATGTTTAAGTTTGTTTGCAAAGTTGGTTTAATCTGGTATAATGAGTGGGGTTTCTAATATAAGGGTGGTATAACAAAGTAAGTATACTTACATACACACTCTGTAACAAGGCACGTAGAGGCTGGGAATGTGAGGCTGTCTTATTCCATAGTATGTAGTTTTGGCCCCTCCCAGGACGTAACAAACAGCAATTAGATATCTACCAGGTGGCACATTTTTAATTTGCACTATAGCTTTACCTCTGGGCCATACAGTACAAGGAACAGCATCAGCTTACCATCCCATTCATCAACTTCTCATCCTGCTTTTAGTTGCATAAATACATTCGTTTGACAGATGACTTTGCTAATTACCTTTTCAAACTGCAGTAATCTCTCGCTGCAGCAGAGCGAAAATTAAAAATGCAGTGCCCTGAT